>OX453090.1:75038523-75104919 GCA_949708635.1 Hirtodrosophila cameraria | reverse complement strand
GAGAATGTTGAGAGAAAAACTGCAAGTACAATAACAAACTTGCCCTTCTTCTAACTTTAATTCTTCAAAATCTAAAAGCCAAATCAAAACTCGACTACTTTGAAGCCATAAACTTAATAAATAGTTATTACACCCCAAGATACTCTTCGCTTATCCATTTAATAATAGTGGATAATAATTAGTTTATTATACAGCTGCAAATAGAATCAAGAGCCTTTGCGTGCAGTTTAATTTGTGAAAAATTCTCATTATGAACTTCGGAATAAACATAAGTTATTACAAAATACAATTTATACACAATTTTAGCACAGTTTGAGAACTAAATCAAAAAAAAAGATATCTTATTTCCGGCCAAGTAGAAAGCGAATATATGAATACAGTATTGCAATCTGTCTCGTATTGAACACTAAATACGATCATCAATTTTATTATAATATGTGACTAGCATTGTCTACCGACTGGCAAATCGTATGCATTACTATAAATTTTTAAAAAATTGATGCATATTAATAAGATATAAATTAAACGGAGCAACAAAGCAGCCGCGTTGTCTATTGATTCGCTTATGCGATTTCTTCCGAGTTTCTTGCCTGTTAATAAATGACTGTTAATTAATAACAAATTTGAAAAAAAAAGAAGAAAAATACAAAACACAACAGCATTTATAAACATTTGCAGCTACTTTAGCTGTTATATTGTTGTATATCGCATATATGAGATCTAACATACTTTTTGTGTTAAAACGCGTTGATATTGGCAATTAATTTCCAACTTGGTTTCTGTTCGTTTTCATATATATATATAATTTGTTTTCTGATATTTGCATGATTTTGCAATTAATATAAAAATCTATCGGCTCTGTCTGTCTGTCTATCCGTCCGTTTTTTGAATGTGTTTGTCATTTGTGATATATATTTTTGTATGTTTTTAATGAAAGCCCAAGGCGAAATGTAAACAATTTACAAAAGCTAGCAACAAATCGCATTTACTGATATATAAAAAATGCTTTTAGTCTGTAGTAACAGCAACAAAAACAGCAACAATAAATAACAACAACAATAACAACAATAATGCGCCCACATTAACGAGAGCTTAGACAGCGTGACATCATTTATTGAGTCTCAGTTTTGTGATCTTTTGATTGTATCGGCACTTGAATGGGTATTCGAATGGGTATTCGAATCGGAATCGGAATCGGAATCGAAATGGAAATGGATTCGACAGCCACAATTTATTGAGTTTGCCAACTCTTTTGCCTTGTCATTAGCACATTAGATTCGCATTGATTGGAATTTATGTTGTGTTTATGTTTATGTTATGACTTTAGTTTAGACTAATGCTATTAACTACCTTTTTTTCCAAAATGCCATAATACGTTTTTTTTTTTTGGAATTTATGCATTTAGCTCAGCCATTTTGATTTTGGGCTATACAACATTTTATAATTAGAGCTTTTATTTCATTTATAAATAATATAACAAATTAAAAGCAAATATTTGTGCCATAAATAAATGTAAATAATGCTCAAATAAGATATACCAATTACAGGCTTTATAGTATCTTTATATGAAACTATTTTGGAAAAATACAAAATAAACACATTTTCCGATTCATTTTATTATCCATGACTTCAACTCAAATTCAAAATTCTCTCTTACTTTAAATGTGAACTTGCTCTGCAGAAAACGGATATTTTCCAGTTATAAACACAAATATCTGAATATAATATGATCTTATCTTTGCCGTTTTCTGAACTTCGATTTAACGTTCATATTAAGAACTCTTATGATGTATTTTTCATGGCAATAAACTGTTGATAAACTTTTTTAATTTTCTCAAGCTTAAGTTAAAACTTCAATTCGTTTTCCAAGGCAACATCAAAAAAGATACCCTGAGTCAACATTTTCTTATTTAGCAGCACTTTCTGAAGAGTAAAACCTTATCCGAAGCTTTGAGAAAGTGGTCGTTCAATATATAAGTCTCTAATTCAATCTGTAACTCATTATCGGTTTATGAAACTAAATCTTATTATTGCAATGTTGGGTTTTATATGTACAATCGACTATACATTTACAAAGACTATACAAAGATTATTGAGATTATAAAGATATTGAATAAATACTGCTTAAATTTTGACTGGAAGAGTTCTCTAAATAACTTATTTTATCAAAATTCTGTAAAATTGAATATTTTGCTCTAAATTGAAATACCACATAGAATCAAACTTGTTGAATCTCAAGCTGACTATCTGATGTGCTTTAAGTCTATATCTATATCACGTTTTTTAATATACCATTTCAGTTTTATACAAAAAAAGAAGATAAACGCTATAGAACTGAATTAGTTGGAGTCTATCTCAATAATAAATATCTTTAGAGTATCTAAAGCTTCGTTGCAGTATGCCACAAGCTACACATGCATATATCATATTTGCAGTTAGAGCTTTGCGCTTAGAGCTCAACAAGAGAATGTAATGTATGAGGAAGGGGTGGGTGGGCAAAGGGGGTGAGGGGAGGAGGTAGGTTGGGGGGGGTGGGGGTCACCTGTCAAGAGTATAAGCGCAGCGAAGCGCAACGTTTTTGCATTTTGCATTAAATTTATGATTTTTACAGCTGACATTTGTTTGGGGCGCCGCTGCAAGACCGAATACGAATATGAGAACGAATACAAATACGAGTACTCATACTCATGCTCTCCAATGTGTGTGTGTGTGTGTGTGTGTGTGTGTGAGTCATGCCCTGCAGCATGTGCGTAGAGTGACAGAGCAGAACACGTAACGAACATGTGAGTGTGACAGCAACAGCAGCAAAAACAACGACAGCAGCATATTTTTCAACCAGCAGCAGCAGCAGCAACAGCAGCAGCAGCAACGGCAGCAACAACAGCAGCAGCAGCTGTCATAAGATAAAAATTCGCGCGCGCCTGCATTTTGCATATTCAACTGCAACTGTTCAGAGTCTTTTTTATGGGGGGTCAGGCGGGGTGCTTGCAACATATTCTAATGCGTTGCGACATGAAGTGACTGCAACGGCGACAGTTGCTGTTGCCGCTTGAGAGGCGGTGACAGCAACAGCAGAGAGGCAAAGACAAGCGCAGCATAGCGGGGCACCATGGCACAAAATGAAAAGTGAGCTGATTCTTTTTTTTTTTTTTTTTGCTCTGCATACCGTGGCATCTATTTTATTTTCCTTTTGCTGTCAACTGCTTGTTGCCTGCTGCTGCTGCTGCTGCTGCTGTTGCTGCTGCTGCATGCAAATGAACTGCAATTATGATAAACGTCAACAGTTGACCGGATATGAGCAACTAACTAACCAGCTAAATGACTCTGAATAAAATGATCGCCATTATGTTGATGACATTGTGTTCATAGAGAAAGAGAAAGAGCTGTTCTTATAGCGAGTTGCAATTATAAGCTATTGTGATTGAGATTAGATAGGATGCATTCAATGACAGACTCGATACAAATAGGGATTTTAAGTGCTGTTATAAAAGAATATTGCATTTAGCCGGATATATAAATATTTGCTTAATTGTATAAACTTTTAAAGACAAGAAAACATTTTAACATCGATTGATGTCGTTTAATCATTCCACTTCTTCCAATTGATAGTCTGCTAAATATCAAAGCTGGCTGCATTTTTGATTAACTTTGAAAACATGTGCATTGCATTGCAATTTCCATTTCCATTTTACTTTATATTGTAAAATTGTGCAGCGTTTACTTTGTAATATCACGTGCCCAAACGCAATAATGCAAAGAATAATCGAGATATATGTATGTTTATAGCTCCAAGGTACGAAGTTCAAGGACTGCCTTCGTAAGGACGTGGCGAACTTCAATTCCAAATGGAAATATTACTGCTAAATTGAGTGACTTGCGCACATGCCGTGAAACGAAGCACTGGGAAAAAAGTCTTTGAGCTGCAGTCATGTGCATAATACATTGCATTTCATTCATTTTCAGGGCCAATAAATAACTCCAATAAAGAGTGCAGCAAAAATATATGCTGATTCGACGCTTGATTTGCTCATCAGTTAAGCAGTTAAATCAATGGACGTTAATGTCCCAAATTGTTTTTAAGTAGCAGCTTTTCGATAATTGAAACAAATTAAACAATCTTACTTCTCTGCCAATCAATCAATCGATATTGTAGCTCAATTTTGACAAAATACAGATTATTATAATAAGAAATTTTAGTTCTTACAAATGAAATATAATGAAAGGAACATCTGAAGGCTTATTTTTAAATTGCAACACAATTACATAACTTTGGACTATAAATTTATAGCTTAATTACAAAACTTGACCCAACACTTTAATCTGCAAAAGAAGTACTTGATAAAAAAAAGACCTTTCGGCTTTTATCATACACAAGTATAACGAATTCTTCAGTAGGTTCACATGTATACATTATACATACGTATACATACTCTTACATCAAACAAGGCTAACCTTTTTGTACGCTTCAAAAGCACTGGCTTTAATAACCAAGCCCAGAATAAGCAAGCTATAAGGCTTTAGCTGAAAGTGCTAGACTAAAAGATACCCTATACATTTTCTTTGATATGCTGTGAACTTTGGTCAGATGTTGAAAAATTGACTTGAAATCACAGAAAAGTATATGAATTTGTGCTTTTATATTCTTAGTGCAGTAGGCATCGTAGTTAACATCAATATACGAAAACTTGAAAATTAGATATGAATTAATGAAATGATGCAATGCGATGAATTGAAATATTTATGATTTGTGTGTTTTCGGAGATAGTACTTTTTATTTCTTAAAAATTCTAATAATTCCCTGTGCTAAAAGCTGTTAAATTCAAAATATGAAACCAAATTTACTAAGTTTTAAATACAAGAAGCTTGAGATAACTAAAATCTAAAGACAGACAAGCAAAACGAAGGATAAGGTTAGTTTGACCAGGCTAAACATAAAGCTAATCAACTGAAATCAAAGATTTCGATTCAGTCCACGTTTGCAAATCCTGCGTATACCCTTTATAAACCACTTTCTGTTAGCAGGGTATAAAAATGAGTATATTAAAAAAATATATGAAATTGATGCTAACATATGTTGCCTGCTGGCCTATGGCTTTCGGCATTTTTTTCTCATTTTTCCTTTTTGATCACTCAGCCAACACACACACTAGATTGCACACACACACACACACACACACACAGAGACACACACACGCAAACAAGCAGACACATACACAAACGTAACCTAAAAGTTACACTCCTTGCACATTACTCATACGCCCCAGTGGGCAAATTTATGAACTCGCCAGCGCACTTGAGTCGACGACATGTGAGCTCAAAAAAAAAAAGAACGCACAGAAGCACAACACACTGACAAACACACACACACACACACACACACTGACAAACACACAAACACACACACTAAGAGTAAGTGCGTTTGTGTGTTTATTAGAAAGTATGTGGAAGTAAAGCAGCTTGTAAAATATGCCAAGGGTTAAAAAGTGTGCAGCGCATATAATTCATACAACATGAAAGTGGGCACACAAACATGGCCAAGCTAGCTGGAGAGGGCACAAACGAGTCACAAAAACAACAACAACAAAAAAGGCTAAAAGTGCTTGGCAGTTTAACTGTAGTCGAGCTGCGAGTAAGTAGTTGAATATCGTGTCAAAGAGGGCAATGTGTAAACGAGCACTGAGAAAAATCCAACAAGAAAAACTTAATATAAACATTGGCTAAACTTAATCTTAGTTGTGTAGAAGTTGAACGCAACAAAAAGAAGCTTTTCCATGATTTTCAAACTTTAGAATATTTAATATTAATAACAATGCGTTCTGCACAAAGTTTTGAAAGCGATATTTTTGTTAGACAAATGGTTTATTGTGTGTGCTTTATTTCAAATCCAATTTTCAATAGAAACTTCAACATAATCATGACAATGGAAATCAATAAAATTCTATGAAATCCCCTTTTACCAATCGAGCAATTCATTTTGAAAAGCTTAAAGCTCTCTTATAACATACCAAATAATACCTATACAATAGATCCACTCCATATGCCCATTTGTATTGTTTCTAAACTGCCTTTTCCGGTCATTTATGCTGCACTGTGTGTGTGTGTGCATGTGTGTGCGTGTGTGTGTGAGTGTGTTTTTTTAAGCCCGCATAAATGAACTGCTAAAATGCTAACAATAACACACACAACCGGAATGTTTTCCGGGCCCAGTCCCTTATTTGTCTTTTGGGATTTTCAGTCTGGTGAAAAGGACACCGCCAGAACCTTTTTTTTTGCTGCTCTCTCTCTGTGTGTGTGTGTGTGTGTGTGTTATATGTGTGTGTGTGTGTGGCCGCAAATTCAGTTAGCCACTTAATTTTGTGGTTAACAAAACACACACAAATACATAGATACACATATATTATATGTATGCTATATGAGGCTCTAATTGAATGCTCAATTGTTTGTGTCGCTGTTGTGTTAAGTATGTGGATACCAAAACCTGTTATCATTAAGTTATATATATAATTAAATTAATTCAAAATGCGTGACAAATCAATTTGTGCAATTACTATTAAAATCTAAAATGTTTGCGACCATTATTTAATTGCTTTACGTAAAAAGTTTTATTGCTGTTTATATGGCCAAAATTGTAGAAAAAATATGTATTATTAGACAGAAAAAGTTTAAACAAATGATTTCAGAAGTAAATTTCGTTATTTACATAAAGCTTTATTTAAATACGTTTAAATTTAATCAAGCGAGTCAATTATTGCAAGCTTTTTCATGCATTTTCGACTTGCAGCGTCTAAACAAGCGTCTTATCTTGCGCGAAAGCTCGTTGCATGAAACTGTGCAAGTTTTTCTATAAGTGTTGTAATTTCTCGCCGCTTTAGATGCACAATTATGAAGATAATTCCTTACAGTTTGCTACTCGTTTTTATCATAATTAATACAATCATTCTAAACAATAAACAATAGAATAAAAAACCAGAAAATATTTAATATTTTATATTTAAAATATAAAAAATATATATAATTAAAATTTTTAAATACATACACATTTAATAAATTCAATAATTATCTTTAAGCCTCTTACTTTCTAATGGTCATCATATAATAATATATGTATGCACGGGGGTTTTATGACAGCATTAAATTGTACCAAAAACAAAAAAAAAAAAAAAACAATAAAATGCTAAGAAGCCGCCCATATCTTATAATTATACGTATAGAAAATAGCTTAATATGGTAATATGCAAATGTTGAGTGTTAATTGGAAGCGCCAACAACAGATGATAAGCACCTCTTTTGATATATATTTAAATGCCAGTCTTTTTTTTTAACGATTTTCTATTATGTTTAGCATTTGAAAAAGAGGTATTGTCTTTGGGCTTATGACTGTTGATTTTTGAAAAAGGTAGGTGTTCGGTTTATGATATGGCCATTAGCATATGTATTGTATCTTAATTTTGCAGTTGCTTAAGCCATGAATTAAAACAAAAACAAGTGTAATAAATGTTAACGGCTAAGGAACTGGTAGGAACATTTTTTGAATGCGTAAACACTAATAAAAAATAAAAAAAAAACAAACGTTTTTATTTCGTTAAATGTATTGTTGGGCATAAATAGAAAGCTTCGAGTTGATTCATTTGTCCAAATAAATGCATGAGCATTTTACAAAAAAAAACATTTTAGAGTTGATTCCATCCGAACTGAACTAGTTCGAATGATCGTTTTTGTTAATTGAACTATTAAATGAATTTTTCGATTAAAATTCCTTTTCTATTCCGTTTTTAGCAAAGCAGCTTTAATTTATCATTTCGTAGTTCCTGCATACGGAAAATAACTAAAGAATCGAATAGTTATTTCATCCAAAAAGTAACTCAAAAAACGATTAGTTGTTTTATCTGGAAAGCAACTAAAGGAACGATTAGTTACTTTATCCGAAAATGAACTAAAGAAACGTTTAGTTCTCTTATCCGAAATGGAACTAAAGAAACGAGTAGTTATTTTATTCGGAAAGGCACTAAAGGAACGATAAGTTATTTTATCTGCAAAGAAACTAAAGAAACGAATAGTTATTTTATCCGAAATGGAACTTAAGAAACGATCAGTTATTTTATCTGCAAATAAACTAAAGAAACGATTAGTTATTTTATCCGAAAAGGAACCGAGGAAACAATTAGTTCGTTCCACCGGAAAATAACGAAAGAAACGATTAGTTTTTGTTTCCGGAAAGGAACTAAAGAAACGATTAGTTCTTTCATCCGAAAAGGAACTAAAGAAACGATTAGTTCTTTTATCCGAAATGGAACTAAAGAAACGAGAAGTTATTTTATCCGAAAATGAACCAAGGAAACAATTAGTTCATTTCACCGGAAAGGAACGAAAGCAACGATTAGTTTTTGTTTCCGGAAAGGAACTAAAGAAACGATTAGTTATTTCATCCGAAAAGGAACTAATGTAACGATTAGTTCTTTTATCCGAAATGGAACTAAAGAAACGAGAAGTTATTTTATCCGAAAAGGAACCATGGAAACAATTAGTTCTTTTCAACGGCAAGGAACTAAAGAAACGATTAGTTATTTTATCCGAAAAGGAACTAAAGAAACGATTAGTTCTTTTATCCGAAAAGAAACTAAAGGAACGAGTAGTTATTTTATCTGGAAAGAAACTTAAGGAAACAAAATAAAGATTAGTGCTCTTGTCGGGAAAGTATTCGCCAAAAGACCACGATTACCCAACCTTAATACACCTGCATGCTTAATATTGCTTTTTTGAAAACATTTTCAGCTGCCAATCTGTTGAAATTTCATGGAAAATGAAACGCAGTAACACAAAAATGCTGTTTTCAGAAGAAACCACAAATTAATTAAAGAAATATTCATATTCTGTATATTCAGCTATGCAAAAATGAAATTCTTTTTCGAGAATCCTTGCCAACCAGCTGTTTTCTGTTTACAGCTCGTTCATAAAGATTCTTTCAATTCCATTTCATCGGAGTACTCTCGTACTTGCTAAAATACCAAAGCTGCTCTCTGTCTGCTCTCATATTGCTCATTCTCAAAGTGAAATTCATGCTCTCCCTATTTGTGGCACCCCACTTATGTTTTATCTAACCACATAACTCTAGCACATATTTTCACCACCGCCCACCTGCTCACCGCAACTTGTAAACAATTATGGCCGACGCCGTTGTGCTCTCAATATTGCCCAACACAACCACAGCGACAACAACAACAGCAGCAACAGCAACAACAGCAGCAGCAACAACAACAAAAGCGAGAAAAAATCCCAAAATGGCTACACAGAAGCGTCGATCATCCAATGAGCGGCGTGTTTCCAAAACTGATTTTTCAATGTGTGAGTGTGTGTGTGTATACACAAGCAGCATATGTGTGTGTGTGCTTAAATATATAGCTGGATTTTTATTTATGCATATTTTTTCATCAAAAAGAATTCATATTATGAGATCCTCTTTAGCTTTGTATGCAAACTGGCACTAAAAGCTGCTCTAAATATTGTCTAGCTGAAAACTACTATTCGCAAGTGTTTATAATGCTACTAAATTAATCTACTACTAAATGCAATATAATACCTTTTTATGGTGTTGCCTCTCTGGCTCTGCCTCAGCAGCAAGCATGCGCGCTCAGCAAAGAGCGGCAACCCCCCCACAAAAAGTTGCGCTCACGCTCCCTGTTGCTCTTGCCTTGTGCTCTTTTGCTCGCGCTCTCTCTCTCACGCTCAGTCGCTCCAAAGCGCATGGCATTTGTTGTACGTTCGCTCAGACAACAACAAAAGCACACTTGTTGAAAATGAAAACGACCACAACAAAGAGAACACATGAGAAAAGCCTGCAAAGTGAACTGGTTTCGGAATACACTCGTATATGTGCTGTGTGTTTTGTGCTCGAACCGAGCACACTTCGCAATATATATTTTATACTCTCGAGAGGCAACTATATTGAGCACTCGTACAGCAAAGATACCACTACCACAAAAAGAGCGAAACATGAATGAGTATGGATGTTGTTTATAGATTTTTAGTCGAATTCTGTTATTTCACGTTAAAGTACGTACGTGCACGTGCGCTTCGAACGGATTGTGAACGGAGTGTGTGAAATTTTTTAACGTGTGCCGCGTGTCCAAGAAATACGTAACAAATTACATACATCAAATACATGCACACACACAGCGAACTGCATAACTGCAAATGTATATGTATGTATGTGTATTTCAAGCAAAAGAATATTATTTTTTTTTTTTTGAGAAATTGTAAATATTTTGTTTTTTTTTTGGTTTTGAAAAGGTGCTATCTTGAAGTTTAGACTGAGTCTTAACAAAATATATTTCAAATATTTTTGAAAAAAAAAATTTAAAAAAAAAAACACTATATAAAACTGTTAGAGGTCATTCCCATGTGCGCCCTACTCCTCTAACTCTGCCCCTCATCATTATTATCATATATGTCAAAATCACACGTACAACGTGCCTCGTCATAAACGCGCCCTAAACGAGGCATTCAAGCGCAAAACCACAAAACCAAAAACGGCCCAGCCAAAGAAAGAAAGTAATTTAATAGCAACAAAACAATAACAACAACAATAACAACAACAACAACGACAGCAACAACAACAACAACAACAGCAACAATCAACAAAATGTATTCTTGTTATGTATTTTCATCAATTCGTATTCATTAATGCATTTTGCAACTTTTTGGCGCGTAACGCAAAATGAAATATTAACGTGCAAAAACGAACAAAAAATATAAATCGAAAAAAACACAAAAAAACATATATTTAATAAATGTTAAGCAGCTGCAATTATAATATTTAATGAATTTATTACACAATTAAGGTAGCAGCAGCAACAACAACAACAACAGCAGCAGCAACAGCAGCAACAGCAGCAACAGCAACAACAACAACAGCAGCAACAACAACAACAGCAAATAAAAATTAATATGCCGCTGGCGTGAAAGTCACAACTCGGCGAATAAAACCCATTGAATTATTAATGATATAAATTACATACAAACAACAATAGCAGCAACAACAACAAACAACAAACAACAACAACAAACAACAATACAATACAATACCAACAATACCAACTGCAATAGCAATTCAAAAAATCAACAGCCACAACGGCTTAATCGCCAGCAAAGTCAGCAGAGGGCCAATTGAGGCGCAGGCGCCGCTTTTCACACGAGTTGGCAGCACGCCACAACACAGTTGGCAGCAGCAGCAGCAGCAGCAGCAGCAGCGCAGCGCAGCGCAGCGCAGCGCAACCGTCTGCGTTATAAATTTCTGCCATTTACCGTACAACGAGGCCGTTCTCTGCCACGCTTCTGAGCAGCTTACCACACACATACAATACAATTAACATACAACCATACAAAACATATATATATATATATCTAAATATATATATATATATATATATATACATAACTCAAACACCTCCTTAACCAAAGAACAGCCGTCAAAGTGGATTTAACAAACTATAATAAAATGCTGCAATCCAGCAATCATCACTACTTAAGGCCGGATTATATGACAGCCGCAGCAGCAGCACCAACAGCGGTAAGTTTTTGGATCCGATATCGATATATCGCTATATAGACATTTAGTTGAAACATACAAAACATGCCAGGACTAAACACTTTTGTCGAAATTCAATTGTTGTTATAAAAAAACATAATGAGACCTGTTTCCATTTTCAATTTCGATCAAAATATTCGTATTATTAGCTGTTCTGTATTCCGAATATCATTGTGAAACACGGTTTAGAAATTTAAGGCAGTGGCATGAGAGGTATTGCAATTTAGCTTTCAAAAGAAAACGTGAGCGTTTGTTATTTCATTTGAAAACAGAAATACAAATTCGAAAACGATTCGGAATGAAAAGCTCCCGGAAATCGGAACAGGCCTTGTTATCTTGTTATCGGGAGATCTTGACACTTTGTCTGCCTACGGTATATATCAACCTGCCTGCCAAGTTTGGTTGCTCTAGCTTCAAAACTGTGGATAAAAACTGCGTTCATACGGACAGACGGACGGACAGTCGCACATTTTACAAACCCAATATAGTACTCTTTTTTTTTCAAAAAAAATTAAAACAACATTGAACTAAAGCTTTCTCTTAGTTAGCTCTAAAACAGTCCTGTTTAACTTTCCAGTTGAGTAAAGATATTGCCATTTTCACTTATGACAACATTTTGCGGATTGAATTCACATGCACTTAAACAAGAATTGTATTAAATTGTCATTGATATAAGTAATAAGTATATACATTTCAAAAAAACTCCCAAAAATTCATGTATTCGGAAGTTTGACTTCAATCTAAGAGCGAAAAATAATCGGTGAGTTGGTAAACGATGTATCAATGTTTCGAAATTTTTCAAATTATTAGTTTGAGCTTCGATTTTGAACAGCAGTTGACAAAGTCGCTTCGGAAAAAAGAAATGCAACGATGTATTGTTAAACTTGACATCGAGTTGAAATCGTTGAAAATCGTTGCATCGATTTTATCGCAACTCAATTCGAAATAGAATTCATTTCACTAGCTCAATAACAAAAGTGAAATGTTTGTACAATTAACATAGTTTCAAACCGCAAAATGTTACCGAAAGTGCAAACTGTAACAGCTCTTTATATTTTAGTGCTTTTGTCATGTTTTTCTGCTTTTCTTTTGCATAATGTTTCTTTGTTCTTTAATGTTTGTCAAGAGGAAATGTAGCTGAACCTTAAGTTGGCTGAGAGATTTGATTTTTATAATTTAAGAAAACTACACTTGACTTTGTAAGATGTTTTTAAGAATTAAGACATTTCTTTCTTCTGCAAAAAAGTAAGTTGTTATATAAAGTTGCTATTGCAATTAAATGTAACAGTTTGTTGACAAACTTACAATTTGCAAGAATTTTGATTACAATCTACATGCGAATTTAACTATTCAAATCGCCAACTTACAAATTGGCGACAAAATGTAACATATAACAATCTATAAGCCACTATCTCAACTTAAACTTAATGTTCATATTAATAAATCTAAGGATATATTTTTCACGGCGAAAAACGGACGAAAAACTATTTTCATTCTCTTAAGTTTCGGCTAAAGTTAAACTAGCTGATAAATGTGTGAATGGCAAAAACTTCAACGCGTTTTTCAACACTGCATCCAAAAAGTAGGCATGCTGAGTCACGGACGTAGCCAGGCCATTCTGAGTCTCCCCTGCCTGCACCCTTGCCCTGACTTTATCGTATGGAAAAGCTTATTCGATACACTGAGAAAGAGTATTTTATTAATAATGAAAGCACAATCAAGCAAGTTGCTTTGGAGTACTTTTAAGCAGACAATTTCTTTATTAAATAAATATTTAAACACATAAATCAGAGTTATGTTGTATATATTATATTACAGAATTGATAAAAGCTCAAATGTTTTATTGATAATTCAAGTCACATTTCATTTGTAATTGAGATGAGGAGTTGTTTTGTTTGCTATTGTTTATTGTCTGTTGAATCATTAATAGCAATATATCATAATATAACTGATATGGGCAGCTTATAGTGTCGCAGGTATCTACTGCTAGCATTTAAACAAAAATTAGTTAGCATTATTTATTAACGTATGATATTTCATAAATAATATAAATGTCGACAGAAAAGCAATTACTGCACTCGCCACAAGCGAATTTATTGTGCGACAACAACAAGAACAATCAACAACAAGAACAACAAACAACAATCAACAACAACTCCTCCACATGTCGTTTCTCAAAAGTGGCATGGCCATGTGGCTTCTCTAGTTTCTATAAAATCGACTGACTAGCGAGAGCAGCTGTTTACGAGAAAAATAACAAATAGAAAATAGAAAATTCGCAAACGTAGCAATATAAATTTTCCAATATCTGCACATAAAACTGATTTATGTTTGTGCATATTAAACTAAGTAAATATGTATTTTTGTAGACGACGCTCTCGAGTCGAATGAAGTTGAGTTAAGTTGCGTTAAGTTGAGTCAAGTTGCGTTAAGTTGCGTTAAATTGCGTCAAGTTGAGTCAAGTTGCGTTAAGTTAAGTTGAGTTTTGCGTCAAGTTGAGTTGAGTTTGCGTTGAGTTCGTTAGATGTCTATGTTTAGATGCTTTGCATTTCTGGAAACTGTATTCAAATTTATGGCGTACCAAATTTGAATTTATAATGACAGAAAACAAATGCAGTTTCGCAAATGCAGCCAACACACAATACACAACACACAACAACACACAACACAACAACACACAGCACAACACAAACAACCTGGCTGTAAAAGCGAGAAACTATGGCAGTTAATCAGAGTCAAAGTCTTTGCTGTTGCCATCTCTCTCTCTTTCTCTATCACTCTCTCTCTCTCTTTGTTTTCCCCCAAAAGCCTTAAGGGGCAATAAATTTTCATTTTAATTTGTGTGTAAATATTCGCACAAGGAACGGAAACGGACTCATCAACAACAATGGATGAGCGCATTTATTAAAATGCATTCAAGCACTTCATTCATTATTTAACCCTAATAGTTTTGAATAGCTATATATAATAGCTTAGTACAAAAAAGAATCGATAAATCAGTTTTTGACATCGAAATCGTTGCTTTTTTGGTTTGCTACGTTTATCGTTCATCGATATTTTTCGCAAAAACATCGCACAACCTGAGCTGATTATGAGAAATTGCAAAATATTGTAAAAAATTGAAAAAAATTATGGTTTATGTTTTAAATTAAACTTTATAAAAGTTAAATATTTATTGATATTTTTCAAAACTTTCTTTTAAGTGTTTGCATAAGCAAAATAATAATGCTTTTTCGAATTTTTATAAACGATTAAACAAAAAAATCGATTGTAGTAAGTTAAGTCGATAATCGATTATTGCATGATTAATATAAATCCCCAATATATACAGGCCTGTGCCGGTTTCCACTTTCTCTGAAATATTTTGACAGTGAATTTTTCTTAAGTACTGATTTCTCACTTTGACAAGAGTTTGTGGATTGAATTCACTTGCTTTTGCTTAAAGATTCAATTGAAATATGATTCAATTAGCTAGCTAAATTCCAATAATGAAATTTTCCACATTAAAACAATTTGAATTCCGCAAAGTTTTGCCGAAAGTGAAACCCGAAGCAGGTTGAACTTTGAACTCAATATGGTTTCAAGCAGTTATAATGATGTTCTATATAACTTGGCATACTTAACATATCCATTAATTAGCCAAATCAAGTATACGTCAACCTTAAAAAAGATCCAGTTCACAAAAGTTGCAGAATTGCATTCAATTACAACTAGATTATGGCTCACACCAGTATTTTTATGAACTGGTTCTCGACCAATTGACAGGTTCAAATCTTATATATTTTAAATATTCTTTAGTTCACCAAAGAACTGTCATATTTGTTTAGCTGCGCATTCCAACTGGTTCACAAATCAACAAAATAATAGCTCACAAAAGAGAATTTGTATCAAGTTGAACTAGATACTGGTTCACACAAGTATTGTTATGAATTGACAGACAAATAATGCAATTTAAAATATTCTTTTGTCAGAAAAAGAAGAAGAACTGTCATATTTGATTACCCGCTGGTTCCAACTGGTTCACAAATCACAAAATAATAGCAATATGCTTAATAGATGTTAGATTGTGTTTGTGAAACGGATTGCAAAAGCGTTTGTTATATTTAATTTATGGCATGCTGTTATTACAGGTGTAGCCATATCACCTATAGAAACAGCTTTTGTTGTTTAACAAAAATAAATGCCATTTTCTATATTAATTATGCACGATTTAAAATATTATAACGCTGTCATCTTAAGTCAATTGATTTAAGCAAGTCTCTGACTGACTAACCCTTTTGCATATGTATGGATAGCACACATATACAACGAGTGTGTATGATATATGTAGGTAAATAGTTAACTGCGAATATCTATAAATTATTCAATGATTAATGATGCCTGCTCGCTATTAATTATAATAAAATCAAATAAACTAAGCTTGACAGCTGTCAGTGTCATCATTTGTTTTTGTGGCGCCCGAGCAATAAGAAACGACCAAAATTATGGCTGACTTGCCACAAAATTACTGTTGATAATTTGCTGTCACATGTGAAAAATGATCAAAGCTTTGAAACGAGTAAGTTTGTGTGTGTGTGTGTCTGCCACACACACAAAAGGAAACTAATATGCAACGTGTGTGTGTGTGTGTGTGTGTGTGTGTGTGTGTGTTGGGTAATAACTCAAAAAACCTGAGTAACAGCAAACGTGAAAGTCAGTTCTGTTCATTCAGCAGTCAGCTAAAATGACAGACGACGAGCTAACTTGAGCTCTCTGCTGTAAAAAAAAAAAAAAAAAAAAAAAAAAAAACATAACATAAAGTAAAGTAAATAAAGTGCAAATGTCAGCTGACCGCAAACATCATTAATATAATTAAATGTGTCAGTCAAGCAGCCATTTATGCAGTCAGACATTCATTTCAGTTAACCACACTCGCTCGCTTTGCTACACAAAAAGGCAGCATGTAAAAAAGCGTTTGAGCAGTCACCAATCACCAATCACCAATCAGCAGTCACCAATCAACAGTCACCAGTCACCAGTCAGCTGTTTGTTTTTTTTTTTTTCTTTTTTGTATTCAGCTCAACTTGGCAACTCTGGCAGTTAAAGTGTGCGCTTGACAGAAACACAACACAACACAACACTGCCACTCGCTCCAAAAGAGCGACTCAACTCAACTCAACTCAACTTGGTTCAGTTCAGTTCAGTTCACTTTAGTTCAGCTCAGTTTAGTTCAGTGGGTTTTTATGCCCCTGCCCCCCTCCTTTGCTCCTTTGCTCAGTTGCTGTAGCAGTCTATGTCAGCTTTGTGCTTGCGTGTGGCTCTAATTAAAGTGTCATCAACAGCAAAGAATAACAGCAACAACAACAGCAACAACAACAGCGACAACAACAACAACAACAATAAATTGCCCAGCATGTTAGTGATAAATTGCCATGTCTAGAGCTGTCATGTTAATTTTTTGTGCATACAAATAATAGTTTTGGCCTAAAGTGTTAATTAATTCTTGGAATTTCTACAGCTGAATTTGTTTTTGTGTGTGTGTGTGTGTGTGTGTGTAAAGTTAAATCTTAAGCAAAGTAATAACTATGGGTTAATTGTGCTGGGTTGAGTGTTTAGACATAAGAAACTATCATAATGCTTGACACAGCAATTGAAATATGCGTGTTCTGCTATGCCAAACATCAGTTTAAGGATTATTTTTCTTAAGGATAAGGTTTTAACTTCCTCTGTTAAACAAAGAATTGTTTTCTCAAGTTTTTTTTTATAATTTTCGCTATGATAGTAAACAAGAGAACTGCTATAGAAGTCATCTGTTTGTTAAATGTTTATCCCTGGGAAAAGGCAAACAGATAGCTTGTAGTTCTGCTTTGAGTTTCGTTTCATAATCATAATTATGATAAAATATTGAAAGAAAAGTAAAGAATTCTTAAAAATTAATGCTTTTCTTGCGTTTTAATGTATTGAACTTCGAAAAAACTTAAGATGTATATGCTTCAATCAAAAAAAAGTTTACAATCCATGTTTTTTCTTATGCCATCTATAATTTCAGGACAAAACACTCAATTTGAACATCAAAGCAGCTCAGGGCCAGGTTGTAGGCAGGGGGGTTCGAAGCAGTTGGGTGCCTGGCTGCACCCTTGACTTAGGATGCCTATTTTATGATGTAGTGTTAGAAAACGAGTTAAAGTTTTTGCCATTCACACATTTAGCCGCTTTTAACTTCAACTGAAAGTTGAGAAAATGAAACTAGTACATGCTCAGTTTATTGAAGTGAAAAATACATCGTTAGGATAGTTAATGGGAGCGGAAACTCGAAGTTGAGTAAGCAACCGTCAATTTGGGATAATATAAGATACAATCTATGTATTCTAGTGAGCTTTCTGTATTTTCAGTAAAAATACGCGTAATTTGAGCATCAACACAGCTCAAGGCAGGAGCACAGCCAGAGGTGAAAGGGGAATGGGGTGTTGCTTGAGCGCTAGTTTTAATGCAGTGTTGGAAAACGAGACGAAGCTTAAGCGATGCTCACATTTAGCAGCTCGTACTATAACCCAGACTTGAGAAAGTAAAACTAGTTGCTAACTATCTTTAGGAACGTTAATTGGCAAGTTAAATAGAAATTAAGAAAGATGATCCAAGTGTTTTATATTTTAAGCTTTTGGAACACCTGCTCACTTTTCAGGAAACTGATAAAAACGAATTATAATGATACGATCTCAGAATTAAGCTAATTTTGTATTCAAAGCTGCTAAGCACATTAAACACTAAAATAGAGCATTTCAAGTTGTACAGATAAGAAATCGATTAGGGTGTTAACAAAAATACTAAGCAACATTTAGTGGGGGGGGGGGAGGAGGAACTTTCATTAAGCAATATTCCAGCTGTGTACCATTTTTATGACAATCATAATATTTTTAACGATCAATTTCGTTAATAAGCAACTATAAATAAAAACATCAAAAAAAAAAACAAATCAACAAAAATACAGTGACCATCTTTTATGGTTTATTGTTCGATTGTTTTGTTGCTTGTTGTTTATTTGGTTTCCATTATGTTGGCTCTTCTCTAAGAGCTTAATCAAAAGGCATTTATCAATAATAAAAGAAAAAACACATTGTTGGGCCGTCAATCGTGCCATTGACGCCTAAGTACACAAGCATTATTCCATTGCCATATTTCCATTCCATTCCATTTTCATTTTCATTTTCATGCTAAATGCTTACGTACGTACAAATTGACTTGACTTAGCAAAAACCCAATGAATTCATTTAAATGCACGCGAGGCAGTAACTATGGTAATGAATTGAAACTGCTGTTTAAATGCAAAAATAATAACCCGTTTTTAGCGAGAGAAGCAAAAAAAAAAAAACAAAATAAGAAACACAGAAATTATGGCCGGCGATAATCGAACAGGGGTGAACTGAAACAGGGGGGAGCTATATACGACGAGCTGTGCAAAGCCAATAATCGTAAAATGCGGCAACAAATTAACCAATAAATTAATATAGAAATAATCATATTAATGTGCCCGATGATAACTGTCAGTTTTGCGACCTGAGCGGGAAGACTATTTAAGAGCTGAAGCTAAACTAACATTGTCATGTTAATTTATACATACGTAGATAGTATTATACTTATATTTTGATATTGTTGCTAAAGCCCCGACTAGTCTTAATGTACTTATTAGCGCTGTGTCGTTTTCTCGTTTCGTTTCGTTTCGCATAAGTTCAATGGAACGGTTCATGAAAATGAGCTGGTGAACTTGTTCAGCCGTTCTTTTGAGTCAGTTGGTCATCGAACAAGAACGTTCATATCATAAAATTAATAAAATTCAGTTGTTTTTGATGAAATTGTTTCTTCGATAACTTTAAAGTCAAACACTCATGTTCCCATTTCCGCAAACTTTTCATTACGAATCGTTTTCGAGTTTTTGATCCTGTTTTAAAAGAAAAAGCAAATGTAAATGCCTTTGAATACTTCTCCGACCACTGTTTCAAAAGCACCTTTTTTGAAACCGAACTTTTCGCCAATATTCGAAATTCAGAACTGCTTATACTTCAAAATTAGAATGTTTAGCCCGGAATCGGATAGGGGAACAACCCTGATATTGTAATTTTTACAAAAGGTTTTCTTCGGCAATGAACCATGTGAACGATGACATACTGAATAAAATGACTTGTATCGTTTATGAAGGAATGAGCAATTGAACTACTGAACTAAAAGACTGAGTTAACTCACGAGTCACGAACGAACCACTGAACTTATTGAACAAGTTAAACTAGAAATCCTTGCACTATTCCTTATTGGTATTGTATCTTATTGTTCAGAATAAGTTTGATTGAACTATTTACCAAAATGAACCAGCGAACTAAATGCTTGATTGTAGTTCATCTAGTTCATTCCTTCTTTTAGTCTTTAAACGAACTGAACGAGCAAAAGAAACGAATGAACGATTTGAGGAACTGAACGAATGGAATCGGAAAACTTAATGAACTTTATGACCAACTAGTTCGCTCACCAAAAACTGAACCACTGAACTTACTCATCAAATTGAAATAGCAATCCCAACGCTCGTACTTATCATTTCGATAATATTTTCCTGTTTATTTTGTTTAACCCCATTTCATGAATTGATATTCCAAAATGTTATTCTAAGTAAGTAAGCACATGCGTCGAGTTAATTAATGTGATAAGAAAATACAACTTGAGGTTATTTTTTGTTTGTTGCTTTTTGACTTAGTTGGAAATGTGTTTTAAAGCCAGGCGCTGAAATATGAAAATTCTGTGGTGTCTTAAGTGGCATTTGCTGACCATTTCCGATGCGCTTTAAATGTGTTGTAATCTGCGGCAACTTAAATGCTTTTCAAATGGTATCAATCATTAAGTCGGCCAGCACAGTGGGGCCATATGACTGATTGCCATAAAATTATATTATAAATATTAAGCGCTGGCTCCAACACAATGCCACAAAAAAGACTCTGGGCTCAAGACAAACAGTTGACACTAAACACGCACAAATTGCTTTTGAAGCCCCCCCAAAAAAAAAAATACAAAAAAATATTCAAAAGAAGCCACAAAGCTCCCCACATGCACATTGTCCAAGCGAAAAGCTGTCAGGTTTTATGTGTTTTTTTTTTCTTCTTCGTTTTTTTTTTTGTAAGTATTTATGTAATGTGTGGGCTTGTGGGCATTGTTCGAACAAAGCGACTAATAAAAAGAAACTGAAATGTAATATTGATAAGCCAGAAAGCGGTCAACACTCACGCAGACAAGACACTCACGCCCTTCCCCACCATTATGCTCCAATGCCAATGGGCCTAAATGTCTGGCGCCAGGTTCGAGACGATTTTGAGTTTGATTCGTAGCTGGGTTTGGCTTTCAATCAAAGGCAAAACAAATAAACAATCAATCTCAATCACATCAATTATGCGCTGAAACAATTTCTGAGCTGTCTCTTATCACACACACACAACATTTCATTCGTGTGTATGTTGTGTGTGTGTGTTGTGTGTTATGTGTATTGCCCATTTTGATTTTGATTTCGATTTCAATGTTTATTGTATTTGTTTTTTGTTTATGCGACTTATTTATTATTATTATTTCGACAAGGCGACACTTTAAAATGCAGCTCTAGCATTCTATCGATGTTAATCATTTTAATTGGCGCCACTTGAGCGGCATTTGTAAGTATGTCTATATCTATATCTCTATCTGTATCTGTATCTCTGTCTCTGCATCTTTTAGCTGTATCTGTGTCTTTCGGATTGAAGGCCATTAATTTTTAAACAGCCATTTGAAAGCGTTTCAAATTAGTTTCGTGTGTGTTGCAACCAACACACATTGAGCAAAGTGAAAGTGAACAACGCACTTTCAACGAGTTCATTCAAAGTTTAACGAAATTTGAAACCAATGCAGCTATTTTTTGTCTTAAATATGACTTGTGTTTTTTTATTTAAATTAAACAACCGTTTTTTAACACTAAGTTGCTTACTATGGTTTTTTTTTAAATCATGAACAAAATTCTGTGCCTGTTTGAAATTGATTTTGTTGTGCTTTGTTGAACATACAAAATCTGCTCTGCCATACAAAATTATGAAAAATCAACAAAATGCCCTGTACCTGTCAAAAATTTATCAAAAAAGTACAGTAAAAATTTTTTTAAATATTTTTATTTGGCGTAAAGTTGTCTTATCTATAGCTGTATACTATATATAAAAGAGTGTGTTCTCAGGACTGGCAATCAATGCAGGACCCAAACCATAAAAGCTAGCAGGCTGAAATTTGCACAGTAGTTTTGTTTATCATCCGATCAGCTTCAAACTCATTTTCAAAGATCTATATACAAAATTATTTAAGACTGCATACCAATTTTCCGGAGAACTAACCCACCCTGTGTGGTAAATGTGTGGTCAAGGTTGCATGGACGACAGTTGAGTTTTAATACGATTTGCTTCAAACTCATTCTCAAATATCAATATGAAAATTCTTTAAAAACTGCATAATAATTTCCCGGAAAATTCACCCCCTGAATGGAAAGTGGGTGCTAAAAAGAGCCAAAGTTGAGTTTTAATGCGATTTGCTTCAAACTCGTTTTCAAAGATCTATATAAAAACTCATTTCAACTGCATACCAATTTTTCGAAAAAAATTCACCACACTGGGTGGAAAACTGATGGCTAAGGTTGTAGGGCGAAGTTAAATTTTCGTGCGAATATGATTTTATACAGGGCGTAGCACCGCACTCCGGAAAATGCTAGTGTACTTATGTATGTGCACATAAAGAAGTTCAAATTGCATTGTCAGTTTTATATGCTTACAATATATAAATGAATAATAGCTGTTAATGAAAATTTGAACAAATATAATTTTACATATATAACCATACATTACAAAGAAATTTGTAAGGCAACAAACCTAAATTAAAACAAAAGCAAATCAAACACAATTTCAGTTTCACAAATTCCCTGTCAAAAGCAAAAGTTTTCAATAAATTATTAAATTTATATGCGCTAGTTTTTAAGCTAAATGTAAATAAATAATATAACTTAAGTACAAAGTACAGCAAACAGTTGTCGTCTGTCGTAACCATCCATATTCATTACAAAGGGCCCCCACAATTTGGGAAGCTATGAAATATGCGCCCATCAAGATTGACAGCAAGTTCATTTAAATAGAAAACGACATGTGTCAAACTGACAATTTCTGATTGTGATTGTTGTTTGCTGCTGTTACTCTAAACGCAACCAATTTCTTACACTTCTGTCTTTTGTGTGCACCCTCGCTACCCCTCCTCGCATGCCCTGCAATCCATGTTCCTGTCCCATCATTTTTTTTTGCTGTTGACACTCTTTGAACCCAGGCAGACTTGCCTGGTGACACTTCAAGGCAAATGTTCCAAGGTTGAGCGAACACACAGTAAAACAAGTACAAAACAACAACAAAAAAAATATATAAAAAATAAAAATAAAACAAATTAAATACTATGTCAGAGCTGTTATTTTCAAATGACATGAATGTCATGTCAAATGCCAAGTAAGCAAAATATTTGCTTCACTAACGCTGCTGTGCTGGGACCTGCTGTTGACAGCCACATCACGTATAACGTAGAAACTACAAAATGCAATGCAAAAATGCTTTCAAAATAATATTATAGAAAGAGTTAAAATTGAAAATAACATTTTTGGTAGCAAGTATTTGAACTGATAATCATTTTTGCATGGAAAATTGTTACAATTCAACTAATCAACATTTTGTTGGCATCTTGCTCTAATTTTGAATTTTGAAAATATTTTAAAGTGTTCATTTTTAAGATTTTCAGCTTAAAAGTTGCATTGAGTGAAAATGAAAATGTCAACAAAAATTCTCAGAAAAATGTATGATAAATTTATGTTTTTCCAGCTTAACTATAATGCTAATTGAAGCAAACTTTTTCTAATAGATTTCAGCAGAAATGCTGCTTAAGACGTCTAAAAAACTTGTCAATTCAAGCTGTGTAAACGCTGACAGTTCTTTATGGAATGAAAACTGTTTTCATTTGAAAATCTAAATAATAGAAAATGCTTTTTTCATTTGAAACTGCCTTTAATATGCTTTAAAGAAAGCTTCTAAACGTCTGCATTTTTGATTGATTCAAGCTTTTCATATTGGATTTTAGCCCGACGTAGTTTCAAAACTTTGTATCTAATCCTCTTTACAAATTCAATAGATTGTCATCTGCCGCTAGGAAAGTGAAAATGCATTTATCTTTGCACACGACAAGATGACAAGCATCTCACGCCTTCAACATGCTCCCACCCTCCCTTCTTTGAAGTTAGCTCTTTTTTGCAATTTTTCCCAGCTGACGCTTCTTATCAGGTGCTCAAGATCAGCGCATAAAGAGGCTTTCCACGCATCCCGCGCTCTTCCTGCTGTCTGCTTATTTAAATTAGCTGCAACTTATAGCGAACAAAAAAAAAAATGTACCTTCTGCAATTCATTTATACAGCTGTCTGTCTGTCTGCTCAACCCCCGCTCCCCTCCGTCTGACTGTCATTTTGGCGTACTTTCGCGAAATTTGCTTATCGCACTGGAAAAAATCAACCAAAGGGCGTCGGGTACACAAACAAAAACACCCATCAAATAATAAAAAAAAATACAACGAAAAAGTTAGAATTTTGTGATAGTGTGTGCTCGACTAGGTTATACTCTGTATTGGTAAGAGTATCTTTAACAATACAGAGCTGTTCTGAATTCCGAATACTTTCGATGTTTGCGGAAACAGTATTAATTGCTGTTCCGAGTTCCTGAAAACGTCGAACTTGAGTTGAATTGCCAGATTAAACTTGAAATTCAAGTAACAAATTCTTAAACTCAATTTTCTTATAGATTTCAACTTATAAAGAATTGATTTCAGTAATTTTGTTATTAAATTGAAGTTAAATTAAATTTTTAGTATTAAATTTGAAAAAATTCTGTAAAATAGAAACGACAACGTGCAAGCAAACGTTTCATTTTTCGATTCAGCACATTTCTATCAAAACTCGGGCTCGAATTCGGTTTTGAAGAAGAGAAAACGACACCGTTCCGTTCCGGAAACAGAACATTAGTTCAACAAGTAAGAATACTCTAGTCGAGTGTGCCCGACTACGAGACTCCCTGCTCCCAACTTGCATTTCAAGCAGTTCAGCTACAACACAAGCAAGCAGTGCACTAAACTCGTAAACTGCTTGTCAAACTGTTGTTGCTGCCATCTGATACGGGTGTAACACAAGCAAGCAGTGCACTTAACTCGTAAACTGCTTGTCAAACTGTTGTTGCTGCCAACTGAGACGGGCGTAATAGATTCTTCTATAACTTTTGTGCTATTTATCTGATCGTGTTGAAATTTACACATCCGAAAGACATTAATTAAACATACATGTGTACCAAAAATTAAAGCTTTATCTTTAAAATTGTGGCTGTGGGAGTCTTTTGCTATCAAAATCAACATGATTTTAAAATTTTCAAAGGTTTTTCAATGTTTTAGGAACAGCATGTTCAGGTTTGAATATAACTCTCATCTTTTTGATGTGTATAGGGTATTAAAAAATGCAACGTCTGAGCTGGCAACTACTATATCTCTTTATATTCTAACCCCCTGTCATGTGAGTGTGTGTGTGTTGTGTGTGTGTGTGTGTGTTTGCTGCATTGCTCGGAGTATTTGGCTCTATTCGCATATTTTCGCATTTTATTATGTAAAGTGATGGACAGGACAGGCAAACAGACTAAAAGACTGAAACACTGAGAGACAGAAAGACAGACAGACAGAAAGACTGACAGAGTGAAAGACTGTAGCAGGAGTGTAAAGGGCGTCGGCATGTCACTCAGTCACTCGCTTATTCTCACACTACGCTCTCTGCTCGAGGATGGACAGGCCGAGCACGAATTTTTTTTTTTTTTTTTTCGTTGTTTTTCACTTTATATGTATTGTATCTGTATTATAAATTAAAAAACAGTTGTGCAACACAAAACTGTCAGTTTGCTTTCCGGCCTAGGCGTGGTGTGGTGTGGTGTGGGGTGTGAGTGGGGGGGGGAGGGTTTACTGAAACACTGGTAGCTGTCTTTCTATCTGTCGGAGCTGACTTTCATTGAAGAAATGAAACGGAAGTGCAACAACAATTGTATATTTATTTAAGCCAATTTTCAGTTGTCCCATGGAATTACAGTGAAAATGCCTTGAAGTGCTACTAACATATTTATAATGGAACTTAAGAGCTTATAATAAATAAATAATAAACAAAAAAGTCAACTTTAAGTCTATAAAGAATATATATTACTGATCGGCTGCTAGATCTGTATTTCAATTTGGAATATCCTGTATTGTATTTGCCTGTAATACACGCTAGGCATTACTTACTGTAACAACTTGCATGCGGAAATTCCTCAAAAAAATTACGTGAAAGTTAATTAACTCATAAACATTGCAAACTTTATTCATGCACAAAATTGATGCTTACATTTACAGAAATGTAAATGTCTTGATGTAAATCAAAAAAACACGCTACCCAAAAAACCAAAAAAACAAAAAAAAAAAAAAACAACAAAAACCAAAAAAAAAAGATTAATAATAATTCAGGAAAATAAATTATGAATAATCGCCAAACACGAATACAAAATGCAGCCAAGAGTATCAGGCAAGGGTTTGAGGGGGTTGCAGTTGGGACAGGGGCTACATGACTCGGAACTCGACTCGTCCCAATGCATTTCGCATTTTGCGATACGATTCGATTCGCCAGTTGTTAGTATTGCTGACAAGAGTTGTCAACGCATGTGTAGAGCGCATAATTAAAAATAACACGTAATTAACGCGCCGCAAATGCGAATAATACCTCAACTCTGCTCTCTTTCTCACTGTCTCTCTCTCTCTCTATCTCTATCTCTATCTCTTACTCTTTCTGGGGTTCATGAGTCGCCCGTTGGCATTTTGACAGCGCCCAAGGCAACGGATGACAGCTACATTGCTGACAAGTTGCAATGTGCATTGGCCGCTGAAATTATAAAGTGTCATTGGATTTATTACGGGCGACATGCAGCATGCAGCAACATGTCGCGACGTGTTCCATAGTTGGCGTCCGAGCAGGGACTGCGCCCGAGCAGGGACTGCGCCCGAGCAGGGACCCAAAATCCTTGCCACATTTACTTGCTACATATGTACTTTGTACATTCACACACACTTCACACACTTTGTAGACACTGCACCAATAACACAACAAATACTTATGCATATTCAATATTAGCATTAACACTCGCCGCGGCGTTCATTAACGCTGACAACTTGAAATGCTAATTATTGTCAAATTAATTTAGTCAGCTGTCAGCTTAAATGCGAGTATAGACTTTGTTGTTGTTGTTGTTGTTGTTGGTTTGCTGCTTTTATTTTAGCATTAAACAAAGAATATGTATAAAAATAAAATTAAAATGAGCACAAGTCTGTCAGTGAGAATTTATATGCAGGCCGAGAGCAGCTCCGTATTATTATACAAATGTGAGAATTAATGAATGCCGTATGTAGGCGCAGGCAGTCAATCAGTTGACAGAATGACAGACTGACAGACAGTTCGTTTCAGTTTATGCAAATTGCAGCAGCTGCCGCAGCAATATTTTTTGTGTTTTTTTTTTTTTTTTTTTGTTTTTGGTTTTTGGGTGCCAATGTACAAAATGGGGAATGCCATAAAAAAGACGTTCACATAAATTTTGTATTTGATTGAATTCAGAAATCGGTGGCAAAACAGCGAAATCAATTAGCAAATTATCTGCCGGTCAAGAGTATTTAAATATATACATATATATATATATATTTTTTTTGACTTGATCAAAAATAAAATCTATGTTACAACGAAACATATGTTCAGCCAGTAGCTGACTCAGTTCTTCAATGCAATTATATACATGTGTTTATGTATTCAGTTTAGTTCATATTTCCGTTTCCTATGAAAACATTCAATATTGTTTTCAATAGCTGTTTTAAGCTTCGAATATCAATACGAAATTCAGCTTAAAAAGTTTTGCTTTCATTATTTATGAAAAGTAACAACGATTGCTGTTTTATGCGTAAACAGAAACCCAAAACTAAAAACGATTCGTACTTAAAAAGAAATAGGAACATGCCTACTCAATTTCTGAGTAATAAAATAGTTCATAACAAAAACTTCAGAGAATGCTGATTTTTCATTATTTTATGTAATAGCAAACGTTTTAGTGGAATTCATGTTTATTGAAAAAAGTATTTATACTTTATGAAAACAAAAACAAGACAATTGGTTCTTATTTCAATTAATTTGATACAATTGTAGTAACAAAAGTAAAGCAAAGCTTATAAATTTGAGTAGGGAAACAAATTTTGAAGAATTTTTAAAGAATGCATTGCAGTTTCTTGAATTAACTAACTAACCAACTTATAAGCAAAAGCAACAGCAAGCAAACCAGACAGAAATGGAAATTTTCTCAGGTTTTTCAGACTACGTATCATAAAAATGCACTATCCATCAAACAGCATTTCATTGGAAAACAATAACCAAGTGCAGTTTCCAGACTAACATGGCCCATTCCAACTTAAAGCATAAAGGTATTCTACTTCATCAGAAGAGAATTCACATCTATACACTGGTAAAAGCCCTCACAGAACACTGTCTGATAGACTAGGCATCCCTCATCATAACAGCAGAAGTTGAAGAACATCTCCTCTGTCAAGGCACTTTCACCTAGGACACGCCTTTCTGAACAATCTAATTGAATTATCCGAAGTAGGGATTAACAACATTTTCAAATTTGCCATTTCTACGAAGTGCTTCAGCAGGGAGCAAACTACGGCTTAAAGCAGATTATTTGAGAGCACAAAGGGCCAATTGTGGCCTTAATGTAGAGTAGGGTTTATCACTCTACCCAATCAACTCAAGCTAAGCTAAGCTGGTTAATCAGTGCTCGTGAATATTCCTGCTGCTCAGCACTTTGAAGTTACATTTTTTTTAAATTTATTTTTAGCAGCAATTTCTGAGGCAATTTCAAAATATTATTTTACATGCTGCAGCAAAAGTCAAATTCTAGAGGCTACAAATTGAAATGTAAACTTAATATATGTGTACAACAATAAAATGTATACACCTTAAATTTATATATATATACATATATATATATAGTAGATATGGCAGTCTTAACAATTCGCAAGAGCTGATGTGAGTAACGCCCACATTGACACGTTTCACGGGATGGTGTGACAGGTTTACGTTGCGTATGATTGATAAACACGTTGCCCAAATTACACTGAGATCCCCAAAAACACAAAAACAGGCAGCTGCTGATGCGAAAAACAAAAAAACCTTGAGCTGTTGTTGGGCCAAGTAAAAGCTAATAGCTTGTAGACAGAACTTGTTGTTGTTGCTGTTGTTTTTTTTTTTCTTTTTCTCAGCATTTGCTTTTATTCAGCGCAATTATTGATGAGGCGCATAATGGAATATGGCAAATGGGCGTTGACAAGAGGCAATAAGTGTATATATATATATATAATATTTGGTTGTATGGCCAACTGGCAATTAATTTTGGTCAAGCATACAAGGTTAATTATATTGCGTATACGCAGTGTGTTAGCGTCAAATTGATGGCAAACTACGAAATTCCTAAGAATTAATTAAGCATATACATAATAGTCATTTTGGCATTCTTTAAACGGCAGCGTAGCCAAGCGTAATTTGAACCTATATAAACGTAACCTGGGCCACAACAATGCACAAAATAAGTAATTAGCGCAGATGGCAAATAAAAGCAGGTAAAAGCGACAACAACAACAAGAACAACCACTAAACAAAGAGACATGTCAAATGTGCGAAATGTGGTGGCCAAAAAAACAAATGTTAGCATAAATAAACAAGCAACAAGAAAATCAAATAGAAGAAAAGGTTAAACGACAAGCGTAGTAGCAGCAGCAGCAGCAGCAACAACAGCAACAATAATAACAACAACAACAACAATTGCTAACTGACAACTAAATGGACACGTAATGTTGACAAAAGTCTGACATGAAATCTAACAGAGGGGAACAAAACCCGACAGACCTCAAATGAAAGAAAGAGTGACACATGAAAATGGCATTAATGTGTCACTCAAAGCGTACACAACAACAACAACAACAACAACAAGCAGCAGCAACAACAAACAACAACAATTGCAGCAGCAACAGCGACAATTGCAATGAGACATCTGACAGTTGCTGTTTTTGCCACTGCAATGGCTAAAATTGCAACATTCGCTAACGCCAAGTGCACTCTGCAAATGCATATGTGTGTGTGTGTTGTGTGTGTGTTATGTGTGTGTGTGTGTGTGTGTGTGTGTGTGCTATGTGTGTGTGTCATCAAATTAAGTGGCAACGCCAAAAGAGCATTGCCACACGTAGCCTCGCAATGCCATTGCCCCTCCAGTTCTTCACTCTCTATCTCTATCTCTCTCTGTCTCTGTCTCTGTCAGTCTACCCGTCTCTTTCTTGTTGCCAACTCTCGACCATATTTACTCGGCCTGAGTTTGACAGTCAAATGACGCTGTCACTTGTCAATATGACAAGTTTCAGTTTTGCAGCAGTTGACAGTTAATGTGACAGCGTTTGTGCGCCGGCTAAATAAACTACAGGCATATTGGATTGCACATTTGAACTCGTATACTCCGAATACTCGCATATACAGTGTACGAATACAAGTACAAATATATTCGTACAAACTACGAGTACTCGTAATTTGGTACACAAGTACTACTCACAAACAGCACAGCCTTTGACATGTTGCACATATTGCGCTCCATTGAAATTTTGTTTTTTTTTTTTATTTTTATATTGCAATCGCACTTTGTGTGTGTATGTTACATGAGAGTTTGCAAATGGCGTTGTCAGAAATATTATATATATATATATTCTGCAAAATTATTATAACTCTTTGAGCGACAGAATTGGAACTACTGCTTTGAAGTACTTATTTCATATTTATCAATAACTTTTCATATTATTTGTGAAATCGTTATGGAAATGCTTCAATTCTACAAAAAAAAAGAGTTTATTGGGCTTGTGAAATGTTTGCCTGTGTGTTTTTTTGCCTGCCAGACCGTTCATCCGTCCGTATAAACGCAATTTTTTACAGTTTTGAAGCTAAAGCAAACAAATTGGGTATAAATGTTGGCATATAGCATAAGCTGACAAAGTTTAAGTTCACCAAAATACAATTAACGATCCAAATTTCGAACCAAAACTGAAGTTCATGAACCTTAAAGACAAACTAGGGTTCGAAACGTAAGCCATTTTGGTTGGCAGCCCTGATTAAGCTAATTCAACAATTTTATAATAAAGTAGATGGATGGAGGATTCGTTAGTTATAACATGATGCTAAACTTATGTTAAGACACACTTTAATTGAAAAACAATTGATGACGCTTCCGATAGCATCGATATATTTCGATATATATCGATTGTTAAGTTGTGTCGATATCTTTGAATAGTAACAACTAACAAGTTGCTCTAATACTTTCGTAAGCAGACAAAATAAAAGTTAGTAGTATGGTATTTAAGGAAACCAAGCATTAATCGATTAATCGATATGTGAACTAAAACAATTTGCCGATTACTTAAAATTTAATACGGATTATGAAATTAGTTGATTTTTGGAATTTTCGTTTGAAACGTAAACGAAGAAATGCAGATAAGAAACGGATGCTTAAAAAAAAAAAACAAATATTTTGATCAACTTTTCTTGATATTGTATAATCAATTGGGAAAGAGAGGCAAAAAGTAAGAATAGATATGAAAAATTGAACTTAAATGTTCAAATTTTGTGCAAAAAGGATCTTTAAATCAGGGCTCGTAAATAGCCCAAATAACTTAGATTTTCAACTTCAAAGTCCTAAAAATATGTCTGCAAATAACATATTGCCAAGTATCTTATTGGCTTTTGTTTAAAACATAAGTTGAAAATAAATATTTATAAAGGCATGTGTAAAAGATAAATTTAATAAAATCTCTTACATGATTACAAATTGTTAAAATTATGTAAATAGGCTTGGCAGACTTAACACACACACACAGACACACAGACACACAAACACACACACTCTAAAGAAAGAGAATGATTAAAGAGTCGAGCAGAAAATGTAATATGGGTAAGTTGAGAGAATGCTGCATTATAAATTTTAATTTATGTATATTGTCAGCAAGCCACGTGACACCAAAAAGACAATATTTTTGTATGAATGTTTTAAACGTATTTATGTAAATTTTTTTTTGTTGCAAGCTCGCAACGCAGGCAAATTTATTAGCACCACCAAAACACAAAAAGGTGTTAACAGGCAATGAGATAATGGATAAAATACACATAAGTATTAAGTACATACATGTGTATGTATAAGTGTATGAGTGTATGTGTGTGTGTGTGTGTGTGTGTGTGTGTGTGTGTATAACGCTGTTATTCGCACACACAGCCAGACAGCAGAAGAACCCAACGTCTGCATAAAGTTTTATACAATTTTTATCGCTTATTTTATAATTCGCAACAAAACTGCAAAGCGTCTTAAGAGACGACGTCTTCGCTGGGGGTTTATGCAAAACGACGACGGCGGCGTCGGCAACGTCGCACAATTTCCGTTTTTTATGCTTATCCTGTAATTCATATTTATAGCATCTATTTTTGTATCGTAGGGGTGCCTGCCCGTATGCTTAACAGCATCCTGAGCCCCAGCATCTTTGAAAATTGCATTTTAGAAAAAGAAATATATATGTATATATGGTATGTATATGTGAACGGCTGCCGGAGAGAGTTTCTGAATTATATTATCATAGCATAGATACCGTATTATTGCGGTTTGCATGTGCTGCAACCCCAATATAAATCATATAAATGTTGCAAGTCTGCAGATTATCAGCAATTGGCAGAGAACCCCCCCACATTTCATTTATTGTCCTTTGACAGACATTAAGCAGCCCAGCCTTAAAGCTGCCATTCCAGCGCTCCAAGTTATTTTTTTAGAATTTATCTGCAATTGTTACTTTTCAGCAAGCTCTTTTGCTAATTGACAACCCGCTGAGAGATTGACAAAGTTGTTGCTAAAAGCACTGTCCATTTTGATTAAACGTTTGCAATAAGCATGTTTATGAGGGCAGTTATGCGGTTGTGGGCATAGTTAGCTACTTCTGCCATAACTTTTGATGAAGTTCATATTTAGACAAACAAATGTATACCAATGGAAAGTTAAGGATCTTATGTAACTACTGGCAAGAGAATACATTTGATTCTATCAACATTTTATGAAGAACTCAAATTTGAATATGACAAGTACTATCAAATGGGAAAAGCTTACACAGGGGTGCCCACAACCAGTTAAATTCTCCTATTCTATAATGTATGCTATATAAAAACACTTAATATTATAAAAAATCAACTGCTGTATTCAAAAGCGTACATTTTTTAAGAACTGGCTAACTTGAATATAACAAATATATAAAGGATTATGCCACATCCTTTTTGTTTATTTGTAAATCACACTAGCTACTTTAAATCCTTTTTAAACTATAAAAATTCACAGTTAAACTAATGAACTTTATTTACACTTGAAAACTCAATTAAATATATCTACTTGAAAACTACGCATATTCGGCAAATCTTCAAAGCCCTCCAAAGCAGCCATCAAATTTCAATTTCAAAAACAACAAATAACAATTTGAGCTTTGCTTGTTTTTATTTATTTTTTTTTGTTGTACCCCCCTTTTTTTCAACGAGTTTTCAATTGAACTCATCTTGAAGCCACTGCGGCTTGTTCACATTTCAATTTCTTGAGGGCTGTCATTGTCATTGTTTCAAAAGTTTCAACATTTTGTTTGTCATATTAACATAAAGTATGATTTTTTGAGTGGCTTCAAGTAGGCAGTTGATCGACTGTGACGCCGCACAGTGGTACGAACTGACTTTTGTTTGTGGTAAAAGTTAAACATAAGTTTGAGCTTAACTTTGTTATAAAGTTTTTGATAATTATGCAATTATATTAATACATTTTAAATATATATATAATGTTTGTACGTTTTTTCAACGAATTTGTTGATTTGAACCCACTGTGCTTGGTTACCCGCTTCCCCACTTGCCTTAAGACTTAAGTCTCAAGACTTCGCGTGCCTATTTGTTATTGTTTTTATTTGTATGCTGCAGATACTTAATATTGTTTCAAGTGTATATTTGCTATCTAAAGTGTGTCGACTATACGCAGATGTGTCATATTTCCACAGCGTTGAGTGTGAGCAACAACAAGATACAAGAAAAACAACAACATGAGCTTAGGGCATTATTAAAATGCCGCTACGTTAAATGTGACACATTTAAAATGTCTTGTGTATTTTAATACTTGAATCATTTACTTTGACAACTGTAAAATATTGTGCAAATAACAGATAAATATGCTACATATATGTATGTATGTATGTTATGTGTGTAATATGAATACCTTGAAATTAAAGTATTGTAGATACAACTAATAAGCAAATGGACTTAACTAAATAAACTAAAGAAAACTAAATGGTTATTCAATTTTAAGTAAAATCTGACAGGATACTTCAACATATTAACTTTCATAGATTCTTAGGCTATATAAAGTATATCTTTAATCCTTAAAATTGTCGTTAGCGAAGAGAAAACCAAAATAACTTCCGTAGCGCCAGCTTAGTTGTTAAAATGCTGCGTATACGTGATATTTTCGAATGTGTAGTGAAGCAAAAATGCTTTCATGGCACATTTAATATGAATGCCTTGACTTAAAAGTGCGTTAAATGATACTAATAGGCAATTGACTTGACAAAATAAAAGAAAAAACGAATGCAGAGCTGAAACTTATTCAATATTAAAGCAAATCTAATAAACTGAAGTATATAAAACGATTTTGATTGATAAAAAAAGCGCATGATAACAACTTATAATAGATATATAAATAATGCTTAAATATGTCGGCAGCTAAAAGTAACCCAAAAGCGAAATTCCGCAGTGCCCGCAAAAAGTCGTTAATCTGATGCGTATACGTGATATTTTTGAATGTGTAGTGAAGCGCGCAACGCTTTCATGGCGCACATACACACACACACACACACACACACACACATGTGTACACACACCTTAAAAATAAATTAACAGCTAATGCCAAATGCATTAATGTAGTAAATCATGACAGGTACTGTGGCTCTCTGTTTAGTTTTAAGTGTCTAATTAAATTATCCGCATTTAACAACCGACTGTGACTTGATTGTGCAAAAGGCAAAAGGCAAAAGGCAGAGGCAAAAGGCATGGCTAAATACATGTACCGTGTACCGATAGAGAGTTGAATCGTTTCAGCCATTTTTCATGTCATAATTGTTGTACATGTTGTTGTAGTTGTAGTTGTTACTATTTGCTTGTTATTTAACTGCTGTTGTTGCTGTTGTTTGCACACATTTTTCACAAGGTGTAACATTTTAATTAACACAATATTCATAATTTGTAAACGGATGCAGGCAAGCACAGGAAATTTTTATTTTTTATTTTATTTTGTTGTTTCGAAATGTGTATTAAGTTGAACTGCCACAACGAGTGCTAATTAAGTGTTATAACTGCCTATTTTTTATTATTATGTTTATATTAATAAATTTAGCACTTTTTTTTTTTTTTTTGTTACAAACGAAGCTGTTTTATACCTTGTACTATATTATGAGCTTGGGGGCTATAAAGTGCGTCATTATAAACATTTTACGACTGAGCTTTAATAAGCCCAGTTTGGCCTTAAATAAGTCTATCAACTAGTTAGAACTGACAAATATTTTCCAGAAGTAAATGGCAACTTAAAGCCCCAGACAAGCCGTTTGATGTACTAATAAACGAGCGCATATATAGTATAAAAGCCCCCAATAACAACTATTGTTCAATCATAAATTAAACAAGCCCCATATGGCGATGCCTATCTATAACCAAGTATAAATAACATAAATACAATATTTTACGAGTGTTATGTGTGTGTATATATATATATATTGCACACCCGATAATATTTATAAACTAAATCACAAACAACACCAAAATGCGCGACACAAATTCGCCTAATACCAAAAATCAATACGGAAAGTTTATCAACGTTCATATAAATTATGACTAATTGTGCTAAAAACGAGACAGAATGGGGCGTGTTGCTGCCATAATTAATAAACTGTTGATACTGTTCGAGGGAGGCGTGGAGCTGGCTGGAATAAGTGCATTGTACTTCATAGGACTACCCCAACGAGAGCAAGCGAGCACGCAACAAACAACTCAAACTTTTTTTAAACAATTGACTGACTTTGGAATGCACTGTAATCAGTAGGCAACTTAATATGCGTTTACCTAGAAAAAAAAAAAAAAAAAAAATAGCTTAGAAGATAACAATTTTAGTAATAATTATAATTAGTTGTTGTACTCAGTAATCAGGGGTTAACAGGCTATAATATCGTCTAATAGCAGTCAACACAGAAAACCAATTCAAATATAGTATTATTACAAATAATTAAAAATATATTGAAAATCAATTTTGCATTTTAAAGTTAAACAATTAAAAATTAATATTAATTTTCAGCTCTGTTTCCATTTTCGAGTACTTTTCGAATGAAATAGCAACCGTTCTTTCGCTTTAAAGAAAATCTCGAATACTTTACATTCTACTGTCTCAATTGGAATTTAAAACAGCTAATCAGGCCTGTTCCCATTTCTGACAACATTTGATTCCGAATCGTCTTTTTTTCAGTTTTCCAATGAAATAAAGATAATTTCGAATACTTACTTGAAAACCAATTTTCCATCGATTTGCAGAATTCAGAATCGGTATCAGAAATGGGCACAGACCTGAATAACTCTAATTTCAAAAGTTTTCATTGGCTTCGCAAATGTTTAAACTGCAAATTGGTATAACATTTCTCCCAAAAATTCGGAAAAACCCAGAAAAAAAACCAATCAAATCAAAAATTACAAAAAAAAATAGCACAAAAAGTTATTACAAAGAAACAGCTTTGATAATGGCGATAATAAAAAGAAGTATGATGGTTTTAGTCGAGTATAACAGACTACGGGACACCCTGTAGCCTGTTTTGAAATGACAAAGCACAGCTTCTTATAAACATAACAAACACATACAAATACAGAAATAAGCAGGACGCTATTTGCGCTCTCAGCAGGAGTTTATTATGCTCAAATCACAGCTGGCAATGAAACAATAGCTCAAAATTTCAGTTAATATTCTGAAAAACAGTTTGAAATCATTGTCTTCAATTGTGTTGTTTATTATTAATTTTGATTATGACTTTGATTCAGTCAACAATTTCTGCTTGGACTGGCATGGCTTACTTTTAAGGATGTGGGCAAAGATATAAGCACATGTACGTCAGACAGAGCCATATTCAATTGGCAAAATGCAATTGATTAAGTCTATAAGCAGCTAATTAACAATGCCACACAGTGCAGAGTTACCTTATGTAAGCTTAACAATAGCATTAGCAAATGTAAGAATAATCTCGGTACACAAAAGCCTCTTATCAAAAAGCAGCTAAAGCTGCTTTGCTTTGTCCGATAATGGAATGAAAGTAACTTATATAATTTTTGGGTATTTATTCTGCAATTGTTTTGAAATTAACAAACAAGCAGTACAAAAATCTAACATGTTAATATTTAATGCAATGCATGCAAAATGTGTCTGCAAATCGGCTTAAATCGCAGTGTAGCATTGCGAAGGCAGTTTCAAAAGTTGCTGCTAATTTGCCAAATTGAATGTTGCTGACATATCTGCTCAAGTCATTAGTGCAGCCATACAATTTACGACAATATCAGTCATTATTATAACCGATTATTATTCATAAGAATTCATTTCTTTTTTTTTTTTTGTGTTAATCTGAAACGTAATTTCCCCAGTTATGGGGAAACTTTTCATACAATTTAACCGCTCAGCCGTTAATAATTCTTCGGTCCTTATCGTATATAACAATAACAACATGCACAAGCTCCACTCCCCAATATATATATGGTACATATATAGTACTATAGGCAAGAAAAAGCGCTTAAGTACCGATAAGAAATTTGCCATTTTTACAATAGTATCATAATAATTTATGGCGGTCCATTGAGTGTTATAAAAGCTTCAATATTTTGTAGTTTATGACTTGCGCCAGTTGGGCATGGGCGTAATTACACACTCACAAACATGCATACACAGACAGACAGGCACACACACACACACACACACACACGCACACACACACTAAATACATAAGCTGTACGTCATTATTTCCAATGGGCTTTTGTTAGTTGCCATGAATTATGACTCTCAACTCTTTGCTCAGTTTCGATATTGGCCTCTCTTTTGCTACACATCTCTCACTCACACTCTCTCTCTCTATTTCTATCTCTCTCATATTCGCTCTCTTTGTCCTTCTCTTGGCCCGCTGTGTCATAATTTATGGCATGCGGCGAAATGGATTTTATTGCAAAAACCGTGTTCGAGTTTATGGCACAAAACTGTGAGTGGGTAATATTCATTTCATTTATATAGTATGCACTTTGCTTTGTGCCTTGTGTCGGCATTTCTCGACAATAATAGCAAATCGCTAATTTTCACTTTTTAGTCGGTCTAGTTAGGCACTAAAACATGATTAGTTTGTATTACCTATGATTAATGCCCAAATGATTAGCCCACCCAAATATTGTTAAGCATTGCGCCTAATCATCATTGCGAATATTAGGTTGTCATATTTTATGAGCATTTTTATGGCCAGCAATTTCATAAAACTAAATTGCACCAATTCAGAAATTATTACCTATGACAAATTGGACCTGCAATTAGGCTGATTAAATACTTTAATAATCAAAATGTGCACAATTTCATAAACATCAAGACAAACACACACACACACCCACAAACTTCAAATAGATGAGTTGTATTCTTTTTTTATTACATTGGCTTATTTTGTTGAATCAAAGAAATCTGTTTCATTTCAAAACTGAACTGCATAACAATTGTTTGTATAATTCAAATCCAATTTATAGTAAGTTGTACGTTCTAGCTCAATACATTCATCAATTGTAAATATTTCAATTTAGGTTATGTTTCAGTAAGTTTTACAAACATAATTCCAAAATAGAGAGATTAACTTGCAAGAATCTTTTGCAATGTGTATTTTCCATTGAGCTTTCTGTTTCACATATTTTAACATTTATACATGCCTGTTTTGGTATCCACCTTCGGAAACGTTTTCTATTTCATTTGAAAACAAGAACAGAGCCTCAGCAATGATATAAACCAAAGTTTTCGGATATGGAAATAGTTTTGAACTTCTGAAACTATAAACTTCGAAGAACCATAAAATTGGGAATTTACAGTTTTAGCTATTTTTTTAGTAAACCGCTCATTTTAAGCTACTGCACCGTTTACAACCCAATCTGTTAAAAAAAAAAGGTTTTTGAATAACTTGGGGGATTATTATCCGAACATCACGAAATTTGGATAATAATAATACGTAAGCACCACGCTTGCAAAGTTATTTCTTAAAAAAACATAAAAATAAAGAATGCTCTAGTCGAGTGTGCCCGACTACGAGACTCCCTGCTCCCAACTTGCATTTCAAGCAGTTCAGCGGCAACGCAAGCAAGCAGTGCCTGTCAAACTGTTGCTTCTGCCTGCTGAGTATACAGGAACCTACATACCAAGTTTGGTCTCTCTAGCTCTTATAGTCTCTGAGATTGACGCGGTCATACGGACAGACGGACAGACAGACGGACATGGCTATATCGACTCAGCTGTTGATTCGTTTATATATTCGGAAATGCCTCTTTCTGCCTGTTACATACATTTGCAGTACTTTATGACTCCCTTTTTCCCATTTTTAATGGGAACGGAAAGTAAAAATTCGATGCAAATCGTTTTTATCGACTAGCAGATTTGCAGGGAAGAAAATCCAATAATAAACTAGCGTCTTGCCTTTGGTTAAATCCTTGGATCTAGATATTAGCTCTTATTATGCATTTTGCTATATGTTTTAACAACATGCTTCCCCATTGAGAAAGACTTTATCTTATTTTTAGCGCCGCATGGTAATAACTTTAGATGCAGTCTTTGGAATGGACTGGTGGCCAAATGCTTTCACACTACATTTGCGTCGTAATTTTATGTTTAATGTACTTTTTATATCTTTTATTTGCAAACGTTTTAATAGCCTCATAATTCCATTTATTTGGCCACATTGGGCATATTTATGGTTAGCAGCCCTTATTTATGATGGCCACGGGCACAAAACAAGGGCATTATAAGGCTTGTAATGTTTTTGTTTTGTTTTTTTTTTTTGTTTTTTTTTTTGGGATTGGAATGGAATGAACCGAACTCAAGTATTTTTCATGATCGGCGCGAGTGTCGCTGAAAGATTAAGATCACGCATCGTGCTCAAAGGTTGGGGCGACCGTTAAGGAAGTGTTTAAGGAACAAAGTAAAACTCAAAAGTGCAAAGACAATATACTCGTATGTTTAACTACATATATATATATAAGTAGTATATAAGGCGACAGTGGCGCGGGTTAGCCCTGAGTCTTATCTGATGCCGCAGGCACGATATCGAAAAAGGAGAAAAACAAATACAAAAAAACAACAAGAACAAGGCAAAGGGAGTCCTGGTTTAGTTAGTTATGCATATGGGTGGCTGGCTAATAATTCTTTACTCTTGACTGACTCTTGGTTTGCTTGTTCTTCTTCTTTCACTGCTTGCAGCTGGACAATAAAAGCAGCCCGTTGGCGCTATTGGCGCAAACATGCAGCGCCATTGGAGCGGACACCACAAATCCCAAGCTGCTGGCGGCGAACATTGAAAAGTCCACAAAGCAGCAGCCCAAAGGCATCGGCAGCGGCGGCGGCGGCGGCGGCAGCAACAACATGGGCATGGCCATGGGTATGGGCATGGGTAATGGCAACGGCTTGGGTCTGGCGGACAACACACGCGATAAATCCTCACCGGTTAGCAGTCATTCATCCAGCGTTAGCACCGGCTCCGTGGAGCAGCAACAGCTGCCGCCGGCGCATAGTAAAACTCCCAGCACCTTCAAGCCCTATGAGGCCAACAACAATGACTGCGGCGCCACAAATCTCACCAGCAGTAACAACAACAACAACGGCAACAACGGCAGCAACAACAGCAGCAACAACAGCAACAGCAGCCAGCGCGTCAAGACGCCAAAAGCGAATACATCCTCAAACAACGGACAACAGCAGCGCTGCGATTCCAATCAAAGTGCCAGCAGCTCTCACCGTGAGTCGCCAAATATAGCCGGCTCTCTGAACAATGCCGCCGCCCACAGACGCACACCCACCACAGCTGGCAACCAGCTCAATAATGGCAGTCCGGTCCAGTTGTCCGCCCCCGTACGCAGCAATTCCAAAGAGTCCGCAGCGATGCACAGCCCAAGTGCGGCAAGCAGCAGTCGCTTGCAGGAGGCAGCATATGCGGCAGCCAAGGAAGCCAGCTATGTGAAGGCTCTGCATGCGGCCAGCCAGCAGGCGAATCCCTCGGCAGGTTCCTATTATCCAGCAGGTAAGAGCCATAACAACAACAGCAACAAAACAATAATCAACTACAATTTCAATTTCATTTCCATTTTCATTTCAAAATATGAAACATACTCAACAATGCCAGCAAAAGCCTTTTATTAACTGCATTTTCTAATCAAATGGTTTCCTATTGGCTAAAATAGAACTTTTAGAAAGATTTTCAACATTTTTGTTTGCTTCATTTTGATACAGAAATAGTGATGTGAAATAACATCGAAGCATCGTTCGTAATGCTTTCAATTTTTGGACTTTGATTGCATTTCAGTCAAAAAAGTTATTCTTGACTAATTTTCTTATGTTAAATTACAATCAATTTGAACAGAATCCTTTGAACTTTGTCTCCAAACTTTGGGGATCCATAGAAGATATGCATATCACTTAAATTTAAACCGATTCATAGCTTTATGAAGTACCCCCCACCTTGTCTAACACCCTATGTTTTCTCTTTAATTCTTAGGCTATGGTTCACCTTATTCAATGGACTTAATGACAGCCAGTTCGCTGATGTCACCGCATCATGCCATGTTTAAGGCCTCGGCTATGAATCCGTATTTGAACTATGCGCGACTTAAAGGATTGACAGAGCCATCTGTGATGATGGCATCGTCACCCAACGTTTGTCGTGATCCCTACTGCACGGGCTGTCCAGCCAGTCCGCATTACATTAACAAAGCAGCCGGTCAACCCTGTCCCGCCGGCTGTCCACAGTGCGAGATGGGTGGTAAATCTGGTGGCAACTCTGCAGGTGGCTCCAATGCAGCGGCAGCAGCGGCTGCAGCAGCTGCATCCTCATATCATGCACAGCTGGCTGCCTTGGCAGCGGCTTCACAAATGCCGTACGTTTGCTCCTGGATTGGCAGCGATGCGGCATATTGTGGCAAACGCTTTGGCACCTCCGATGATCTATTCCAGCATTTGCGTACACATACGGCCTCAGTGCCGGATGCAGTTCTTAGTGCAGCGGCAGCAGGCGGCATACCACCGAATCATCCACTTTTCCAGCGCACCTATCCCACCCCGCCGCTGAGTCCATTGTCTGCGGCGGCACGTTATCATCCGTATGGCAAGCCATCGATGTTGCCACCATCTCTGGCGCCGCCAGGAATGCCTGGACTGCCACCACATCCTGCATTGGCTCAATATTTTGCACCCTACTCCTTATATGGACCGCGCATGGGCTCATCGCATCCGTAGTTGGATTAGAACATTTCAAAAGGAGCTGGTCAACATTCAGTCAAATCATTTTGCTTGAGTTGCTAATTTGGAGATGTGGAGTGGGGCAAGGGCGCAGGAGTCTCAACTCACTCGTGAAACGAAAAGCTAGTGATCTAATGTACTATAGTTACATAAAAATGTTAAAAAAAAAAAAAGAATTAGCTTTAGGTGCTACTACTGCAAGTTGAAAAAAAAAGAAAACAAAATAAACAAAAGAAAACAAAAAAAAAAAAAAAACAGTTCTATTCAAAGGATATATATTTATGCCACACATCAATTTGCTGGTCAGTGTGTCTCGATGTATGTAAAATATATCCCAATTTAATGCTTATGGTAAATGTAATATTATTTATTAAAAACTAAAGCAGCAAAATATATAATACATTTTTTTTTAATATGCTAATTAAATAAATAAAAGAATGAAAAACAAAAAAACCAATTATGAAATGAAAAGATTGTCCAAAAACTTAAAGTTGTAAAATTCTTGTATATTATATATTAATAAAACAAATATAAATATGCATAATATGTATGTGTATGTAAATGTAAATTATGAACACTATTTTAAAGTTCATTTAAGTCACTACAACAAATCAATAAATCAAAGAAAAACTACATTTTTATAGTATTTTTCAATGAACTTGGTGCTGGATAAAAGAGAAATGTTTGGAAAATTTTTAGCTTAGGTGAGTACTAGGACGAAGAAATATCCACTAAGCCATAACGTATGTATGACGAATCCTTTAGTAATTGAAGACTGACTTCAGAAATGATCCTTTGTAGCAAAGTCGAAATATTTAATGAATCAACTGATTCCATTTTCAAGCAACATTCTCAAAAGTATGCTTTTGTTGAGAATACTAGAAAAAGTAAGTTTAGACAGCTTAAACAAATTACTGCTTCAAATAGCCATTAACAAAAGATTTATGCACACAAAGCATAATCTTGGGATAACGTTTAAAAAATGTTAGGTAATTGCACATATGTATGTACTATGGTCAAAATGTGCACTTTAGGCTGTCGAAAAACCTTATCTAAACAGCTTTAACTCACAACGAAAATGAATAAACGAGAACTGAGTCAAGCCCAACGCCAGCCAATAAACCAGAGACCCACAAATCATAACATTCAGCTACGTTCTCCGCTGAATTATGCCCGGGAAAGCTCTGGCGTTGTAGGACTTGCATGGAAGGAGGGGAAGGGGGGGCTGGTTTGCAAGTTAGCTGCCGAAGCTACAGACGCTACGGTCCAAGGCAGTAAATCAAATTTTATATTTCCCCAAAAAGAAGTTGCACTCTGAACCAGGCAACTTAAGGGCTGGCGGCAGAAGCCCAATAGTTACTCTGCTCACTGCCCACATATGGCGTCGATAAATTAAAATTTTCGTTTGCGACAAGCAGGGGTGTAGTGGAGAAGGAGTGTTGGAGGGGCGGGGGATGAGGTGTGGCAGGCAGGAGAGTTATATTTTAGCCATGCCCTTGCATTTTTGACAGCTTGCCGCCCAGTGACTACCTGACAATTTATTGTATTATACGGTTTGGCATTTGGCTACCCACATTGGGAATGACCTCTTCTGGTCACCAACGTGTGTTTTTACGGTTATGGGGCTGGGGGCTAGGGGGTGGTGGAGTCATAAAAAAATATGCCATAAACTTTGCCAGCTACACCGCACAAACATACACACATATATAGTCGTATATATACAATACATACATACATATATATTGGCGTTGGCATCAATAATTCTTTCATAAATGTCCATTTCGCCACATATAGTCGAGAATCGGAGGAAGGCGACTACGAGAGAGTCACCATATCGAACGGGGGGGAGAGGGGGGCTTACATATAAGTGATGTTCACGTTCAGTGCTTCTGACAAGCGTCGTAACTGTGTACCTCTCTTTCTCTTTGAACATATCGTTTTTTATACCCAGTAGCCATGATATATATCAAATGGGTATAATCAAAGGTTTTATAGAATTTCTTATAAAAAAAGATCTTTGGTATATCAAGTTATGCAGCTGTACGTAACAATCTAAAGAACCTTTCAATTATTCTTTGATGTTGATGCTCCTGTTTATGCATACAGTGTGCAACTATGATAAAATTTGAAAATTTTTTTGACTTCGTGGAATAATTTGACCATTTCAAAAGAAAGTAAGATCCCAAATTGATCATATTTTTTGAAAATTACAATATTATTGCATATAAATAAGTATTGTATGAGAATTTTTTGCTTTGTACATGTGAGACTTGGGCAAAATCCATAACCGAATTCGAGAAAGAAGTTTGTCAAACTTAGTAAACAAAAATTTAGCTTTTAGCTAAAAAAAATATGCAGGCCTGTTCCAGTTTCCACTTCAAACAAAATTTTGCGCTATTGAAATTTACTTAAGTATTCTAAGCTCTCACATTGATGTTGATCTATTAAAAAGAATCACATCTCAATGGGGGGTTAATTCAATCCCTGATGCAATGAATGTGAATACTATTCGCAAAACCTTAACAAAAGTGAAAATGGGAACACTTAAGGGAAAATCACTTTCAATTGATAATTTAATATAAGTTGTATATACAAATGAAAGAGGATTAAAAGGCTAAGTGCAGGGACAGAAGCAGCATTTCTTATGACGTGGGAGAAGTAATTATAATTAGAACATAAGATCAGAAAAAGGTTATGTATAGCATATACTAACTATGCTAATTATAATTAACATAATAAAATAATTATAATTAATATAAATAATAATTTTTGAAGGTTTGAAAAGAAAAGGGCGAAAGCTTGTAGCACTTCTGATTGGAACAGCAAAACGAAGCTGACTGTTTAATTCGCTGCAGTTAGAAAAGTTTTGGGGTGTGGAGGATCTGCAACGTTTTTTGCATACCGTTAACATATCTTATACATGATATTCGATAGTCGAGCACATTTGACTAGAGCAAAGCTGACTTGTTTTTTTTTTTTTTAATTTTTTACCAGCACAGGTGAAAGCCGACGCGGTGGCCATTATAGTTCTCGCTGGCCGCGTCCATTTATCATTGAACAAAACCTCCTCTCTTTCTCTCTCTCCCTCAAAGCAGCAGACCAAAGCTGGACTTGTCAGCCAAGATAGGGAGAGAGTAGGGGCAGAAGAGTTGGCGTAAAAATAATAAAAAAAAAAATAAAAATAAAAAACAGTGGCAAGAATTTATCGGTTGGGAGTTTTGTGAAAATATTTCTTCTACCGTTTGCAAATTTATTATTCCTGCTTGCTGTGCAATATAATGGAGATGAAAAATCGGTGCTGATAAAAAACATTACAATGCCAAAGCGGTAAAAATATAAATTATGTCTCTACAATGACCTCAAGTAGCTATTAAAGCAGCCAATCCTAAGTAACAAAAGGTTTCCCTCATGTTGTGGGAGTTAAGTAATGGTGAGACAAGCAACAACAACAGCAGCAAAGACCATTAGAAGCGTCGACTTGTCCCATGATAAGTGTTGACTGCATATTTAAAATGCAAACGTAGTGCACCAGGTAAGATCGTAATTCATTAATATTTACGATTGCAGTAACAACAATGCGAACGGAGTTGCAGAACTGCATGAAAAAAGAAAAATGAATTTAGTATACCCTTATTTTGTAGTGAAAAGAAAATGACAAAGATTTATAAGAAATTTATTTACTAACAAACTAAGCAGTCTACTTCGTTTTATAACAGAAAGTTCAAAGAAATGTGTTTTCATCTTTTCTTTTTCTTAAATTAAAAAAAAAGAAGAGTTCATTGAGCTTGTGACATTTCCGTCTGTTTTGACGGCCTGTCTGTCCGTCTACGAAGTTGCCAAGGCCTACTTGTTTAGATTACAGGGCTTGTCGATAAATCTAAGCAACACCAAAATCGAATAGGGTTAAAATTCCCCCTAAGGACGTAAATAAATTTTGTTGCTTTTCTATGGAGTTTTTCTACAAAATTTCTTAAGTTTTGGCTTTTTGTTATCTAGATTGCAGTGCTCGTCGATAACACTATGCAACGCCACAATCTGATAAGGCTAAGAAAAAACTTTTTTCCCTATAAGGACGAAAATATTTATTTTTTTTTGCTATTCTATTGCAAAGCTTTTTCTATCTACGAAGTTGACAACACCTTCTCATTAAGATTGCATTTCACGTTCATAGCACTATGCAATATTACAATCAGATAGGACTAAAACTAAACTTTTTTTCCCCAAGGACGAAAATAAATAATTTTTTTCTGCTATAGGCAAAGTTTTTTTTCAACATATCTAAAGTTTTGGCTTATTTTTATCTTTTTTTTTTGTCTCAAAATAAAATAAATAAATAGAAATGGGTTCCTCATTTTGTATAATACTTTCGAAGTCACTGTATTTGAGATGATTGCATGCAAGTTACTTCGATGTTGCCATTTATACAACTGTGGCAACCCTGTCAGTCTATTACCCTGTCCAGTGGCAACACTGTGAGTTCATTGCAAAGCTTTACAATGTAGCTGAAAAGGAAGATATAATTTTCCAAACGAAGTCTAGTTTAAAATAACGGTTATTGTAACAGGAACATAAAAAAGCAAAACATGCTTTTCAAATGCTATTTTTATCTTATTTCAATAAATTCAATATACATATATTATTACGTGCCACCATAAATACTCATATATCGAACACATACAATATCAGTTATTCCCTTGCCAGCAATTTTTTTTTTTTTTCTTGTTGAGCACCCGCTGCTGTTATAGAGAGAGAGGGAGATAGAGATAGAGAGAAGTGAGAGAGAGAGTATAACACAAGGCAGGCTGGCAAACAGAGTGCAAGCCACAACAATAATTTTCAAAGCCAAATGACAGCCGACAAAACCATATATCATTGTGTATGAGGGGGAAGAGAGGGCGGGGCACTTCTTGTCTGGCTTTGCCACCCACGAGCTGAACTTTTGTCACTTAAAAGGCGTCGCTGGCAGTCTTAACCAATGTCTGTCTCTACGTTTCTCTGTCTGTCTGTCGTGCCATGTTAAATTTTAATTTCTTGCAAAAAAAAATACAAAAAAAAGAAAATAAGAAAATCTGTTTTATAAATTACCATGGAAGTGGTGCTGAAATTGTCGCATGTGTTGATGCATTGCTAGCAAATTATGCGCACTATATTTACATACTTATGTATGTAAACTTATGTAGATATGTAGGTATTTTTGTTTGCTTCTTGCACAGACCCACAGACCCCACAAAACGCATCCAACCCAGAAATGTCTGATGACATTTCCATAATTAGTCGAGCGTATCTCATCTTGTCTTTCTCTGTTGCATGTTTGAACGCTTGCCTTGATTTGATTTGATGCTCAAAGTGAGATGCAGATTGGGGTACTGGAGACTGGTACTGGGTATTTTCAACTGGAGACTGTCGACTGTCGACTGGCAACTGTCGACTGGCAACTGGCAACTGGCAACTTGCAACTTGCAACTGCAGAGACATGAGAGTTTGAATTTGTCCATCGTTACAGCCCATATTTATTTATTATGCACAGTTTGCAGTCGTCAGTGTGTTCCTGTCTTTCCATACAGCCGCCTTCTTCCTTCTTCATCCATGTGCGAATTGACGCCGCATTTATGGTGTTGAAATATTAATGCCCAGAGTTGGTTGGTCATGTCATTTTGATTTATGAGTCTTTTGTACAGCTCTGTTCTCGCACAATACTTACGATACAATCAAGGTACTTACGGGGTGAGTGGGATATGGGATATGGATATGTGTAGCTGAGACGTCTCTCTGTTTGCATTGAGATGTTGAAAATACAAGTCGTTATAAGTATGAAAAGAACTAAGTGACAGACGGATGAGTGACACTGCGTCTGAGAATTGTTAACCTCAATTTAGATATAGGGTGTGACACCGATTTTTGAAATTATTGTTGTTGATGTTCAAAATGCACTTTATAATAAACATAAATGAATTATAAAACGTTTTATTATCTACAAAAAACTAATTTCAATAAATTGTTTGACCTCAAAACACAACGGCGACAATCGCAACCTTAAACACTGCCCATAACCCAAACAACTGAACATGCTACAACCCGACACCCAAAGTAGCCCAAGAGCATCACACGATTTAAGCCACGTTGGGGCATCAACAGCAGCTACAAGCCAAAACAAGCTTAAGACAGCTACTTACTTGCGGGTACCAATATGAAAACCAGAAGCAGATAGTATTCTACAACAGGAGTTGCAGCTACTTCTGAGGAGGCACTTCGAAGTTCGAACGGAACGATGTGCCTGTGCCTGTGCCTGTGTCTGAGCTGAGGTCGAGCTTGGGTTGCAGGCAAATGCATTTTATCTTTCAATACTCTGCACCCACAATGTGGTTGCAAAAGGGTATATTGAGGCAAATGTAGGCAACTTGAATCGTATAAAGTATATAAAGTTGCAACGTGGTAAAGTTGCTAGACCGACATTGTGAACGGCATTTTGGCGTGGCAAAGTTGCCACGTTGCAGAATCAGCTATTCAATATATTTCAAAAGTTTGTGGCATTTCATTTGAGCTGAGTCCACTGTGGCTTTGATTATACATATATTGAAATAATTCTATGATTTTGACAATATTTTGAGGGCTTTCACTTTATCTCCTCTGACCAAATGAAATGCTTATCTGAAAGTTTAAATGTTCAACCTATAAATTTTAATGATTATGTTATAACAAATTTTGGAATTTAGATTGTAAGTATGTAATACTAAAATATTTTCGCCAGAAGAAGTTCAACTTCACATCCATTCACTTCTAATTGTAATTTCGAAAATCTAATAGTGAGACCTTATTCAAATATACTTATTGAACACATCTAAATAATGTTTATAAGCTCACCAGATGACCAAAAGCTTCTTTGACAATATCGTCCAGATGACACCAGGCGTGAGCTGCTTGCCTTATTAATTCAAGCTGTTCCAAGCCCGGGCTCATCCGTCTGTATACCTGAATAAAGTTAAAGTATCCTCTGCATGGCATTGGGTCATCCATCTTTATATATAACATCCAGTAGATTAAGAAATATTACAATCCTTGATAAGAGTTTTCACTTACCTTTAAACAGAAAAAATAAGTAATAATGTTGCTTTTAGAAGTTGTTATAAATTTGTTGTTCTTACAACGAGTTGTTAGTCTATACTGAATCAATTCTAGAGACTATTCAACATTTGGAACAAAACATGGATGGATAATGACTAGCCTACTTTATATATCTCCGGCTTTCCAATGTTCTCGTATGCCATACCCAAATAAGGTTTACTTCAAATATTAAAAGTCTTAACTTTGCAGACAAGCCTAGTTCCATCAATTTGAATATTTTTGCAAGTCGGCTACGTATCCCTTTGAATTGAATTGAATCCAAAATAAGATGTACATCGTAAGAAAGAATAACAATCTTTAGCGACAATAAGTTATAACAATTCCTTTCAATAGATCTTATGGATCGCAGTACGAAAACGCTCCTGTTATTAAAACAATAAAAATTCTGATCAAAGTTTTATCTTTAATTTGTAATTTAAAACTAGACACGGCTTATTTTGTGTGCAAATTGAACAAGTAAATGTTGAAAAGTCAAAGATTCCAATAAACTTTAAAATTTAGATTCAGAAAGAATGTTTTTGAATGATGACCTTCACAACAACGCATTGGTGCTGTAAATTTCAAATTAGAAAACTTTAAATATATACAATGAACACGACTTATGAATGTTAATAAACCCACCATGTGACAAAAACTTCTGTTTCTACAGTCATCTTTGTTGCGCAGCGCGCTTTTCGATTCATTGTGCCTTGGCGATTTGGCTTGTTTTTGGCAGATCTGCATCTCATCCTAGCATCTACGGATGTTGGTTTGGCTTTCCTAGGTTTTGGCTGACGATCACATCTCGGGCAGCAATAAGGCTTCCTCTTCGCCACTGCGCATTTTGGCTTTACTGTACGGCGTTGCTTCCTGCAAAAGATCTTGCGCTTAGTTATCCTTGAGCGACAGCTTACTTTGTCCTTCTGGACACCAAAATAACGTAGATGAAAGTGTATTACAATATTTTATAAAAGTTTTTTTTTAAATACGTTTAAATAAAACTCGAGTCCTTAATAAAGGTTTTTTCTATTGCTTTGATTATTGTTTTTAGAAGTTGATAGAATTAGTTGTTCTCCGTATGAAGTGTGTGTTTATACTGAATCTATACGAGAATCTGTTCAGAATGTCGAAAAAACAATGATAGAGAATGGCAAGCCTACTTTGAATATCTTAAAAATAAACATAGGCTTTTCAACTGAGTGTTTAAAAGCACAAATAGATATAATTAGCGATTAGATATAATTAGCTTAGCGGATAAAAACAATGCCAATCAATTTTGTTCATTTCCATCTAAAGCAAAGAATGGAGTGAACAAATATTAAGAGAAATTTAAATTTAAATAAAATAAAAATAAAGTTTCTAAAAATGAAAAAAATTGTATATAAGCTAGTAAAATACAATGGATTCCATAATTGTCCGTTTTGTGTAGTCCAGGTGCATTCATTCTCAATACAGGGTATCTTCCCGTCGAGCACTTGCCAGCAAATCGTGCTTACTTTGTTTGTGGTTCTTTCTTTGGTTTCGGGCAGACCAAAATGCGTGGACATTAAATATGCATGAGAGGACATTACATATAAATAAATTTAGCAACAGTTTGTATGCAGAACTGGCAAATGCATTTATCGATGATGATGGTAATGATGATGCCCGTTTGAAGGTGTTGAGGCTGCTCACACGACGTTGCCCCGGAGAGCACGCAATCGCCGCAACAGACCGCCATGAAGCCATTTGACAGGCGAACAGAGAGACAGCAGAGGAGAGGAGTAGGACAGCAGAGGAGGACAGGCAACTGGCAACTGGAAACTGGCATAGAGAATACACGGAATACTTTGCCTCTGTCTACCCAACAATTCAGTTTTTGGCCCATACCCATGGCCCATGCCAATTGCTTCTCTGGTTTGGTCACAGTGGTCAACGACGTTGTGCATTTTAAATATGAGCGTCTGCCGTCCCTTTTTTGTACATTTCCCGCCTCTCTCTCTCCCTCTTTCCACAGCTTTTGCAATGTTGTCAAGAATTTTGCTGGCAGTTTGACACACCATGCCCTCATCCGTGCCTCCGCTGCTGCCTGCTTGCCTCCTACCCCACGCGTGTCAGCAGTTGTGTTGTCGTGTTGCACGTAAATTTCAGGTACGACAATATATGCCACGATTTTATGGGTTCCACGTAGCACGCGCGCCTGTCAGCGATTTGGGCATTGTCCTCTCTTCTCATAGTGTGTGAACATGGCTGGGGATTGGCCTGGGGGGCTGAGGGCTGAGGCTGGGGGCTGAACTGGACAGTTGCTCCTCTGCGCTTTGCATCAATTCAATTAGCGTTTGTACCGTACATTATTTGACTATCTATCATCATTTGACATTCAATAATCAGCATTTAAAAGATACCATATCCAAATTATTAAATCAATATTCCAATTCCCAACAAATGTTGTCTCTATATTGTGACAATAAAATATACATTTTGTTCATTAGATTTGGGTTTATGCGAATCCAATTAGCGGCTGACTTTTGTGATTCACATTTTCAATTCAATACGCTTATATATAAATTGAACAAGGCTATAAAAGGAGTATGTTAGCTTATGCACATCAATCATTTGTTATAAAATGGATGTAAATACACAAACCTGTAAAGGATATCACATCGCGTAAATCCTTTTTAAACATGCATGTGTATTTAAGGATACTCCAGCTTATTTAGGTGTACATGGGGAAATACCCTTAGATTAATTCCAACTTGATGAGACGTGCTTCTCATTCCGAATCCGTGCATGCAGAACACATGTCGATATCACTACATTCACTGTATATTACATAGCTGCAAGGAAAACCGCTCGAAAATGAAAAACGTTTATATTTATGTAAAAATGTTGATTAAATTCATAGAGCAACACTTTCATATTGTTAGGGGACTAAATTTAAATATATTTTCACTCCCTGTTCCCATTAAAAATGGAAAAATTTGATTTATAAAGTACTGCAAATGTGTGTAACAGGCAGAAGGAGGCATTTCGGAATATATAAGCCATACATATTCTAGATCAGCATCAACAGCCGAGTCAATTTAGCCATGTTCGTCTGCCTGTCCGTCTGTCCGTATGAACGCGTCGATCTCAGAGACTATAAGAGCTAGAGACACCAAACTTGGCATATAGGTTCCTGTATACCATACGCAGATCCAGTTTATTTCAAATTTTGAATGTCCGTCTGTCCGTCCGTCCGTCTGTCTATCCGTCTGTATGAATGCAGTTTTTTCCAAAGTTTTGAAGCTAGAGCAACCAAACTTGGTATACATGTTGGTATAGTCATAGTCAGACAAAGTGTTAAATTGATGGCAAAACATAAAAGATTTGAGCAAAAATACAATTGCCACGCCCACTTCTGACTCCGCAAAGAGGCTAAGAAGAGTATATCGCAGTCGGGTGCATTCGACTGCAACGTTCTTACTTGTTTTTATATAAAGTATATATTTGTAAACTGTGATCAATTAACTAACTAAAACGAATAACTGAAAAGGTGGGCTTGGACAATTTTGGGATAACTTTTAGGAAAACTAATAATTCAAGGTGTGTCTTAAAAGACGACCTTCAGGTCGAGATCGCTAATAGAGCCATTCAGTAAACATGTTCTCAAGGGTATACAATATTCGACACTTTAAAGATATATATGCTTTTCTTGCATTTATTTGCTGCAGCGTAGTGTAATTATGAATACATTGTGACAAACTTGGTGTCACTTGGTTAGTTGGCTATCATATATCATCTATATACGATACGTGACATGCTCCACATAGACGCGCAAAACTTTTAATAATGTGTCGAGGCATTTTCATACTCGTTGTATTGTATGGAGATAATTTCCTCAATGCCCGCAACCCGTTTTGCTATAAATAATGGCAACTTGCTGTGGCAGTTCGGCTGCTGTTGATTTTTATCAACGTCATCAGCTTAATTGCCACACTGTGCCTCGGCCTGTCCGACGACGACAACGACGATGTTGGTTATGGGCCGCTTTTGCAAAATTTTATCTAGAAAATGTTTGTGCGGTGCGCGCAGTACTTGCAATTATTAATGAAATATTGCTGTCAGTAATTATTTGTTATAAATTTGCATAGATATTGCAATTTGTACACTTCACTCGCAGTTCGAGCGTAAGATATTCTCTACTTCCCTACCCCTGCCTCTCTATGTCTCTCTGTCTCTATATATATATATATATCTGTCTCACTTTTGAGACTGCTTAAGTCGGCGTCATTATTAATGACAATGTAAGCGCATGATAAATATCGTTGACACAAGCGTTTGAGTTATCTGCATGTTTATAAGGCAGTACATACTTACTTAGGATTAGTACCTGCCTAGTAAGTCGCTTAATTATTGGCATAGTTACTGTCTACACTAATAAACTATGCAACTAAACAACACACATACCATAAATGCTTAGTTCTCAACTGTTTCTGTTTATATATTTGATGTGACACATCTTAAGCAAATTTGAAAATAACTATATTTAGACTGCTCATTAACAGTTTTAGTTAATGAACTCTGGATGAGTGTACCTAACTGCTTTTTACACTTATTTTTTCTGTAAGTCAATGTGGAAGCACCTATTACATTGTAGCCTGAACTAATTATCTTTAAAGTGTTAGGTGTGATAAGTTCGTTGGTTTGCCTTTATACAATTAACAGACAAGTAGTTTTGCACACAAGATATTGACAATGTTAATACTCTTTTTTAATTTGAAACACTTCAAAACTAAGTAAATATCTTGAACGGCTTGTTCAGTATAACTTGTTGCAATACCATATAAAAGTTTCAGTAAACAAGACTCTCCTCTTAAAGTAGCTATGGTTCCAATAGGTTGCTTATCTAATCCTGATCTAGTTCTTTGTGATTGACACATGCAATTATACAATTATACTGCCAACACTGACTTTTAAGGTAAAAGTTATATTTTCGATGCTCCGTTTTATACCCTGTTTTCCAAAATGGAAAAAGAGAGTATGTTTGTCCGACCGTCCATCTGTATGAAATCAGGTTTTTTCCACAGTTTTGAAACTAGAGCAACCAAACTTGGTATACATGTTGGTATATACCATAGGCAAACAAAGTGCTAAGATCGCCCAGATCGGGCCACTATAACATATAGCTGCCATAGGAACGATCGATTGAAAAATAAGTTTTTGTATGAAAAACTTGTTTTGCTTTTCAAGATCACTCAACAAAACTCACTTTACCTAAGTTTAAGGACAGTTAATAAGTATATAGGCAGTCTTTACAAAAGTTTAATTTAAATTTAGAAATTTCTAGAAATTTCTAACTATTTTGAATGTTTTCGGTGTAGTTTTAAGATAAATTAGCTCGACTTTTATTATACTTTATATCATACTTAAGCTGAGAATCGGTTTACTTGAGTCATATTATCAAAATTTTCAAAAAATCGTACCTATATCTTATATAAGTTCAATCTGGCCGCCTCAAAATGCAGCAAAAAGAAACATATGTCAGACAGACAGACAGACGGACACTGTATAAATACTGCATACCATATGGAGTATGTATATACGAAAATTAGCAACAATGTGTCAAAAAATTTACTATTTTAATTATAAACTCTAAACACGTTTCAATGGCAAAATCAAAATCAAAATGAAAACCAAAAGCAACACCAACTAATCTGACAAAATGTAATAATAATAAATGGAACAATTTGTAAACAATTTGTTTGGTATTTTCTATAGCAATGTTTGTTGCCTTAAATATTGTAATTACAATATACAAATTAGTTGGGAGTTGTTGCAACATAATACCCAGCTAAAAGGGTAATCTATCTATGAGATTATTTCTTGATTGTCATGATATTTTGGGGCAATTTACATAATTGAAATGCGTGTGTTCGTGTGTAATCCCATACAAAAACATAACTGATTACCTCTTTATGCACCGACATTGATGCTTATAATGCATTTTCGAAAACTAACATAACATACGAGTATATACATAGTATATACATTTGTGTGTGAACGAACACAAGCCCATAATTGGCAAACTGACAACAACGGCCACAATTTTCTCGTTATGGCCAATGCCCAAATGCCTTTAAGCCCTAAGCCCTATGTCCAAAACTGCAAATGCTGAATACTGAATGCTGAATGCTGAGTGCTGTCCACTTTACCCATGGCTAATCGTCAGAAGTAATTCCCCAACAAAAACTGCCACTCAACATGCATAATTTACGTAACAAATGATAACTCGAAGAAATGTGAAACCATGCATAAATTCTCGTTGCTTACAAGTGCAGGTTGCAACTGCACTCAGGTGAGTAGACATCAAGCCTGGACTCTCCAACTAACTGACAGACTGGCGGACTGAGAGACTGCGAAACTGAGAGACTGAGAGACTGCAAGACTGAGAGACTGCAAGACTGACAGACAGACAATTGCAAACGAACTGCTTTTGATTTATTATAGAAGCGTCAGTGGGAGGCAATGGACAGAAGGTTACTCATCAGCAGCTGCAGTCAGCATTGCCTTTGCCTCATAATTTATTAGCGAACGTGGAGGTGATGTCCAGTGAACAGACAACGCTGGCTATAAGGGAAAAGTCGTCCATCATCAAGGCTGAGAGATGGCTCTAGAGTTGTGTCTTTGCAAATGGGTGGCCAGCTGTTTGAGAAGATGTCAATGTTGTTATACTATCATGATTTTAAGTTTTAGGATTAGGAAATTGTCTTGAAAGAGTCATGACATTGCATTGTGTTGTTACACATAATCGAGATCTATTGTATCCTTATTATGATTCAATGCATTCATTTCAACTGACGTAAAACCTGTTTTTGGATTGGTTGTTCACTTGAGTTGAGTTCTCTTATTGCATGTAAATATTCAATTCAATTTAATTCAATGTTAGCATTGCAAAAGCATTGCAATCATTTAATTAGAGCAAATAAAATGCAACGAGCGTGCTAATTAAATGCATTTTTAATTTGTAATCAATTAAGTGAATTACACACCAACGAGTATTGTAGATATCAAGTGTTAGTAATTGCTTTTTATTGTCAAGCTTGAGACTCAAACAAAAAGAGTACAATAAGTTCTCCAGAATTGGCTTAAAAAACTCTTAACACGTTTAAATAGTTAATAGTATTACAGTTTAATTTGTTAAGTACTGCTACAGACCCATGGCCAGATCAAACTTTATATGACCATTACCATTTCACTTCCAGGATGACTTACATATATACATATATTTTAGAATACATTAACATATTTATCAGTGCAAATTGATTAAAGTTAGAAGCTAAAAATCGAGATAGTTGGGCAAATTAACTGATTTCTATATTTGTAAAATTGTTTTAAGTAACTACGATTATATTTATATAGTACTAGCTGTTATAAGCCGTTGTCCGACCTTGCTTACCATTTTCTTTTTGTGATGTTAAAATATTCAAAAAAAGGAATCTCATAATTTTTTTAAAAAACTCGTCGTCTTTAGATTGCTTTTGCATTTAAATTTTATTAATTTACAAAAATTCTTTTTGGGCGAGTTTTTTTTCGAATAATTACCTTATTCCCCCCTTATGAATTTTCGAAAAAACAAAAATATGTTTAAATAAAATCTCAAAATTTTATTTTTAATCGATTGAGGGTACCTGAGTTAGTATAAAAAACTATTTTAAAACTTTTTCTGAGGTGGACCAAAAATCATCAAAAATACCTAAGATTTAAAATCAAATTATCTTACAAACTGAGAGCTAAACTAAAGAGTTGCTACATTACACCCATTGTCGGTACCCCCAACACCATATAAACTATAACAAGTCTATCAAGCTTATCATGTATCCATCTTTGGGTGTGCTCAGTATTGGCAGTATCGTCTCATATATTCGGCATTGATTTGATGCTAAGAAAGAAAAGGAAAAATAAAAAAAAAGGAGAAGATTGGTCAGCATAACATGCCACGTACATTACTCTTCCTAAATGCTCGACATCGTTTAACATGTTCCTGGAATTTAGTGGGTTCCTTTTATGCCGGCAATGCGATCCAATGCGGTGGCCACATCGCCATAGTCATCATCATCATCATCGTCGTCATCGTCATCGTCGGTCTGCATTGGTGCATGGTTTGATTTTGTCTGCTTGGTCGTTTTTAGATTGTTGGGGTCCGTTTTTAGTGGCCATGGAGACTGCCTCTGTTGTTGGCACTTATTTGGCGACATTGTCATCGATATAAAACTGGCTTTGTTTGTCCATTGGTCAAGGCATCGGCATTGGCATCCGTTGCGCATATTTCGAATACTCCATGCCAGCTCTTCTCTTCTTACTCTGCTCTTCTCTTCTCTTCTCTTCTCTTCTGTTATGTTATGTTATGTTGTGTGAGTGTCCAATTCACTGTGCGTTGGTATGGGTCTGGTCACTTGGAACTGGGACTCTGGGTCTGGGACTGGGTCTGAATCTGAATCTGGTGTCTGATTCTGTTTCTGTTTCTGTTTCTGGTTCTGGTTCTGGTTGTGCTTCTGGGTCTCTGGACTTTAGCATTATCAACGTGTGTGCATCAGCATTTGGTTTCGCGTGAAATTCACTCACGACTTGTAATTATTTAATTTTATTGTTTGTTTTACGCTGCCGTAGAACAACAACGATAAAGATGACGACAACAAAATCGTAGCTTACACTTTCAAGCTGCATGCCGTTTAACAAGATTTCTGTATCAGATCAATTGCCAAAATGACCTTAAGCATGAACCAATAACAAAAAAGAATCAACAATAAAACTGAGGCTTTTATATGGTTTAAACAATATTTTAAGCTAAATTTACAGAGATCTATTCAGATTATTATGATTTTAATAAACAAGATTGTAAACATTGTAAGCTAAGAACTTCAAGTTGCAGCCCTCATACATTTTATATACAATATGCATTTGTGTTTGATTACTCATCCTTTAAATCAAAATGCAATTTTTGCAATTCCAAATTCATATCTCAATTGCAGCAGCCTTTGATTTGAATTCAAATTTATTTTCTATATAATTGAAACTGCAGCCTATTCACAGTGTCCAAGGGGCATACAACAAAATCAATTGCCTTTCAGCATTTATAATTTTTTTTATGCATTCGTTGAAACTGTAAATTAACCATGCGAATATTTGCAAAAAAAAAATATGAAAACTTAAAAAGAAACACTCCACATACTTTAGCAACTTCCATTTGAATAATTTACTGTAGTCATAGTGCAAAATTATTTACCTGTGGGAAAAATAATAAATAATTTACAATTGTAAATTGAAAATGGATTTTTTTGTTTTTGGTTGGTATTGATTGCAAAGTGCAAGGTTTTATTTTGTATTGAACATAGTTTTCATCAAACAATGTGTGAAGTGCTTGCTATCTATAGTGTTTTCAAAATAAAATATATATATTTATTCAAATAAAATGTGCAAGAGCTGTGTTAAAACCAAATGAAATATAAAAATGTTTGCTTGAATGTTGCAACTGCAATTTCTATTTAATTGTAACTAAAACTGCAGGTTACGATTAAAGTAATTCAATGTTTAGACGATGCAATATCTGCGTGAAATATAGCTTGCAAGATCTTGCTAGAAAATACTTCAGATGATGCAAGAATAACACAGTTTAAACATCTTTTACTAAACATGTGTAAAACAAAGATAATAACCAAACAGATATCTTTATTATAACCTCTAAAAATCATTTATATTCAAATTTATAGCACAAAAACAAAAACTTGTTGTACCTGAAAAACTCTCAAAAGCTCAAAAACTCAATATCGAGGGCTCTTAAATGCTTTATTATAAGCTGTTAGCACAAATGTCAAAATTAATTACTTATGTCACTAGTATAACAAATCATAAAATACAACATTTCCAAATTTTAACATTATTTATAATGCATGACAATCAAAGTGGTCGCCAGTTTCTTTGATCTGTTGCGTCGTGTGGCATTTTGTTTTTATATATTTTTATTTTGGGGCTGTCAAAAAGGGGTAACGAAAATTTATGTGACACAAATATTTAGCTATAAAAGAAAAAATATAACAACAAAAAATCACTCAAAGACATATTTGATTGTATGGAGGTTAAGTCTCTTAATATCTTTTTGGACTTTACAATTTGTTTGAGTAAAAAATAATGAAAATGTCTTATCCAGACATTATGATGTGTGACCAATTTTTTCATAATATATTTAGATTTTTTTTTTTATATAAACGCATCATAAAACTTTGTCATTTGCGTGTCTCTCTCTCTCTCTCTATATATATATATATATATAAATTCATAGCTGACAAATTGTTGGCACAGCTGTTTGTGTTTTAAATAAGCAGGCGGATTTTAGTTAATGGGCCTCAACGGTTTCACTTAAGTTGTTTATGGCTTTTGTGTGTGGGAATAGAGCAGCCAAAATAAATTTCAATGTGATCTCAAAAAACATTCCTAAGATACACTGGGTCCACACATGTATGTAGTACATGTGTTTCTTTGCTTGTAAATATTTTGCTTACATATCATAAATAGTAATATATTTCACAAGATTTTAAATACAATTTGAAATGAGATCAATTCTAACATATTTACTTAAGTGAATGCATTAATTTGTATTTAAAACAAGATAGTAAAGTTATCATCGGCGTGTTGAAGATATGTACCGTTGCAGAAAAGAATTGCTCAAGAAAACTTATTTTTCAACTGATTGTTTCTATGTTATAGTGGTCCGTTCTGGCTGATTCTGAAAGAAGCAGCATCTGTGCCAAGTTCATCACGATAGCTCTCCATCAATGCGTTATACATTTCGTGACTAAATTATAATACCCTCTGCAAGAGTCTACAAAGTGAATCCTTAACAGAAATTTGCAGTATTACACAAAATTATGTTTAATTACAATGTGCAATAAAATAAAAAGTACAAAATAAGATTTAGATATTGCCACTAGGGATTTGGTTAGGCACTGCACTCAGTGCATGCTTAAACCATTTGCGAATTATAAGCGCCACTTTAACAAAATACTTTAATTTTTGTATACCCTTGCAATTGATTTGACAAGATTGACTTGAAAGGTGCTTCACAAGCGCAAACCGAAGCCTCGAACGAGGAGTCGAAGATTACGGAAAAATTCTATCAATAAAAATAAGAAAAATAAGATGCAAAATAAGATTTAGCTATAGCAAGATTTTAGTCGGGTACTAGACTCAGTGTGTGCTTAAACCATTTGGGAATTATAAGTGATAATCTAATAAAAAACCTTAACTACTAGATTTTACTTATATTAGATTGGCTTTGATGCATACCATTTTGAGCATTTTAGTGTCCGTTAGCTAAGAAAAGTGCATACTTAAGCATGAGATATGGGCGTGCAGGATGGATATGGGCCCGTTGGGGCTTTTTTGTTAAGTGTACAAATATTTGAATCCTGTATTCGCGTCGAATGACACCTTGATCATCCCAATCTGACAATTCGAATTAGAATGGCTTTTCCAAATTTAGATGAAAAGGCTTTGTTTTTATGTATCAACAAGTTGAGGTAGCTGTGTAGAATTTTGTGGACTTGTGCCCCATCATAACCCAAGAATTGTTTGTTCTACCACTTTGCTGGAAAACCGCTACTTTAGCGGGAAAACGTTAAAAACCGTTAAAACTGACACACCCACAGTTTTTAAACCAAAGAAGCGACAGACACTTTTTACACATCATTGAAAAGGTATTTTTAAGAGCTTTAAAACTTAGTTAAATGCAATGTAAAAGCAATACCATAGAAAATATACTAACTTGGCTCAATATCTAGATTTTGACATAACAGGGATATTGCAAAAAAAAAAACACACAACATTTTTGTTTGGAAATTGCAAATCAATTGCATAGCATATCATTTTATTGCGTATTGATATTTTAAAAAGCAAATGCTAGTTTTTTTTTATTGGCTCTAACTAACGTCAATTTTGTATATACAAAGGAGTACTCAATTACTAGTTGATTTGCTTAACGTGGTCCAATTAGCTATGTATGCACAATTTGGCCCGGCATCAATGTCTATCATACTCTTGCCCCTTTTGGCAATTGAAAAATGTTAATAAAAAGACATGTACATAGTTAGGACAGGCCACCATGGTAACGATGTTGTCCAATGTCTATGTGGTTGGTTCATTGCGTTTTGCCGGAGCACTTGTCATCTGGTTGTTCAACTGTCGTTTTGGCCAAAAGACATACGATAGCAGACTAAATAGTTAACTGACCATGTTGAGGCCGCTTGAATTTCCATTTAATCTTGCACTCAGCGCCCAGGGGCATAAGTCAGAGTAAACCGTCCATTAGGTTATTCGCAATTTGTGGTATCAAATCGTAGACATACGTTAAAAGCACGATTAATTTCATTGGTTTTTTTTTTGTTTTTTGTTAAGATAAAGACTTAATAGACATTAACAATAGATGTATGTATATATATAAAACATGAAATAAGTAAACTACTTCTTTTGAAGGTTTTTTAGTTAACTTAGTTTTGCTGTTGTTGTGATAATTATTATTCGAAAATCTGATCTCATGGCTTTTATTTTTCAACAAGGGTGTGGCAATGATGACTAAATATTTTGCTGTCAGAGTGACACTTAAATATAATATTATGTATTTTGTTTTACAATCGGATATCTGTTGTCGCCTAAACGAAAACAATATTCATATGTTAATATACCTACACAACATATATATACATATATATATATATATATATTTATTGTAGATATATCAGCAGAGCGCCACTAATGAAGTTTGTTATAAATTTTTATGACACTCTTAAAATATTGTATTTTAATGATAAACTCAAAATGTCCATAGCATCGATACGCTTGAGCAGCTAATGTATTTCCACTAAATTGTAAAGTGGGCGATGAATTTGTATTCAAATTTCATTTTATAAACATCTCAAATAATTTTTACAAAATGAGAGTATATTAAGTATACTTCAATTATGTTGCATAACATGGTAAATAACAAGATTTTGAATTGCAAATATTTAATAATTAAAAACTAGTAATAAATAGGTTAACTGGTAATTGTGCTATAAATAATATTTATTTTATTTATTTATTTATTTATTTTCTGCTAGAGTTATACCCTGTAAATGACGCTTGCTTTTTCAGCTTCATAAACTTTAAGGCAAACACACTTTGCTATTTCGATTTAAACGACAATGATCTGGATTATATATATATATATTTTATACTTGAACTATAGTTAATCGAAAAAGAGTATTCAAATCTTCGACGCTTGTGCTAACTAAAAATGTTAATTTGTGCTTGTTTATTTATTGATACGTTTGTCATTTCATTTAATTTAAATATTTAATTAACACAATATTTAATGTCAACAATATTTGCAAGCATCGTAAAATTCCTTAAAATATTTTTATGCGAAATTATGTGTTGCGTTAGTGTTTTTTCTTGACATTTCGCTTTTTAATTTATTTATAAGAGACCACAAAAATTCAGCGCGGTATTTTCTGTGAAATGTTTTCGGACAAATTGAAATGTGTTAATATAAAGCGCTATGCATAATTTATAATATATATAGTATATATTTTGAAAAAGAAACAAACTATTTTTTGAAACGAGTCAAGTAAGATTGCTCTAGTCGTATTAAAAAAACTAAAACAATATGCTTGTTTAATTTCTTGTTGTTATTTAAACTAACATCCAATGATACCAACTGTCTAAAGTTATAAGAATCAAGCTTAAATATCACATATGTTCTATAATTTATGTTAATTGTTTTTGTTTTTGTTTTTTTGCAAAATGTAAACTGGCGGCATTGCTCACGACATTTCAGTCAGCATATTTAACAATAGATCTATAATTTTCGAAACTATATGTTTATTATGGTATTTGGTGTTTTGTGTCGTGCTTAACACTTGATCGCATTTAGCTCAATGCTTGCCAAATTGGATATTATTGAGTTCTATGTGTTGGTTTATTGAAATTAAGTTTCAACTTGTTATTTTGTTGCTTTGTAAACGCTCAACAGAATGAATATACATAGTATACCATAATTGTTTCAACGATGAAAATGAATCAGGCAGCTTTATTAAATGGTTTTATTTATGACAAGTAACAAAAGTTTTCAAATTTCAGAATCAAGCTTAACAATGAGAAGAACAAATGAGCAGCATTTCTAAGCTTTTTATTATGCTAATCGTTTTTGGCTTACAAAAAAAGATTAGTTATATTAAAAATAAGGCAGTTCATTAATTACATTGTTCTTTAAAGTGAAAAGATAGGATATTCCAACAGCAAATTCTTAAACTCAATTTTATTATATTTTTTTAGCTCATTTCAAAACGAATTAGTTAATTTATGCATAAGATTTAAATCGAAATACATTTCAAACATTTTATTAAAAAACTGTCTGTAAAACAGAAGCGAAAATTTGCAAGAAAAAGTGACTGTTTTCAATTGCGATGAAAACTCGGGTTCGAACCCGTTTTTGAAAAACAGAAAACGATACCATTGCGATAAGAAATGAGAACAGTTATTCGTAAATCGGAATTCGCAAAAAAAGTTTAAGTTAAAAGTTTTGCTTTTTTGCCAGATTACACAGGATATTCTAACAGCAAATTCTTAAACTCAATTTTAATATATTTTTTTGTAACTTATCTAAAAACGAATTAGTTAATTTATGCATTAGATTGAAGTCAAATAAACATTTATAATATTTCAGTAAAAAACTGCTTATAAAACGGGAACAAAAATTTGCAAGCAAATGTGTCTGTACTCGATTGCTATCAAAACTAGGGTTCGAACTCGTTTTCGAACAAACTGAAAACGATGAGAGATTAGAACAGTTATTTGTAAATCGTTCGAAATCATACGTTTTTACTACGGCTTCGTTTTTTGATCAACAAATCTCTTAAAAAAAACTAAGTCTGAGTATGTAAAATGTAGTTGAGTAGTACAAACTTGATTAGATAGATTCAATTAGTTTATATATTTCATTCCATTAGCAGTTTCAGCTGCATGATTAAGCACACAAGTTTATCGTGGCTATTTGCAGTTTAATGCTAATTACTTAAATGTTTTAGTTTCGTAGAGCTATTTAATTTATTTGATAATGTGGATGGTTGGAATGTTTGGTTGGGTGTTAGATTTGTTTTAAACTGATATGGCTTGACCATCATCATATTTTAGTTAATTGCCTTGCATAATTTTTAATGCGGTCAAATTAATTAGCGTGGGCAATTGTTGTTGTTGTTGTTGTTGCTTGTGTGTGTCAACAATTTATTTATTTAAAGTTAATTCGATGCCAATGCAGGAGTTGTGGCTTATAAATGTAGCTGTCAGTTGTCATAATTTATAGAATAACTGTCAGTGCTGTAACACCTCCAAACACGATTTTCTTTTCCCTGACTTTACACTCCGCTCGGCTCTCGCCAAGCTACAGCTTCAGTTTTAGCCGCGACTTTGGCTCTGGAGAGGCCAAAAAAAAAATGAAAAAAATATGTATCGTAATCATAGCGTCAACATTTTTGATTTATGTACACAGTTTATTTCTCAAACAAATTCTGTTTTTTTTTTTTTTGGTACGCTCTTGCGCTTATGGGAGCCGCAGAGTTGGACGACGGCACGCTGCCTTCAATAGAAATAAACAGTTAGAGAGGCCCGTAGAGCCAAGTTTGGGTAGTTAGTTATGTGGATAGGTGAGGCTCAGTTACGCGACAGTTGATTATGATTAAGTGCCAAGCCAAAAGCCAAAAACTGAATATCATATTCCATGTTTTGTCATAAATAATATTAATACACTTGCCAACAAAATTAGTATACTTTAACTTTGGCATGTGAAACTATCTAATAATAAATGAGGCTTTGTGTAAATATTTGAAAAGCATTCCATAACATGTCAACTTTGTTTGTTTTTCTAATACAATTAATCGCAGTCTAATTATAGTCTACTTAAGTATAAGTAAATTACATCGTTATCAGGCTTGTTCCGATTGCCATTTTCGACAAGGTTTTATGAAAGTGATTTTGAATATGTTTCTATTTTTATATTTCTTATAGCTTTGCGGTTTGAATTCACATGACTTTGATATAGATTTGAATTAACTTGTCATTAAGTAGAACTAAGTTAACTAGCTTAATGGAAATAATTCAAATATTAAGAGTTTAGAGAAATTCGATTCCGCAAAATCTTGCCATAAGTGAAAACCAGAACAGGTCGTTGTGCAACAGTTGCTATGTATCTCGAAATTGTTTTTCAAAATATAATCTTGATTAACATTATGCAAGTCAACTCATTAACACAGACGCTATTCAAACATCTATTAACTGTGATTAAGTAAAGTGGAAATAGACATGTCTACAGGGTATTCCTATGCCGCATTCTCTTGACTATATCATTTTGAATTGTTTATTTAACATTTTTGTTTTTTATTACAGCATTATTGTATAGAGCATACAAAGTTCTCTGTGCCATAAACAGCATCCTGTCTTTTATATTGTACAATGGACGCAGAATGTTGAAACTTAAAACAGTTTTGTTGCGCAGGAAACAGGTAAAAGCGGAAGTTGAATGCAAATATTCTTGACATTGCCATATTTCTATTGCCCTCTCCTATTTCGATAATACATATATGTATGTACATATATCTGTATGTGAACAGACATTTTGCTATTTGAAGTCATTTGTTTTAGTTCTTTTCATATTTGGTTTTGTGCAAACACAAATCAAAGCTAAATGGCATCCATAAATCAATCAATCGTCGTATTGACAGGCAGTCGGAACGCGTCGAGTTGAGTGACGAGTGTTGTGACTTTGAAACCTTGTTCAAACAAAATACAAAAACAACAAAAAAAATATGTATTGAAAAATTGCTTGGATTCTAAGAAGCAAGAAATTGTTTAATTTTGGTTTTAAATTCATTTTACAAAAACAAAGAATGTTGC
>OX453090.1:74648343-75038323 GCA_949708635.1 Hirtodrosophila cameraria | reverse complement strand
AATCTGCGTTTTCAATAATAGCCACACTCAAAACCCGTTCAATGCACAATCTTGTTTAGATCCGTTTTGGAACTAAAGAACTAGCTCACTTACCATATTTGCCATCAGATTGCACTCATTAGCTACCACACTTAATGGCCACTCTCCGAAAATGCGTTCAATTCACGGCCTGTGTGTGGGCGAACCTCAATTTGTGTGCTCATTGAGCAATCAAGAAATATGTTAATTTCAAAATTCCCCAACGGACAGATCTCGAGTGAGGCATTGCCGTTTGCCACCACCCACTAAAATGTTCACGCTCGATTAATAAATTAAATTGAAAGACACACGAATAGAAATACAGATTTTTAAAGTGAAATGGGTAAATAGTGGCTACATTATTTTCTGGCATATGCCTTGAAAAATGTCTCGACATGCTAATAAAAATATATATATATATATAGACATATCTTACAATATATATAAATATATATATCTATCTTTTTTTTTTTTTTTTTTGTGAACACTGTTGACTAGATTTATTCTTGCTCTAAAGGCAAGTATGAGTGTTTTTATTTTTGTTTATTAGCCGTCTGTTAATAAAAATTAATTTGAAAATACTTTTACCCATGATATGGGAGCATCACGTTGTTGGCGTTGTTGAATAGCTTAAGATTCTTATTTATTTGTTTTTCTAATATGTGTTTTTGTACACATTATATCATTCTGCCTATATTTAAATGTTAATGCTAAGTACGATGTGTTCTGCGTGCTTTATTTATGAGTTAAATGACTACAGAATGTCTTATTCTTTTTTCTTTCTTTCTATTTTTTTTTTTTTTTTTTTTTTTTGTTTAAATTTTAGACTGAATGCATACACAAAACTTAACCCTGCGGATTATTAGTTGATGAAATACAAAGTGCTTAGTGTTCTTGATTTATGAATATTGCGGCATTATTTTCCTAAGATATGGCTACATATTAAGTCGAAATACTTTTGAAATACTCAAGACATTTGATGTGCTATGAAGCTGTTATATGTACTATGAGTAAAATAAGCAGTTCTATGAGTTTATGCTGCTCAGATATAGCTGATAAATACTAGCTGAAAAAGGTATACAGAATTACGGTAATACATAAGTTTTTAAATTTTCTCTAAAAGTTCTCTATTCACTCTTTGGTTTTTATGAAAATTATTTTATTTAATTTTTAAAAATCTTTGTTTTTAAATCAAAACTTTTTGTCTAGGTTTGGCTTACGTTTCGAGCCAAAATCTGACTCCTAGCATCCGTTTTGGGAACTTGGTTTTTGTGCTCCATAAACTCCAGCTTTGGTAAAACCTTAAGGTTTCGTTCAGAGCATGCAAAAGAGTGGAATGCTGGAATCCTAACGGTTCAGTTGGTCTGTCTGTCTGTCTGTCTGTCTGTCTGTCTGTCTGTTTATATGCGAACTAGTCCCTCAGTTTTAGAGCTATCGTGATGAAACTTGCAAACTTGTTGGTAAAACTGAAACTTTCTGCAAGCAGTACACATGTCAGAATCGGCCAGATTAGACCACTTTAACATATAGCTGCCATAGGAACGATCGGTTGAAAAATAAGTTTTTGTATGAAAAACTTTATTGTTGGTGGTGTCGAGCTGTCGATGCGAGCTCAAAATTAAAATATTTGTGCATTTAAAAAAATACAAAGTATCCCCAACGGCCATATAAGTTCCAATGCATACAATTTTGCCCTTCCCACCTGCATGTCCATATCTCATGTTTTAGTATGCACTTTTCTTAGTTTTCTTTCGATTGATATATAACTTGATTTGATCGAACACTCACAGCAAATCTTTCATTCTAGCTGTATATAATGCAAGTCGTCTTTTGCACCCTTTTCAATGCTTCGTTCCTAGTCAACTGCCCTCCACAGTGAACAGAGTCTACTTATAATTCTCAAATGGTTTTAGCATACATTGAGTCTAGTGCCCGACTAAAACTCTTGCCATAGCTAAGTCTTATTTTTAACTCTTATTTTGATTGATAGAATTTTTCCGAACACTTTGGTTCCTCATGCACTGGCATCGGTTTGCGCTTGTGAAGCACTTTTCAAGTCAATCTTGTCAAATCAATTGCAAGGGTATACAAAAATTAAAGTTATTTGTTAAAATGGCCCTTATAATTCTCAAATGGTTTAAGCACACACTGAGTCTAGTGTCCGACTAAAATCTTGCAATAGCTAAATCTTATTTTGCATCTTATTTTTCTTATTTATTCTTATTTTTATTGATAGAATTTTTCCGTTTATTTCGACTCCTCGTTTGAGGCTTCGGTTTGCGCTTGTGAAGCACCTTTCAAGTCAATCTTGTCAAATCAATCTTGTCAAATCAATTGCAAGGGTATACAAAAACTAGAAAGACATGACTCGAATCACGAATATACAATTTTTTTTCTGAGACGTCTCCTTCAATGCGTTGCACATTTCGTGACAAAATTATATTTTACCTAAAGAATTATTTTGTCACCTAAAGAAAAATGGACGTTTCAATTACGTATACCTACTATTTTCAAATAAATTCGAAATCAGTAACGAAATTCACAAAAAAAAAACATTTGATTAGTATTTAAACAAAACCAATATTAAAGCATTAAGCTTTGTTTTCATATAGTCTAGCTTATACAAAGTTTATTAAAATTGAAGAAATTTGAAGACTAGTTTACACAGAATCAGGCAGACAACATATGCAGATCTATTGCTATACCATATCTTATACAAGCTGTCATTTAAGCTATCCTGGTGGGCTCTATATGTGTTAAAATATGAGTTTCCGAGCATTTAAAAGTTGAGCAGCTGTAACATCTGCGCAGGCACTTCTCATGTTCCGTCATCCATCTCTCATCAGGCAGTACACCTTGGCTATATGGCTAGCTGGCTAGCACCCCAGCTGTACCATTTAACCATCTCCAACTACCATCTACTATTCATTGCCAGTCTACATCCACAATGGTGTGTGCCTGGGCCGCTCTTCAAGCGATATGTGAGCCGTCATCAACGTGGGCAGCGTGTGGTGCTTTTGGATGTATGGGGCTTGCCACTTCCCTTTTGTGTGGGGGGAGGGTGTTGGAAAGGGGGGTATGCTATGGATATGCATGGAGCCCCTTCTATGTGTTATTGTTGTTGCTGTTGTTGCTGTCGTATGTATATGTGTGTGTGTGTGTGTGCTTGTGTGTTGGCTCATATTGTAGGTTTGTAACGTTTTTATGATGCCTGGCGGCATGTTAAAATTGAAAAACGCATTTGCGTGATAAATTGCAATATTTAACACACACGCCGGCACAAACACACACACACACACACACATATATATATACACACGCACACACATAGACATGAGCACATGGCAGCTGTAGCATGTGGTGTCCAGTTGTAATTGCAACAACTGCTACCCCGTCTCCGTCTCCAACTCAAACTCGGACTCGGACTCTCAACTGGCTCCGGCATCGGGGCATGAGTTATGGCACCCGTCAACTCTGCAGCGTTGTTGAATGTGGCGAAATACGAGCGTATAATGCAAACGCCATTGCATGCACAAACACACACACATACACACACACACACACAGCTGCAAGAAAGCAGTTAACATGTTTCTCCTTCAGCTTTTTCTTGTTTTAAGCCAACGCGACGCCGCCGTTGCCGCCTGACGATATGAGTTACATGCCGTGCTTAATGGCATAATTTAAAGCTGCAAATTTTGTCATAAATTTTAAAATTGATTACCACAACGGCAGCGGCAGGGGCAGGTACTGTAGTTGTTGTTGTTGTTGTTGTTGTTTTTGCTCGTTAGCCGAACATTGCATGCCACATGATGGCTACATTGGCAGCGGTGTTAAATTGTGTTACCTGCTAGCTTGTGTGTGTGTGTGTCTATGTCTATGTGTATGTCTGTGTGTTGGCCATAAAAATTACACACTTTGCCTTTTGTTTTAGTCATTTTTCTTATTGCTAATGATTTTGATAAGCCAACGAGCTAAGAAAAACTTTTAAAATTAACCAGTCAAAAAACATCAATTATGACGAAAGTCTTTTCAAATCTGAACAGCACATCAAAATTTGTTATAATTGACTCTTGTTTTAAATTGTGTTTTTAATCTTATAAATCTACATATTTAGTTTTGAAATTATTACTTTTATGCACTTCACGAAAATGCAGCTGAAAAAACTTTTCTTTTCTTTTTAAGTTTTACAGCTATTTCAATTCAACACAAGCTTAATTATACCTTTTATTAGTTTTAACAAAGTATTTAACATTGAAGCACCGTATATAATACTTTTCATAAGAGGGGTCCAATATAAATTAAGTTTTATATTAATATAATTATTATTCAGCATAATATACTAGCTGTTCTTTCTTTATATCTTACAGCTGTCGAAGGTACAATCACTCGAAAATTTAGTTTTTATATGAAAATCTTTTCTGCAAAGGTATATGTTATGTCTTCAGCACTCCGAAGTATAAGGCAGAAAACTGTACTTTGTTAAATACTCTTTTTTCAAAAATGAGAAAAAGGGGTATATTCGGTATGTTAATTGTACACTTGTTTATATTTCCGTTTTCCCGTCCGTATGAACGCAGTCTTTTTCCAGAGTTTTCAAGCTAGAGCAAATAAACTTGGTGTACATGTTTGTATATACTATAGCTAGACAAATTGTTAAGATCTATGGTCCCCCATTCTCGCAAGATGACTTCTGTTGACTTATTTGATAGATTGAATAACAAAAATGTTGTCTTGCCCACCTCAATACCTCATATCGAGAGCTGGAACCACCAAATTTGAAGTTAAGGGGGGACTAATGATCTTCTTAGCCGATTTGACATAAAACGATTGAAAAAACAATATACATTCAACGAGCTTTGCAAGAAATCATTCGACCCGTATTTCATCGATTTCGTAAAATTCAAATCCTTAAGTACAAGCTTGGGGACTAAGGTTGAAAGGGCTTAACCAAATTTCGCAAATTAACTAAAAACCAAAGAATATCAAATATCAGTCAAGCGTGCTAGTTCAAGTGTTGAGTTCTATAAAATGATATTTTTGTTTTTTTACTCCAAAATGCAATACAATTAAAATTTAATCAATTTTTTGCAAAGTTACTCGTAAAATAGAATCGTTTCGGTAGATAAATTGCTTGCATTAATATTAAAATCATATCTGTTCATAGTAGCCATCAGTAGTATTATATTTTACTGGCAGATGCCCCATAAAAAAGAACTTATAGTATATAATCATTAGCAATATCTGAAGTGATGGGCAAAGGCCGACAAAGCATGCGAGATGGTGTGACTAGGATGGTCAAAAGGTGGCAATTATGGACAAGTTGGCAAACTTCAACTGATTATAGACTTTAGGTGTAACCCAACAAAGGGAGAGACAAAATAAAAAAAAAAATAATAATAAAGAAAAACAAAAGAGAAAACGGCATTATACTAATTTAATTTTAAACGAACACAAATGCTGTACATATAATTTAAATAATTGCATAGCCCTCAGGCACGACTATTGATGATGTTATCATATAGAGACTCTTATCAACAATTTCCGTTGGCAGCTGCATTCCGTTTGAAAACTCCAACTCCAACTCAAAACACCAACTCCAACTCAACTCGTCTTGACTCCACACACACACACACTCGTTTCGCCTTGTCTCATTCACTTAATTATAATGTATCGCTTAATGGCCACACTTTGTGCCTACAGAAACATTTCCGTCTGCTTGATTATTAGCCATGTATGTAAATGCAACATGGCTGTGTGGCAGGAGGGCAGAGCCAGTACAGGCAACAAACTATACACTGATAAAACAATTTACTCTGCTCATCTGTTTCGTGTGCTCAGCCAAATTATGGTTACAAAATTTTATGAAGCCATTTATTTCACTCACAACTCGCACTTACAGGCTCCTCTCATTCATATTATGCTTAAATCGAGTATTTATAATCAGTGGGCTGCTCCTCTTTCTACCTCTCTACCTCTCTCCCTCACCCCCCTCTCTCTCTCTCTGTACTTGTTTTCAATTTTAACAATGCATGTAAGCAGACAACAAAACTAAAATAACATGTTGTACAAGCAAAGAGGGCCCCTTGGGACTTATTCATTAATCGACAACAAAAAAATTACCTACTTATATAATTATACAAATTAGCTGAAGTTTATAATAAAAGTGAGGATGCCATTTAATTTAATATACTCGTTGTAACAGCCGCATATACATTTTGTGTGAACGAACTGACAGGAAACCAAACTGAATTTGCCCCATCAACTTTGCATAAATACATGTTGTACATATGCTATCTAAATCCGCCTCTGTTGCTCACCTGTATGTCTGTCTATCGAGCTCAACTTTAAACATGCCAGAATATGGCAACAGTTGCATTAAAACTTTAGTAGATACTTAGTCGCTTATCCTAAAAAAGATGAGCAATATCCAACTCTAAATCTTCAACATTACATCAAATACTTTCACTAACTTTGATGGTGTCTTTAGTAATGATATATATCAACTTGGGATTCAAAGATCATTTCTAATAACTACAACAGAAATAAGAAACAAAAAAAGGGCTGAAAAGCGATTTTCCACTTACTTTCTCAAAATTAATTTGAATTTGGCATATCAAGTATACGTAAAACGCTTGAGATCTCTTACACGCCATTTGATTTGAAATACCAAAATTGATCATTTGATATTAACAAAGCATACAAAAATATATATTCAGCTATGCTCCTGTTTTTAGAATTCCAAAATTTGTGCAATTTTCATTTCAAATCGCAAGAAAATGCGGAAAAATTTAGATTTTTATTTAGGTGATGCTGAGCTTGCGATTTGAAAATTATATTGTAATTTTCGTATACATAAGCAACATAATAAATCTATAAAATATTTTTATTCAATTCCTGAGCATTTTCACAAGCTTAATATTCTAAATGAAATTACGTTCAATTTTTAAAAATAAATTTACCGAAGCTACCTCAAATTTCATGGTGACAAAATTTGTAAAGTTGCCAAAAAATTTGCGATTTGGTTTGAACGACATATCGATAACCAAATTTTACGAATTTCGAAGCGCTTCTAAACGAAATCTCAAAATTATATTGAGCTGTAAATTGCAAAAGTGATGTGAAAAACCAAAGTTGGGCTGATAATATCATATAAACTATATTTTCAACAAATAAAAACGTTTACAAAACATGAAAATGAACTTTAATTGCCAGCATAAAACATAAAATATTTACAAAGTATTAAAACAAAACATAAACAACTTTTTTACATTGCATTCAAAAAAAAATATACAAATTTGCATTTAACAACAATTTGTGGGACTTTCCATCAGCATGCAAGATATGTATCATATTGTCAGTTTGTTGTCTGGCACAGGTTGTTTAAAGCCATCTCCATAAGCACACAATTATACGTATAAACGTACCAACCTACTCGTACGCTCCATCATTAAGTCTAACAGACAATTTGTCAAAAAGAAAACAAGAAAAACAACACGAAAATTTGCATAAAAAAATAACAAACAACTAATATTAGACAACAACATACACAAAAATTTGCATGTCTGACCGACTAAGTTGGCCAAGCAGCAGCAGCAACAACAACTACCAACAATAACAACAACAACAACATCAACAAGGCAGCTACCAATAACAATTTTCTACAAACGTCTGGCGATTGGCGGTTATGCTGGTAACACAGAAGCACAGGCCCAAGTGCAATTACCAAAAGCGAGCCAAAGAGCCAAAGCGATATCAGAGGAGATCGGCCAAGAGGCAACTGCCAACTGGCAACTGGCAACTTCCAACGTGGCAACTGGCAACAACAGCAACAACAACAACAACAACACTGCGGCAAACGTTGTGGCAAACAACATGTGCGTTTGTGTCCGCAACGATTAAGTAAAAACAATTTACACGCCTGCCTGCCAACCGAGCCAAGCCGACGAAGACGTGAAGTTGAATGTGGACGTGAATATGGACATGGACGTAGATGTGGACAAAGACGAAAACGAAGACGAAGACTTTAATGTGGACGTGAACGTGAACGTGGAGTGGACACAGGCCAACAGATCCAGTGTCTGTCTGTCTGTCTGTCTGTCCGTCTGTCTGTCTGTCCCAAAACCGCGGCGCGGTCTCTCTAGCCACAGACGTGTGGCGTTAATATGCGTCGCTCTGGCTTAGCTCGTTGCCTGGTTTTGGCTTCATGTTAGTGCTTCCTTTTGGCATCGCCAACATGTCAATTATATCGTATCAAATTAATAATTGTACGCGCCGCGCACATGAACACATAAGAAAAACTATATATATATACTATACCTACCTACATACATATACAACAAAAAAATATAAAGAAAATTTATCGTTGTATTGACGAAGATTTAATACACTTGCAGATCGGTTTTTAGCTATTGGTTATGGCGTCTGCTCAAACTTAGTTAACATATAGCATTATTCTAAAGATAATTCCAATTTACAAATTTTATAATAAATATTTATCAAAAACACAATAACAACTTTTTCAACAGCAGCTCAATTTTCGCCAGATCATTTCTATGACAGATATTTTGATTGATTTGCATCCGTCTTGATCTTTAATCATAACACTTTCTGTGCCTATAGTTTATACCAAATTTGGTTGCTCTGCCCTTAAAAAACTGAAAAAATTGCCTTCATATGGAAGAACGGAGAGACAGACGGACAGACAGTTCGACAATTCACAAGCCCAACATACTCTTTTTTCAGTTTTTGAAAAAGGATTATAAAAACATAAAGCTTTTCAAACAGCTGTTCAATTAGCTAGATCATTCCCTCGAAAAATAAATGCATAAAACAAAATTGCACCCTTCTAAAATAAAATTTGAATAAAGTTAAGATACTTGATCTGCAAACTGTTTCTGCCTATTGTCTACTTATATCAACATGTCTACCAAGTTTGGTTGCTCTAGCTTCAAAATTGTAGAAGAAATTGCGTTCATATGGACAGACAGACAGACAGACGGACGGACATTTCACAAGCCATACATACTTTTCTTTTTCAATTTTAAAAAAAGTATCATAAAAGCATAAAGCTTTTCGAAACCACAGTACAATTTTAGCAAGATTGTTTCTTCGACAGATATATGTATTAATAAAACTGATTCCAATCAAACTGCATTCAAAATTAAAAAAAAAAAAAACTGTGAAAGTTAAAAATAGTTTAAATTTGGAGTTTGCTAAAGACATTTATTAAACAAAAACTCAATTTTCGAAGGATTTTCAAGGGCAGCTATTTAACAACTTTTTTAAATCAACTTTTCTAAACCAACTTTTACTACTATCAATACAGATTTTGATTTTTGAGAACTCTTATATAATCATATTCGATAAGACTAAAGAAGCTTTCAACAATGCGTTGCATATATCATCACAAAATCATCTAACCCTATGAAAGTGTATATTGATGCACGTCTTCGCCCCATTTGCCAATAAAGCTGGTTTAAGGAGCTGCCAGTTGCAGCCACTAATCGAGGCAGACAAGCATAAACTGGCCACATATGGAATATATTTTAAGTTGCCTGTCAATTTGGTGTTGTTAGCGCTGCTGGAGTGAAACATTTGGAGTTTTGATTTCAAAATCTCCTTTAATAGCTTCTTTTCAGACACTTTTGAAAGTTAAGTGCCCCGTATTGCAGTTAAGTATTGCATTCAGTTTTTTTTTTTTCAATTTAAGTTTATTTCAAATTTTATACGAGATTTTTTTAATTTGAAAATATTTTCAACTATTTAGTTATAGCCTTTATAGATAGAAACTCGAACGTTAAATAGAAATATTGGGAAGAGCAAAATTGAATGTGCTTTAACATGATGTTCAAAATAATTTCATGCTCTCATTTTCACTTTAACCTAAGCTACCAATCACATCTTTTTAGACTACATAAAAATTTCTATTCCGATTTCAGTCAGATTGGCTAAATTTTAACTAGTTTACTTTACTTTTTCAAATTGCAAACATCTATCAGACATACTTCCATTACCGTTTTCATTCAAAGAATGAAGAGTCTGAATTATCAGAAAAGCCAAATATTTATGGAAAATTTGATTTGAAATATTTTGCATTTGGGAAACTGGAGTGAGTAGTATTAGAAAGAACGATTTCTATTTCATTCGAAAAAGGGATACAAAATCCAACACGATTCGGAATGATTAGTTCGTGGAAATGCAGGAAAGTTATCAGAGTATATGCTAAACAGCTAGTAAGTATTGGACAGTTTATATATCAAGATTTCAACTTCTTAACCCGCCCTGCCCACTTATCGATGAGGTGCTGACAACCTGTCAAAGAATCCACAAACCGTAGCATATGTATGTTCATACTCTGTTTGCCAAAAAGAAAAGATTGAGTATATTAGGTTGAAGAATTGTCCGAATTTACTTCACTTCATCTTTCCGACTTTTCCTTCGTGCAAAGTTATCTTATCCTACAAAAGAAAATAGATTAAAAACTATATAGAATATAGAAAACTTAAATCAATTTAACAACAACCAAATAATACCTTCAAGTCAGCAACTGCAAAGTTGAAGATCGCAAAAGCAGCTGCAAATATGAAGATCTGGAAAGGATGTATCCTAAAACAGAATACGGGGTATCTGCAAGTCGAGCGACTTTGAGGAGGGCGCTCTGGTTTATGGTTAGCTGAACTTCTGTTTTGCCAAATAGGCATCAAATATCTTGCAAATTAATCAACAATTTTAGTGTTATTATTAAAATGTGTGTACCAAAACACGACAGACACAGGCAAAACAGAAAACCAGTTTTGAACATTTTAAGTACGAGTATTGTTGCTGTTGTTGTTGTTATTATGTTGTGTGTGTGTTGGCGTCAATTGGTTGTCTGTGTAAAAGCTGAAACGGTAATTATCTTTTGACAGCACTTAAGTTGATTTTGGGAATGACACAGAGCTACAGCTAAAGCTAAAGATCGAAGGCGATGGCAGCAGCGACAAAAGCGGCGCTTTAGCTCAGCTGACAGCTGAGGTTAAAACGTGGCCGATTAAAATGACAGACAGTCAAGTCAGTTGGTAATTTGCTGCTCAGACGATCCAATGAAATCGGCCTCTGTGTTCAGAAAATGATACAAATCCGTTTTTCAGATGCACTAAGTCCGCACAAATAGCGAACAGACATGACTTCATGATAATTATTCAATTTATTTTGTGGCTTAATATAGAGAAACTTCAAAGTTGCGTTTGAAATTTGTGTAGATAACACTTAAGAAAATAAATTAGTGACAAAAATCGAACCGAAAATTAACATTTCGGCTTAAAAATTGCTAGTAGTCCATTATAATAATGATAATTTTATCACGAAATGTATAAGGCATTGTCGCAACATATGTCGGTGACGAACGGATCGGATTACTATATAGCTACATATACATAGGAACCATAGATGCGAAATTTTGTTTCTCCATATAACTCGATCAACCTCACCGACTCCAAGTTTTAGTATGACAAAATTTTAGATAAATTGTTCGCTCCACAGAAAAAATAGATTGTCCAATTTACTTATAGAAATGCATGATTTTTTAACGCCTAATTTTAGTTAGACACAACATTTTTCCATACTCTCTGAGCAAGTTTTTCGGATTTACAAATCTAAATAGCTATTAGAGATGAAATTATTTTTTTAGCTTAATTTGCCAATCCATCTTCTTATCTGTATATAAGTACCATATGTCTTAACAGCTGTCATGGGAACCATCAACTGAAATGATAAGTTGTATGAAAAACATTTATTGTTTCTTAAGATATCTCAATTGAACTTACCCAAAATATGAAATAAACTTGATCTGGAACCTGCATACCAATTTTGGTGTCTCTAGCCCTTATAGTCTCTCAGATCGACGCGTTCATACGGACAGACGGACAGGCGTCGGACAGACGAACATGGCTATATTGACTCGGCTGCTGATGCTGATCTAGAATATGTATGATTTATACTATGTTCAGAAATGCCTCCTTCTGCCTGTTACACACATTTGCAGTACTTTATAACTCCCTTTTTTCTACTTTTAATGGGAACATGAAGTAAAAAATACATGTGTACATATGTATGTATGTATGTACATACTTTGTTCTATTTGCTTTGGCAATCTCTTCGCTAGCAAAACCATAAAAAAAGCGATTATGTAAATATATAGTTATATTAGTTATTTAATCTAATTATCAAAAATAAATGTAAAACGTGAATGATTGCGCTCTTCAAATTAGCAAAATAAGTTATATGATTATTTAAAGTAACTTTTATTTTAAGTGTTATAATTAACGCAACTCTCAATACACGCAACATCGCGATTAACGCGATCAATTAACGCAACTTTCATACAAGATCTTAGAAATATAAACTGCATAGAGTTTTGACCAAACAATAAATTGCATAAAATTAAATAATTAATTTATATATGTATATATATATTTGTGTGATTTTCTTGAATTTTAATACATTTTAAAGATCGGTTGAAATTAAAATTAAAACTAAAAGTTTTCATCTCGCTGTTCGCAACAATCGTGGCATTCGCAACTTGCTGCGTTAATCGAGAGCATGCTGTTATTTTAAAATAGTAATAGGCTTTACAAAATAAGTCAGACAACTTTTGAAGCACCAGAATATCTATCTGTTGAAAATCAGTCTAACATTATCCGTGTCTAAAACAAGTTCACATTTATCCCAAAAAATTAAAAAAAATAAAACAAATTTACATTTATTAAAAAAAAAAAAAAAAAAAATTCTCTCAAGTGTGGTGATTTTCTAGAACAGCTGATATTGGTGAGATTGCAAGTGTAGATCAAACTATCGCCCACCTCTAACGCGCTCTGTTTACCATTGTGCGGCAGTGCGCCTGTGTATGTGTGTGTGTGTGTGTGTGTGTGTCTGTGTGCGATAATCGGAAAGGAAGGAAAACGGCGCCAACGATAAATGACATACTCGTAAAGAGAGCGCGAAAATCAGGCAGCAAGCGTTAAAGACAAAAAAAGTAAAAGAACATCGCCAATAAGATATATTTCAAAAATTAATTAAATTATAATATTAAACAGATTTAAGCATTTGAGGGAGGACTGAAGTCAAGTCGAGGGAAGAGAGAAGTCTACCAAAAGTTGGGAGAAACAGCAGTCTACCGAAAGTTGTCAGACAAAGAAGTTTGCGTAAAATTGTAAATCAACGATCAATATCAGGATGTCCAAGCGTCTCAACCTGACGCTGGAGGATCGTGAGCAGTCCGACGAGGAGCAGCATGAGAATCGGGAGAAATTAGAAAAATTGGCGCCAAGCAGCGCCAAACGCTACAAAACCGATGTGAAACCACATTTTGATTCGCCAATGCCACGCATGTTGCAGCGTCAAATTGCAAGCAGCTCGACGAACACGTTGTCGCCGATCACCGAACTGTCGCATAATATGCGTGACACGTTGTTGCATGGCGGCGGCGGTGGTTGTGGCGGTGGCGGTGTTGGCGTGGGCACGCCGAAATCCAGCATGCTGCGCACCTACAATAGCGTGTCATCGTACGATTCTAGCAACTCCTTGGATGATGAATATATGGCCATGTTTGAGCTGGAAACCTTGGAGGAGTTGCCATCGAACAACAACAACAACAACAAGTTGCCCGTTGATTTAGCTGCTTTGATGACCGGTCAACTCAAAACTGATAACGAGATTGCTGTCAATGTGGAGCAAGTAGCTAGTAAGCCTGCTGTGCGTCGCTGCCTGAGCATGTCGCAGCAGGAACCGCCGCCGCTGCTGGCGAACAACAACATGCCACTTGTGCCGCTGGAGCCGCAGCAGCAGCCGAAGCCGGCAGCATCTCAGCTGCGCAAGACCATGTCCATGAATGATGCAGACATACTCAATGCATTGAATGATGAACCGGAGCTAATTGGTGATCTGAGCAAGCCATGTGCGCTGCCCGTGCTGCTGAGTGGCACGCGGCATCGTGATTTGAAGACCATCTCGTGTGATACGCTCGCACGTCTGCTGCGCGGCGAATTTGAGCAGCTAAGCGGCTGCTTTAAGATCATAGATTGCCGTTATCCTTATGAATACGATGGTGGTCACATAACTGGCGCCTTGAACTTGTATACGCGCGCTCAGATCAAGGATGTCTTTCCAAATCAACGTAATGAGCAGACTGATGGGCTACGTCATATTTATATATTCCATTGCGAGTTCAGCTCGGAGCGTGGTCCCAAGCTAATGCGTTATCTGCGCAACAATGATCGTAATTTACATACACACAACTATCCTTCGCTGGACTATCCGGAGCTGTATTTGCTGAACAATGGCTACAAGGAGTTCCATGCTGCTTTCTCGCAGTTCTGCGAACCCGACAACTATGTGCCCATGCTGTCACCAGCATACAATCAGGAGTACCGTCTGTTTCGCGCCAAAACCAAATCCTGGCAATGTGGCGATAGCGATGGCGGCGACAGCGGCATTGGCGGCGCAGATGGCAGCGGTTTATCCTCCGCCCGTTCACGTACTTTCCGCAAGTCACGTTCCCGTTTGCTTTATGCCGAATAATTTAGTTTTTGTTCAAAAATTTTTCAAAACATTTTTAGTTCGCAGTTTAATAGTTTCTAGTTGTACATTTTAATTCAAATGGACGCAAAAATTTTTGTTTTGTTTAGTTGCGTTGTCCTTTGTGTTAAGTACATCAATTTTAATTTTATAATTTTGATTTAATTTTTGAAGGAATTAATATCCTCTAGTCAGTCCAAATTTCTTCTTTAAACATTAATTTTTTTTTTTTTTTTTGGTTTATATTTTTTTGTTTGTTTTTTTTTGGCGTTTCGTTTAGTTTAGCGTTTAAATTTTTCTTTATATGTATTATAATAAATTTATTCAATTTCAAGACTAAATGAAAGCGAAGTGTTCTTAAAAATCACACCTCATTTCCTTTCCCTCAGGTATATGTTTATTATATGTATTCGAGTTAACCAAATCTATTTGTATGAACAAAGTAATGCTGGATATATTTTTGGCAAATTATAAATGTAAAACTCATTTAAGCCTAAACTAAAAATGTAACTGCATTGTTGCAAAACAAGAAACTTTTGAAACTTCCATAAAAATAATATCGATTTAAAAGATATGACGGCATCTATTAAATTTATATAATTTAATGAATACAAATAATGTTCAAAATACTTTTAAATCGCTACAAATATGAAAATAAATATATATTTTTTTTGTTTAAATATCTATATGTGTACAATAATGCTGCAACAGTGGATATCCTGTTAATGCTTGATAATATAGTAATGGATTGATCGAGAATATATATACAAACATACTCCTACAATACTTATGTAGCAGAAAGTGTTAAGGATGGTGGAATTTTATTCATAAAATTAAAGTCGGAACAGGATCTTTGCTTGTACATACATATGTCGAAAGCAGGCGAATCGGATCAGAATATCAAATAGTCGCCAGAGGAACGATCGATTAGAAATTTAGTTGTATTATAAAGTGAATATATTCTTGCTCGGCATCAACAGCCGAGTGAAACTAGCCATTTTTGACTATCCATCTTTCCAACTGTTCTATGTGAACTGACCTCCCCTTAAAGCTATAAAGATGAAATTTGGCACAGATGCTTCTTTTTGCTGCAATCAGCACATGTGTCAGAATCGGCCGGATCGGACCACTTTAACATATAGCTGCCATAGGAACGATCGGTCGAAACTTTGGTTTTTCGAGATATCTCGAGCAAACTTACCAATTCTGAGTTTTAGTATCATCTGAGCATGTTTTAAAAATTTCAATAAAATCGGACCACTATATCTTATAGGGACAATCGGTAGGAAAAGGATGAATTGCAGGAAAAACTTTCTTGCTTCTAAAAATATTTTGATCAAGCTCACATATTTAACGTATTAGAAAGCTATTAGTCATTCTAACTAAATTTTATGAAAATCGGACGACTATATCCTATAGCTGCCATAGGAACAATCTGTTGATACATTATTTGTTCTATGAAAAACTTTTGTGTTTATAAAGATATCCTGAACAAATTTACTAGAATTCAGTCTTAATGTTCCGCACGTGTTGCATATCTTATATCTCTCATAGGAACAATCGTTCGAAAATTAAGTTTTCATTTGAAAAGCTTTAATAAAAAACTTTAAAAATACTTAAAATTGTTGTGAAAAACGCGTTACATAGATACACATATACAGTTATTTATAAAATATGAAATTTGATTTCAACTGCAACCGACTTGCAATACTTTCGCTTGCCACGCCTTTGGCTGCAAACTGGGAACTGCGGCTGCTTCAGATGCCTCTGCGTAGAGAGAGAGAGATAATAAAAATGAAATATTAGTCGGACGGTTCAGTGCAACAATTCTTCGGAGCGCTCTATGCATTGCCTTGCCATGAAAATCGGATAGGACACATATTTTATGTTGGCTGACTCGCAAAAATACATTTTATTTATTACCAACAGCGGAATCATACAAATATTACACAAGAGAGCAACCAAAAAAAAAAAAAAATACAAAAAAAAAACGGGTGCCAACTTTCTCTTGCCTGTTGTAGTAAAGAAAGAAAAACAACAACAGCAACAAAAAAAAAAAAAAAACACACATTTATCGAATTTATTTATAGGTGGGCGGCATGCATATGAATATTGGATAAATCTGTTGACCGCAAATATAAATATCGACTGACTTTATTTATGAGTGTACGTTAATAGGCCAAGAATATCCATGCACCTGTATGTGTAGAATAAACTTGCCTCAGAAATGTAATATATATGAACTTTGCTGTTTCAAGCAATCAAAGTTTTTTATTTGTTATTCAAAACTTATCAAAATGTAGTACAGGTTTAATATAATTTTAACATTTTTTACATTTCTTTTAAACTTGCAACTTATGAAAGTTTTTTATTCGATATTGAAAACCTCAAATATGTAACATTTTTTAACTATTCTGATCCAACACATTAATGTTTTTAATGACCTAACAATTGTCTTGAATTCAACTATTTTTACAATTTATAAATGTTCTTCTTGTTAACTTGCAGCTTTTTAAAGTTTTTTATTTGATATTGAAAACCTCAAATATGTAACATTTTTTAACTTTTCGTATCCCACACATTAATGTTTTTTATTCGATGTTGAAAACTTAACAGTTTCCTTGATTTTTACAAATTATAAATGTTACCTCAAAAATTAAACTTTGTTCGTACTTTGCAGCATTTTAATGTTGTTTATTTGATATTGAAAAGAACAGAATTTTCACAGTTTATAATTGTTTCTTTTAAGCTTGCCTCAAAAATTAAACTTATTTGAATTTTGCTGTTGTAACAAATCAAAGTTATTTATTCAATATAGAAAACTTAGTAATATAGTACAGAATTTACTTGATTTTAACAATTTTTCAGTTTGTTACTGTTTTTCTTTTAAACTTGTCTCAAAAATTCAATTTCTTTTAACTTTGCTGATCAACAAATTAATTTCTTTTATTCGATATTGAAAACTTAACAATATACTTCATAAGTTACTTGTTTTTAACAATTTTTACAAGTTAAAAATGTTTTTTTAAGCTAAATTAACTGTCAATATAAATTTTAATGTCCAAATTTGACATTGTTGGCTCACAAATTAAACTTAATTGAACATTGCTGATTCATCAATCGAATGTTTTTTAATCGATATTGAAAACTTAACAATATACATAATTAACTTGATTTTCAAAATTTTTACAGTGTATAAATGTTTTGTTATTGTGTTTTTTAAGCTAAATTAGCTGTCAATAGAGATTTTAATGTCTTGCATACAAATTTTGAATAAGTTTTAAGACGAGTTAAAGGGCGCCGTAAATCCGGCTTTGTTATAGAACTCCAGCGGCATTGTGTCTTCCGATTCAAAGAAATCCGAATCTCGAGCACAGCATGGACCCAGCTCCATTTTGACAATCTTTTCGCCCCAGAAATCGAGCAGCTGTTTTTCCAGCAGCTCATCACGCAGCTTAACAATCCAATCGTTGTACTCCCAAGGACCATAGAAGCCAGCATCGCTTTTGTACTCCTGCAGCAGCTCAGCGGCCTTGTCGAACTCCGCCTGAGTGGGTGTGCCCTCAAAGAGCAGCTGCCAGATGACAGCGCGTGCCGCAGCACCAATCTTATCAATGTTATGCTTGTGTATATCATCCGGTACAATGACCGTGGTGAGCACATAACGTTTCATCAGATCACGATACTTTTGGAGCGGTTGATCAGTGTCAATTTGTGCATCAAAGTCGCCGGTTAAAGCGGCTTCATTGCTCAAATTGCGCTCGGCTTCAGTGCTGCCAGCGTCGTCGTCGATGCTGGCGGCGCGATCCAATGCACGTACCTTGAGGCTGGCAGCAAAGGGTGCCACGCAGCCGGCATGCGCATAGAACTCCAACGGTGGCTCATCGTCGCTATCAAACAGATCCGAATCCCGCGACCAGCAGGGACCCAATTGTTTCTTAACAAGCGTTTCACGCCAAAAGCTTAAAAGTTCTCGCTTTAAGAGCTCATCGCGCAGCTTAACAATCCACTCATTATATGGCCATGGTGCATAGAAGCAGGCATCACTTTTATATTCTTCGAGCAGCTCAGCAGCTTTTTTCTGTGAATCATCATCGGCAATAGCGTCATCATCGAATAAAAGTTTCCAGATGACGTCACGTGCCGCAGCTGCAGTTTTGGCGAAATTATCTTTTGTAACCGAATCATCCACGATTTGATCCACTGTAACACGCGTCTCAATTAACTTTTGATAGTCGGCAAGCGGCTTCGCCTTGCTAATGCTGAAGTCATTCATGTTCTATATAATTTTTTAAAATACGTTTTAAAATTGATATATTTTGGAGGCTTTAGACTGTTTCTCGACTTGCCTGTGCCGTATTTGTTGAACCGGACTTTTGTGCTGTGGGCGCCAATTCGTTATCTGCCTCTGTGTCTGCAACCTCAGCTTTGCGCTTTGACATGCCTCTCTTATTCACACAAATTTATCGCTGCGAAAAAAAAAAATGTTTTATTCTTTGTTTTTTTTTTTGCAATTTAATTGAAAAATGCACTAAAAAAGACTAAAAGTGTGATGGATTTTTTGCTGTTTGTCGTTTTTAAGGCCCTAATAAAAAAAAATACCGCGTTCTTAACATGAATACTGCCCACTTAACAGATCTACTCCCCACTTAACAGAGCCACTCACCACTTAACAGAACTACTCACCATTTAACATATTTAACAGAATTGTAAAAAAAAAATCTAATTGCAACGTTTCTTATACCAGTTATACCTATTTTAGTTTTAATATTTTAGTAGTTTTGCTGAGTAAAGACCAAGATATTGTTTTATTTGGCTCATTTTGTACATATACCTTGCATGCTGCATCTGAAAAATATGTGATACAGCAACTTATTTCCGAGATATTGCTCTCTAAAGCACTGTATACCCATTTGTAGGACATGCTATGTAGAGCATTCAAAGATCACTACGAAAATCTTTTGTCACGTATTTCATCAGTTTTGGAAATTTCAATGACATGGGCGGAAACTGACAACGCCTTTTTGTCACAATTTCAGTGTGTACATATTTTTTGTATTTTTTTGCCACTTAGTTAACACTTTGTTCGATGTTTTTTCTAACTAGACTAGCGAGCTGCAAATTTTAGAGTGGTGTACCGTATATTTGAGGTCAATAGCCATGGGATTAGTAATATAACTAAATATTTCTCAAAATATGTATATTAACCTTAAAAAAAATACACAAATAAGACAATAGCTCGATTTTTTCTTAACACTACTGCGTTTTTATTTTTTCAAGAACGTTAAATTTGATTACCAAAATATTAAAAATAAAATAGGTATAACTAGACCAAAAATCATTTACTTACTGATTCGTTGCTAGCCTGACACACATAAAAATACTGCCCACTTAACAGAAATACTGCACATTTAACAGAGCAGCATAATTCTTAGTATTTTGTCTTTGTGTTAGTAATGATATTTTTGCAACTTGAACTTGTGGTCACACTGTTTGCTTTTAACAAAAAAAAAAGGAAATATTCGTGCTTGGAATTTATTTCTGGTATTCCGTGACAACTAATTAAAATACTTAATTAAACGCTAAATAGTTGAGAGCATACATACATACATATATTTTTTTCAGTGCGTTTTATGACAAGTGTTTGTTGTTATCATCGCCTGTGCTGTGTGTCTGTGTCTGTGTCTCATTCACACATTTGCTGAGCTAAATTTGAGGTTACATTTTATTCGTACCACGGAAGCAAGCAGACAAACGTCGTGTTTAATGTCGCCCGCAAGCAATCAATTCTCATTTAACTTGAATATAAAACATTTCTAAAAACAAACACAAAACAGTAAAAACAACAGCAACCAACAAAAAAACAATTTCAAAAATCAATTGCATTCAAGCAGTTTGCGTGTGTGTGTGTGTGCTGTCTCGCTCTCGCTGTGTGAGTGTGTGCGTCAAATACTTTTTGTCTCACTCGAAAACGTCAACGAAAAAGCTTCGAAAGTTATACTCAAATGTGTATGGCAATTGTGGTAAGTCAATAATTTCATAGCCAATAAACATACATACGTATAAATATATATTATATGTACATTGCACAAGCACTACAACATATATATGCAAGTGTGTTTATATGTATGCACATAATGAAAGAGTCCAGACGTACTTATGAACACACATACATTCATACATACATACATATATGCAGGCATAGATACAAATTATTGACTTATATATGTATTTATGTTATTAACATTAACATATTATGTTATGGTTTTTGTGTGTTTCGTTAAATAGAATTTAATTTACATTTACATTCACACATACATGCATGTAACTGTGCATGTGTTTGTATTGGTTTGTGTGGAAACTAGTTCTAAGTGCAAAAATGTTTTTGTGATTAATTCATCTTTTTAATTACAAGTTTTGGCACTTTGCCTGTTCCTCTGTTCGTCTCTTCGCCATCTTCGTTCCTCTGTTCGCCTCTTGACCCAATTATACCGTTATACCTATGCAAAATGCATTTTTTGATGAAAGCAGTCGCCCAAAATGAAAGATGAAAGTCAATTTCTGCAGAGTAAGTTGTAAGTTGACCTGGTTACAGTCCTTAGCTGATGAAAAACTAGGACATGAACTGCTTTTCACAATCAACAACAACAAAACAACAACAATTAGTATATTAAGCCTGTTCTCAATTCCGATTCTGAAACGTTACTGAATTTCAGCAACGAAAACGTGTCTGTTCTCGATTCAGTAGAGTTGGTTCTATTCGATTTGAACAAGTTCGAATGAGCGACACTTTGAATTGAAATGTTGAACTACACACCTAGATCTTCGACTAAATCTAAGGAACTAAAGACTTTGAAAGTAAAATTTGTTATTTTGCAAGGCAAGAAACTAATGGAACGATTAGTTCTTTTATCCAAAAAAAAAAAAAAATACCATTAGCTCCTTTGTTCTGAAAGGAATTTACGAAACGATCAGTTCCTGTATCCTGAAAGTTCTTTTTTTTTATCATCAGAAAGGAAATAAAGTAACGATTAGTTATTTTATTCGGGGAGGAACTAAAGAAACGATAAGTTTCTGTGTCCTAAAAGAAACTTTATGCGTAAAGAAACGATTAGTACTACTTTGTGCACCGAAAAAGAAATAAAGGAACGATTAGTTCTCTTTTTTTCACAGATAGTTAACTAAATGAACGATTAGTTCCCTTTTTGCACCGAAAATAAACTAAAGGAATGATTAGTTTTATTTTTTTTTTTACCGGAAAGGAACGATTAGTTTTGTTTTTTTTTTACCAGAAAGGAACTAGAATTAGTTCTTTTATCCGAAAAATAACTTAAGAGACGAACCAAAAGAACGATTAGTTATTTTAGCTGAAAAAGAACCAAAGGAACAAAATGAAAAATGTGATCTTTTATCTTAAAAGCAGCTACTGAACTAGATCCGCAAATGGAACTAGAATGCTCAATTCTGTCAACTAGAAGACAACTAAATAGACTTTTTGCTATCAAAAAAACGAAACCATTTTTAGCTACGAATATGTATATTTGTTTAAGATACATCGTATCTATGTGAGTTTATGTGTATCTCTGTGTGTGTGCGTAAACATGTATCTTTGAAAACTTTAGCTGCTCACTTTCTTTAATCATTATGATTATGAGAATGATGCTTTTTGAAACGTCAGCACGCTCTTTAATATCTAATCTGTTGAATGCTTAAACAGATTTATCATATCAAAGTCAACTGCAGCAACAACAACAATAACGAAAACAACAACAACAACAACAACAATGATGAGCAAACAAAATCGCGACGCAAAAAGATTCACAATGCAGAGGAAACAGCAACAAAAATAACAAAAAATACAAACAACAAAAATAACAGAACCGAATCAGTTGAATTTTATTCTGAGCAATTGAGGACGCGATACGCATCTTCACCGGAAAGTGTTGAAATTTATTTATTTTTACAAAAAAACAAAAAATAAACACAAATTCACATAAAAATATTATCAATTTTGATTACTCAAGCATTGCTTGTTGCTGTTGTTGTTGTTTTTGTTGTTGGTATGTATTGTGCAAAGTTATCTTCAAGCTTGAATTTTATTTGTCTCCTCTTCTGTCGTCTCGTCTCGTCTCTCTTGCACACAAGCAAACACACACACACACACATACAAATCTTAAGAATATTTTGCCAAGTTTCGATAATCGAATCATACATACATACATACAAATGTACATATATCGTAATTTGCGTCAATGCAAACAAGCAAAAAAAATAACAACAACAACAAAACAACAACAACAACAGCAGCCGAAGCAGAAGAGCAAGATGCACAAAAAAAATAAAGTAAAGCAATAACAAATATCGAGCAATTGGAAGAAGGGTTCGCTGTTACGTTCCTCATTTTAACATTAACAGTAACAGTCGCAACAACAGTCCAGTCTCAGTTGCCACCTGCGAATGTTAAATAACAGCATCGCTTACATCTACAGCCTACACATACATATGCATGCTAGTGTTGTCTGGTTTCGTTCAGTATAAGTTCGATTCAACCATGCAGCAAATTGAACGAAGCACACTGAACTAGCAAGATAAATGAACAAAGTGAATGAGCTAGCAAGCTAAATGAACGAACAAAGTGAATGAACTAGCAAGATAAATGAACGAAGTGAATGAACTAGCATAAATAAACGAACAGAGCAGTCGAACGAACGAGGCAGTTGAACGAACAAAGCAGTTGAACGAACAAAGCAGTTGAACGAACTAAACGACTCAACGAGCGAAACGAACTAAACAACTGTGAGCGTGCATAAAGATTGAAGTCAAGCTGAACGACTGAACGAATTTAACGAACTATGTCTAACTCCAATTAGTTCCATAATGCCATCAATTGAACTACAATGAACAACTCTACTACATGCAAAACAAAGTATACATACCTGTTTGAGCACTGTTAAATAACATTGTGTTAATGTTAATGTGCTGTTAATGTTAGTAAACGGTAGTTTTTGTCAGCAGAACTAACTAATTTGTGTAAATCCAGTTAAATTCATCATTTTTCCTTTTTGAAGAAAATTACGTTTGAAAAGAAATTACGCTTTTGCGATTCTGGTACATTCGCTGACACTGTCCTTGAACAAGTTCAATGATTTTGCAGTTGTTCACTTGTTGACTTTGTTATATTATTTATTTGTGATCAAAACAAAATGCATAAAACCCAGCACGTACAAAACATGTAAGAAAACAATGTAGCTGTCCGGTGTAAGCCTTGTGCTAGTTTTGAAATTAGTCATACATATGTACATACTACTTACATATGTACGTCTAAGAACATTTCTTTTTAATAACATTTTTCTTAATACTTATTTTATTTATTAAAAAATTTCAAAATTGTGCATTGCAACCTGGCTAAAAAAATTTATTTTTTTGAAAAATGAATTATTTATAAAATAAACCGATATAATTTAAAATTTGTTCCATATATTATAATGGCTTGTAGTTGCAAAAAAAAAATGAAACACTTTTTTTTGTTGCCATATATAAGATTAAACATTCAATTGTTAAACTAACGGCAATTATCTTATTTATTTTAATGAATATTTCCTGGTAAGCTCGTTGTGCATACATTGATTGTACGCTTCCATCAAAATATATATACATATATTTATAAAGGCTTTATATATATTTACATATCTGTTATGGTATGAAGCCGGCGCTACCTATTCAAATATTTGACCTTGAGCAACGTTTCCAGACATGTTTGACCTTGAGCAACGTTTTCCGAACACATATTTGACCTTGATCAACATAAGCCGTTCTTGAAATTGTATAACTTTTAGTGTACTTAGATCTTTGAAAATTAGTTTGAAATAAGTTTTATGCAAAGATTTGAAGTTGGATTTACCGAGCATGTGGAGAAAGAATTTAAAGAAATCGGAACATAAATATATTATGGCACTTAAATAAAAAAAATAATTGCAAAATATCGTTGATCGATAAACGTAACATTGATTTTGTAATCTAAAAAAAATCGATTTTTGTTTACAAACCTATTTGGTAATTGTTTAGTTGAGCTCCTTCACGCCAAAAATGATCCAAAAATTATGGTTTTGGTCTCAAAAGATGCGGAAAAATTAAAAAATGCGATTTACGGTGGCGGAAGTCTACTTTTTTGCCGAAATAATTGAGAAAACTTTGTTTTAAAGTTGTCAAACCCCATACAAACCGTGCCCTGTTATCATTAACAGTGCTGTAAACGTTAACAGAGTAGTAGGGTTAAGTAGTTTTCAATTGTTTTTATTATATATATGCCCGCAAAAAAGTTAACCTCCGCCACCGGAAATCGCATTTTATAATTTTTTATGATTTTTTTTCCATCATTTTTGGATAATTTTGGGCGTGGAGGACCTCAACTAAAAAATTACCAACTATTTTTCAGCTAGGTTGGAGGGTGGAGGGTTGCGCTTGAACTTTTCGTACGTCTGTTCTTTTATATATATATTGATTTCAATCGAAATCAAGTGCAGCAATTTCATAACTAATTGTCAACGTCATTTAATGTATATTTGTATTTTTGTCACTATTGTCACGTTTCCGGAAAGCGTGCGAATTTCATAGAAAACTCATTGTAACATACAATATATATGTATTTATATATATATATATAGGTATACATATATGTCATTTCTATATATAGAAAGAAAGGAAAGGAAGAAAAACAAGCAAAACATGCAATACTTACAACGTGAGTAGCTTTTGCCAAAGGTGGACGAACAGAGGCAGAACGCGAGACACTAAAAACCACCAGCCAAGTCTAAATATAGTCTTATAGTTGTGGTTGGCTCCTATAGCCTATAACTATAGCCGATAACTATAACAACAACAACAATAGCTAAATCTACATATATATATATAATAGAAGTGCATGTTACGACAACGACGACAAATTTTTTGACTGGATAACCTTGGAGTTAAAGGGTTTTTATTCTTTGGCACGTGCAGGGTTTTTAACTTGTATCATTGTTTGATTGATAATCACAACTTGTGTGTTGAAACAAACAACAATTATATGGCTGCGACTCCGACTGAGACTGCGACTGAGACTGAGACCTTCATGCATCACAACAAATGCGATAAAAAAATAAAATGAAGCGTTGATGACGCATTTTGCCGGCTTAAAAAGACGTCATGAAAGTTATCGTCGCTTGGCGACAACAATACAAAAGATTATCAGAAAAAAAAAACCGTCAAGTTCCTAAGTACTCCAAAGAAATTGTACAGTTAGGTCATAACAATTTCAATTTCAAGTGTACTTCAAATATTGGAATATACCGATCTGTTCTGGTTTCCACTTTAGGTAAAATATTGCGAAACTGAATTTTGACAACAACTTTGTGGATTGAATTCACTTGCATTTCATCAAGGATTGAACAAACTTGCCATTGTTAAAAAGATATCTCTTTTTTTATAAACAGCTATAAAGAAGTTTGGAATATTATAGAGAAATTCAATTCCGAATAATTTTCTCCGAATGTGGAATCCGGAACAGGCCTGATAGCTTTATATCAATTATAAACAGAATTCTTTTAAGAAAATATCAGAATTAACTAGTTTGTTCCGGTTTCCATTTTCGCTTAGATATTGCAAAAGTGATTTAGCCTTAAAATCTTCAAAAAGCTTAACTCAATCGTCATAATCAAATCAAAGTGAATTCAATTCCCAATATCTTAGCAAAAGAAATGGAAAATCACTTGCACAATATTTAAGCAAAAGTGAAAACCAGAACAGGCCTGTTATAGCAGGGTATAGCATATTTAGATAAGCGAATATACATCTAGTATATTAAAAGAATTAATTAAAGAATGTTTAGATAACATTCTAAAGTGAATATACACATATTATATATGATATATATATATATATAATAATAATTCCACTGATAATGACACAAAATCCAACAAGTTGGGGAAACTTTTGTTTGTTAAATATGGTCGAGAGATAGCCAAGTTCAGATTATGATATAGTACGCTCAAAAGTAAAAGTCGTATCAAAAGACAACAAATGATAAAATCTAAAATGATTATAAGACAAATTTCAAGAAACAGGATTGCAGATAGGGAATTGAGGAATAGAGGGGTAGGGAATAAGAGAGAGGGAATAAGAGAGAAGGAATAAGTGAGAGAGAATATAGAAATTGGGATAGGGAATGGAGGATAGGGAATAGAGGGATAGGGAATATAGGGATAAGGAATAAAGAGAGAGGGAATGGAGGAATATGGAATAGAGGGCTAAAAAAATGACGGATAGAGAATATAGGGATAGGGGTTAGAAAGAGAACGGGAATGGAGGTATAGGGAATAGAGAGATAGGGAATAGAGAGATGGGGAATGGGGGAATAGAATATAAAAGGATAAGGAATAGTGATATAGGGAACAGAGAGAGGGAGGGAATAGAGGGATAGAGAATATAGAGATAGGGAATATAGAGATAGGGAATATAGAGATAGGGAATATAGAGATAGGGAATAGAGATAGAGGGAATGTAGCTATAGGAAATAGAGAGACAAGAAATAGATGGATAGGGAATAGAGAGAGAGGGAATTGAGGAATATGGATAGGGAACGGGGGGATAGGGAATAGAGAGATGGGGAATGGGGGAATATGATATAGAAGGAAAAGGAATGGTGGGATAAGGAACAGAGAGGAAGGGAACAGAGGGATAGAGAATATAGAGATAGGGAATATAGAGAGAAGGAATGGAGGTATAGGGAATAGAGAGATATGGAATTGACGGAAAGAGAATATAGGGATAGAGGATAGAGATAGAAGTAATTGAGGTATAGGAAATAGAGAGATATGGAATATAGGGATAGGTAATAGAGGAATAGGGAATAGGAAATAAAAGAATAGGAAATAAAGTGAGAGGGAATGGAGGGATAGGGAGTAGACAGATATGGAATATAGGGATAAAGAATAGAGAGAGACGGAATGGAGGTATAGGGAATATAGAGAGAGGTAATGGAGGAATATGGAATAGAGAGATATGGAATATAGGGATAAGCAATAGAGGAATAGGGAATAGAGGAATAGGTAATAGGGAATAGGAAATAATGTGAGAGGGAATGGAGGGATAGGGAACGCAGGGAACCGAACACTTAATATGGATGCAATTATTAATTTGTTGGTACTTTAAGCATCGCTGAGTTTTCTTTTGTTAGCTGTTAAACGGATAATGCCAACTCTCAGCATTTCATTTTGTGAATTTGAATTTGAGTTTGAATTTGGCAAAGCAGCAGTCACTGTGAAGTCACTTTCAGACAGTTATTTAATTAAAATATGTGTTGTGAAAAGTCAGCAGAGGCAACTTATTTGGCTACCCTCGTCTGTGGATTTCATCACAAAAAATGCTGCCAACAACAGACAGACAAATAAACAGACAGTGGACACTCATCGCAACTGTTATTTCAACTGCATTATCCATGATGGTGAAATGGCGAGACAACCGTTGCGTTGTTTGTGTTTATTTCAGTGCTCCTTTCAACTGCTCCAACTGCTGCATCCCCCCAATGACATCGAATCGTATCGCAAAATCAATAATTTGAGTCAGACTCTTAATTTCGTGCCTGTCTCCAAATAAATCTATAGTTTGCACTTTGTACAAGTTTTTAAAGCAAAGCACAAATTCAGTTTATAAAAAAAAAAATAAAGTCTGAAAAACTGCCATATTTGCAATTTGATTAGCTTAGTCTGCAAGAGCTATTCGATCATCGTTTCCCACAGTTTACTTTCGATATCAATTTGTTATTATTTTGCACGTAAATGTTTAGTCTAAATCAAACTGAACATATCACGCAATGTCTGGAGAATTGTCAAATGTCTACGTTTGCACAAATATAAATATTATGGCATATTAAAATGGGCACGTGTAGACATAGGCCGTATCAAGTTTATTCCCATTGTACGTTTATGTCTACAATATTTTCCAACGAACTATTTGAAATAAACTAAACAAACAAATATTTTTATATACCCATTAAAAAGTGATTGAAAATTGTATAATAAAGTTGAACGAACGTATTCTTATGCCTGAATCGAGTCGAAATATATCTAAATATACCATTTAAACTTGGTAGAGAGTCTAAGCAACAATCGAATAATCGATTTTGTTGACTGCGAAATGAGTAGATACACGAAATCGATACTTTTTATGCTTACTGCGTTTATCGATCATCAATATATTTTAATTCTTAGCTTGTTAATTCAAGTATTTGTATGAATAATACAAAAAAAAACATGTTTTCAACACATTATTTAATCGATTTATTCCATACGATTAATCCAAACAGCATCTTTTTTAAAATCGATCAATGCACTAATCGATTATTTCTTGATTATGGCAACAATCGATTGAAAACTAAGTTTTTGTATGAAAAACTTTTTTGTTTTTCTAAATAACTCAACCAAACTCACTTTACCTATGTTAAAGCACGTTTTCCATATGTTTGCATGTTGTTGTATATAGCTGTCATAGGAACAATCGGTTGGAAACTAAGTTTTTGTAAGAAAAACTTTTTTGTTTCTTTGTGGGATACCTCAATTAGCACGTTTTACTCATGTTGACAAAATTTCAACAAAATCGGACAACTATATCTTGTAGCTGTCTTAGGAACAAACGGTTGAAAACTAAGTTTTTGTATGAAAAACTTTTTTGTTTATACAAATATTTCAATCAAACGGTGGAAAATGATGTTTTTATGCAAAACTTGGCTGCAAGAGAACTTTTCTTTCATAATATAATATTACAGGGTATTTGCTAGCCATTCACACACGATTTGAGCATGCACACTTTATTTTCTTTTAAGTAGACAACATTAGCTCCTCGAACAGTTCTCCGGTTCCTGCTTCACGGTTGCCTTTGTCTCATTGTTGTCTTTCAGTATTGCTGTTGTTGCTGGTTGTTGTTGTTGCATGTTTGAGTGTCTATCAGCAACATGTTTCACAATGGCATTGACTTGTCTGACCGCAGTGCAATCAACTTTCAGCTCTGCTCAGTTTATCCTCAATTTCTCAAGTCTCAAGTCAGCTTAATTTTCTCTCACACTTTTTTTAAAGTTTTTTTTTGTTGTTTTTTAAATTTTTATTTATTTTTCTTTTTTGTTTGTTATATTCGTGTGTGCATTAAGTAATAATTTGCGATTAGATTAGTTAACAAATGTCTCATGGTTAAATTATGAAGCACCCAAATAGGGTAGCAATTTTGTCGTCATGATGATATTATGTCGTGATGTTGTCAAGCAGATTCAACTGACAATTTCAAGCACACATCCAAATTGAAATATGTTATTTAAAAAATGAAATGAAAAGAAGTAAATAATGCTGTAGTTGAGAGTGCTCAACTTGTGTATACCCTGTAAGTACTAATTTAAAAATATCCTTTTGGTTGATATACAGAATAAAATCATTCGATGTCGATGTCGAATGCTGATCAAAAGTATATATGTATATAAGATGACACTTATCCTTTCTCCAATTAGATTGGGTAAACATGCTATGTAAATAATCATGAAATGAATGTAAAGTTCGATATTCGATCATATAGAATGTAAATCAATAAATTGTTTTATTTTCAACCCGAGTATAAAACAGGTCTTTTCCTGTTTTTACTTTCGGCAAGGTATTGCAAAGGTCAGTTCCTCTTAAAAGTTCCCAATTTCACTTTTGACAAGATTTTTATCGATTAATTTTACTTGCATTTTCATCAAGGATTGATTTCAAGTAAATTTCAATTCAGCAAACTGTTGTAGAAAGTGGAAACCGAAACAGTTCTGATAATATATCAGATTTGAAACTATGTTCTGTTCTGAATTCCGCATATTGTTGGAAAAATCGGTTAAAAAAGTTATGCTTTTGAAACAGTTGAAGGAGCAGTATTCAAACTTTTGCTTTTAATGGGTGTAAAGATTGTTATTTCTTTCAAAAATAGATTTACAAAATTGAAAAGTTCTCGGAAATAGAAACAGACCTGTAATTATTTATTTATGAATTTGATTTGAAATTAAAATTATTAGATTAAAAAGTGTTCAAATTTAAAAATATAATGCATAACAAGTAAGAACGTTGCAGTCGAGTTCTCCCGACTGCGATATACTCTGTTTTCTGTACGTCTAGTAAATTAAATTTTTGTAAAGACTCTTATAAACTGTGCTTAAACTTAGGTAAAGTGAGTTTGGATTTTGGAAAACAAAAAAATTGTTCATACAAAAACTTATTTTTGAACCGATTGTTCCTATGGCAGCTATGGCAGTGGTCCGATCTGGCCGATCTTAACACTTTGTCTGCCTATGGTATATACCAACATGTAAACCAAGTTTGGTTGTTCTAGCTTCAAAGCTGTGGAAAAAAGCTGCGTTCATTCAGACAGACGGACAATTCACAAACCCAATATACTCTTTTTTAAAAATGAAAATTAAGCTGCTGGAGAATTCAAAATATAAAAAAATTAAAAAATAACGTAATTTGAACTTGTTCTCAAATTATATTGTTGATTCTTAAAAAAAAGTGTTGTAAAACGCGAATAAGTGCTGTTAAACGCGTATTTGAAATTTCCAAGTTATTATCCAATTTAGGAGGCTATAATACAATACCCATTAGAATTATAGTAATGCATTAAATGATACAACAATCGCACGACACACACAACTAAAGTGCTATATAGATGATATATATGTACAATATACGATACAATATTATATTCTACATCAACTTAAGGCAAAATTGTGTGCACTGAAGCGTGGCATGGGGCCTTGTAATATATGGAACACTGATTGAAAGGGGGGGTAAAGAGGGATAGAGTGAAATTGTGGGCACCTGAAATACATGATAATAATAATAATAATAAAGCACAATTTTCACCACAAGTGGATATAATACCTGTTACTTAACGACACAACAACTTCCTACTGCCCACATTTGCCTATCTAGCATACTACTAACATACATACTATATATACATATATAAAAATTCAACTTGAGCACTATTTTCATACAGGAGCGGGGGAGGGTGGGGGGACAACTGTTTAGCAACTGTTTTGCGGTCTGACCTTGGCTGCTTATTGACATGCGCCTCAGTTAATTGTATATAATTTAACTGTCGCAACTTAAACTTAACTTGGCTTGTTTTATTCTGTTTGTTATTTCTCTTAAATAACAATTTTGACCTTGCTGCGAAAGTTATTTTTAATGTGAGAAACTTGCTTTCTAATTAACCAAATGGTATCTTGGAAATTTGTTATTCTTTTTCATTTAATAAGTTTGCAAATTGATTTCTTTGAAATCTTATAATACTCATTTCACTTTAAGATTCATCATTTAAAATAAATGATTATGAAAAATATCAAAAAATAAATACATTTTTCGGACTATTTTCTGTTTCTTTCACTCTTTCATTAGAATTTCAACACGAAAGATGTAATGCAATGTAAGGAAGTCAAATACGACCGACTTAATACTGGATCCTGACCATTTTCCATTTTCCTGAAGATTTTCCTAATCCTCCGACCCACAATTGTAACGATTTGTTAGCTAGATGTTTGAAGCTTAACGAAAGATAACAGAAAGGCTGGCATAACACACTTTTTTCAACAATTTTCCACCCATGGTGTGAATTTTCCGAAATCTAAACTCATAATATTTCGAATAGATCATTGAAAATCATTACAGTTTGGAGATGAACGGATCAAAAACAAAAGTGTTTCATACACCAGTCTTTAGCCTATATTCAGACTTTGGACATTTTCAACCATTTTCCTCCATTTTCCGCCATTTTCCACGCTTGAAGATGCATTTTTCGGTAAATTGATATTGTCAAGTCATAGTTGAATTTTCATATAGATATTTGGAAATGTGTTTGAACCTGAGCATTTAAAAATGCGTTGACAACCCTATATATAAATATATATATATATATATATATATATTCCTGAACAGCATCAACAGCCAAGTCGCTCTAGCCATATTCCTTGCCATAATTTGTTTCTATGCAAACTATTCACATAAGTTTCAAAGCTATCTTCATGAAACTTGGCACAGAAACATATTTTTTGCTACGTATTTCGGAAACCAGCCGATTAGGATCACTCATAAATATAGCTGCAATATGAACGATCGTTCGAAACTTGTTCTCAAACAATCTCTACTATTCTTAGTGCCATTAAATGGGGCAACTATATCGCTGTCAGAGTAACAACAATGTGACGAAAATTGAGTTTTTGGTTGCATGGAAAACTTTTCTGTGGAAAATTATTTATACTCTTTTGTCACAAAATGTGGTAACGCATTGAAGCAGACATCTCCGACCCTATAAAGTGTATATATTCTTGATCAGCATCAACAGCCGAGTCATACTAGCTATTTACGACTATCCATACATCTAACTGTTCTATGTGAACTGAGCTCCCTTTGAAGCTATCTTAATGAAACTTGGCATAGTTGCTTCTTTTTGCTGCAAGCAGTAAATATGTCAGAAACGGCCAGATCGGACGACGATATCTAATAACTGCCATAGGAACAATCGGTTAAAAAACAAGTTTTTGTAAGAAATACTTTTTTGTTTATACAGATATTTCAAGCAAACTCGCTCGTACACCATTTTGTTATGTTTCACACATGTTGACAAAGTTTTCTTAAAATCAGTTGACTATATCTTCTAGTTGTCATAGGAACAATCTTAGCTGGATGTGCATAAATCTTTTTCTTGCGTTTAATTATCAATTGTTTTTGCCATGCGTTTAATTAACAATTTATCAATTGATGGCAATTGAAATGTTTAAAAGGGCAACAAAAGCAACAATTAAATTCATTTATGAATTGCATTTAAGCAGCTTTTATTTTTTGACGGATGCGTTAAAAGGCTTTTTAAAATGCGTCAGACTGTGAATTCTTTTGCGCGCTGAGAGATGGGAGCATTGTACGTATGTATGTTATGTGTGTATGTGTGTGTATATATATATATATGTATATATTATATATAAGAGAGCGAGTGTAGAAATGTGCGTCACAGCGATTGGGGAGCCAACAACAACAACAACTGAAGAAGCGTACTGTGAATTGATAGAGAGAGAGAGAGAGAGAGAAAAGCGCATAATTCGCTCTGTCGAGTTGTGCGTCACATATGTGCGCTCTCGCAACTGCACTCTCTTGCTACTGCACTCTCTCGCTACTTGCTCTCTCGCTCTCTTTATATGTGTTAATTTCGCTCACAGTAAGTTTTGGTTGCGAGTTGGCAAAATGTTGAATTTTTGATTTCAGTCGATAGCAAAAGATGAAACAGAGCTCATCGCGCAGAAATTGGTGTCTGCTCAGTGTTGTAATCGATCAGCGTCTTAGAATTGACACCTGTCGATATCTAATCGAGATACTATCGCGCCGCATAACGGGCGAATAATAATAATAAACGTCGGTATAGTTCTATAAATGTTACTAATATTATAAATCTAAACATCAACTTTATAAATGTTACTATATAATTGTAAATCGGGCGGTGTCATCATTGTCAATATATATATATATATATATATATATATATATATTTGTTTGCTTGTATGTGTTTTATTTAGTTTTAGCAAAGACGCAAAACAACAAAATAACAATTGCATAAGTCAACTAAAAAATCAAAATCGAAATTGTTCGAAAGTAAACAGCTGATACTATATATGTTTGCTATATTTTTGTTTTTGTTGCTGTTTTTTTTTTTCGATTGATTCTCAAGTGAAAGTTTTTTTCTTATGTGCAAAAGCAAATCATGTGCCTCGAGTGACTAAACAAAAAAACACAGACGTTTATATTTTGTATATACATATATAATATATATATAAATAATTTTCAATCGCTTGTTAATTAGTTACAAAGCTTTGTCTTCTTAACTTAACTTTTGTCTTGCTTTTTTTTTATCAATATAATGTTAAAATTCAACAAAGTATACATTTTTGAAAATCCGATATACAGAAATACAGAAAAACCCCCCTCCAACTGCTACAAACAAAACCAAATATTTGCTAAAGAAATAATCTATATATGTTGTATTCACAAAATGTAGATAATACTAGATATATGTAGATATGTCTGGCTCTTTGTTAAAATATGTCTATATATACATATACTATAGAATAATATTTTTGTGTTGTGTCTATATTTGAAAAGGCGTGATATATGTTTTTATATATTTCAAATAAAACATACAGGAGAACAAATAATGCTTGGAAAGTCTGCTTGTTTTGAAAACAGTTCTTCTATTATTTGTTCTAAATGACAATTTTAACTTGAAATCTAAAATAGACATCTATTATTAACAAACTATAACTTTTCTTACATTATATTTACAGTTGGTTCGACCTGTTCCCACATCTATGGAGTTTCATCTAGACAGTGCAGAATACTGCCAGGCACAGCACAAATAAAAAGTAAGTGCCAAAAACAAAACAAAAAACAAAACGCATGTTCAAATAATTGTTATTGTAATTGTTATTACTCTGGCGCGGTCAAAGGTCATTTGACTTGAACTGCGATAACCTTTTTGTTTTTGTGACAGAACATCAAACGTCTTTCTTCATTGCGTGTAATTGAGATTAATTGTATTGCGATACTTTTATTCAACATTGGCAATTAAATGCAAATAAATAAATTAAGGCCAGCTTCAATTTTAATTAAGAATCAATTATTTTTAATTTAAATTTGACAAAGTATTTTGATGAAGCATGTCACGGAAATCTCTTTCAACCGAATTCCAACTCTTAGCTGTCACAGAAATCTCTAGAGATTTTGTTTTTGAAATATTCTTGTTGATAAACAAATTAATGAAGTTCATGGTTTGTTATTGGTAGTTAAAAAAGTGGTAATTCTGCAGTTGACAACCTCCACGGCAAAAACGATTCAAAAATTTTGGTTTTGGTCTCAAAAGATGCGGAAAAATGAAAAAATTGCGATTTCCGGTGACGGAAGTCGACTTTTTTGCAGAAATAATTAGAAAACTTCGTTTTAAAGTTGTCGTCAAATCCCATACAAACCGAGACCAGTTATCGTTAACAGTTCTGTAAGCGTTAACAGAGTAGTAGGTTTGTTGCAGCAATTGTGCAACTCTGTTAACGTTAACAGCACTGTTAAGTAGCTTTTAATTGTTTTAATCATATATTCCTGCAAAAAAGTCAACCTCCGTTACCAGAAATCGCATTTGTCGTTTTCGTTTTTGACGTGGAGGCTGTCAAATGAAGAAATACCCAAAAAAAGATGTTAAATCCCATACAAACTGATCACTGTTATCGTTAACAGTGCTGTAAATGTTAACAGAGTGGTAGAGTAGTCGTTAAATTCCCATACAAACTTAGCCCTGTAAACGTTAACAGAGTAGTAGGGTAGTAGTAGTTTGTTATTAGTATTTGTACACTAACTTATTTTTGGAATTATTATTTGGAACTTTTAATCCAAAATTGGAACGGTGTCGTTTGCTGCTTTTCGAAACTCTGTTCGAACCCTAGTTTTGTAAGCATATGCAAACCACAGCAGAACAGAAATCCACATTTGAATGGAATTGGAATTCAGAACAGATCTGAATTTCGCTTGATAAAACTTTAAAAAGACTATTTATGCTGCAGATCATAGAATAGATATAGAAAGAGTATGTTTGGCAAAGCAAAAAGCTGATAATTAGTTGCCATTTCATATTAATAAAGCAGTTAGACAGTTCATTTCTATTTGTATTATATTTGTAACTAATTCTAATTTGTGACTCTATCTATCTATTTCTTTTGCTGCAGGTAATCAAACCTCCAACAAGGCCGTGGTTGCCTGAGAAAGCGCTGTCAACTTTTCGGCAGTCGACGACAAATCAATTCAAATCAGTCCCAAAAACGTGGACAGCTGCGATTGTGGCAGGAGGAGAGTTTCAATAAGCCAAAAACGTGCTGATAACGATAACGAGCAGAGCAGAGCTAAAAGATAAAACGTCTGGGCGAACGGAGTTCATATCAGGAATAAAGAATAATTTAAGCGTAGAGAGGAAGAAACCACAACGAAAACTGAAAAACAAAAAACTAAAATTTGTAATCAAAAATTGTAATTGCAGAGCAGCAGAAACTGCACAAAAAAAGTAACTTTAATTTTTGGTTAGAGATTCGCAACAGTTTTGCTTGCGATATAAACAGGGATTTTTGATAGACGTCTTTTGGGTTAAGACACAAAACAAAAACAAAAACAAAATTCTTCAATTTTTAGTGTGATAAAATATTGAGGATATCCAAAATTGTACTTAATTATTGATATATAATAATTTATGCTTAAACAATTAGTTTCGTGTGTGTGTGTGTGTGTGTTTAATGTAGAAACTTGCAAATTCTACGTATCGTCGTAACTATATTTATATATATATATATTTTTTTTTACAAACAAAAACATAAGAAATTCGAAAAACAAAACAACAACAACTACTTAAACACTACGCTGAATTTTTTTAATTAAATAAAAAATCGAGTAACTTCCCGAAAAACAAAGAAACAACAAAATTAAGTAAATTAAACCCAGCCAATTTGTCGAAGAAAAAAGTATATATTTTAAATATAATCAAGCGATTGTCAAAGAAAATTCAACCAATTAGTAGCTATTTAAATTAAAAATTTGTAACTGATTTTTGGTAAAGTTTAATTAAGTTCAAAATCATCAAGAACAAAATGCGTCAAAAAGATCTGCGCCCAGCACCTGCTCTTATTGAGTATAAGGGCATGAAGTTCCTAATCACCGATCGACCATCAGACATAACAATTAATCATTATATCCAGGTGAGTTCTACGAATACAATAATATACTATATATATCAACTTATTCGAATCTGTTTTGCAGGAGCTTAAAAAGAACAATGTTAACACTGTGGTGCGTGTTTGCGAGCCCAGCTACAATACGGAGGAGCTGGAAGCTCAAGGCATAACGGTCAAGGATCTAGCCTTTGACGATGGCACCTTTCCGCCGCAACAGGTCGTTGACGAGTGGTTTGAGGTTTTGAAGGATAAGTAAGTCACAAATTATGTACAAAACATATCTAATTACATAGTTAATTAAGCTTAGACTTTGTCGACAAAACACTCGTTGTTTCATTTGCAGCTGTCATTTACACATATTTGTATTATTTTAGTTGTACATTCGTTTAACAAAGTGTTTTACAGTTTAAAACAGAAAAAAAAGAGGATAGCTAGTTATCTAACCAAAATATTTATATGCTTGAAATACAATATGTAACTGCTGAAATGCAGTTTCTTGAATTTTCGTGCTTTAAATACTTAAAGAAATCATTTTCGATTTCATATTATTAAGGAAATTCAAATATGCAATTGCTTTACAGTTTGCATTGCTACTTTCACTTAACAGACCATTTTTCAGAGAATTTTAAAACTTTACAGTCGATAAAATGTAATTAACATAGCCATTTTGAGTAACTGACAGAAATGTTAAGTCAAACGAAAATTAACTGAATTTACAGCTCGGAATTTCATTTGAAGTGAATACCAAGTGATCAAAGGCCTCAACATGTTAACAGCCATTTTATTAAGTTTGCTGCGACGTTTATTAAACAAAAGATATCTAAAAGAATGATTAAAGCCATTTTTTTGAATAACATAACGATGCAAATAAGTTTGCTTAAAAAAAAAAGAAGATAATTAAACCATTAGCTGTACATGAACAAATTATAGTTATAAAAGCGTTAGTTTAAAATGTCAGTACTATCTTTAAAATTATAATTTTGTATTTCTTTTGAAAAATTGAGTCACATTATCGTTCAACTGATTCGAATCCTAAAATCGATCAGTAGTCATTCGAGTCTCTCTCGACTTCTTCGATCAAATTGTTGCTTCGATTCGTTTGATGAAAAACTATTGAACTAGTTCACTAATTGAACTGGTTAATACAAGTCTAGTGAATACATTTGTCTCAAATTAATGCTAGCTTACGTCAAAAAAATGCATTATATTTCTTAAGAATTACAAAATATTGAGATACAAAACAGCTAAAATACATTTAAAAAACATTAAACTTTTAATATTTTCATAGCAATTGCCATTTTTACATCTATAAAAGCAGATGACTACATAAATACATACATATATTCAATATATAATAATAATATATATGATAAACTGTGTATATAAAATTTGTATTTTAAAAATTGTATATCATATAAATATTTTGGTTAAGCGCATTAATTAAAATAGGTTAAGCTGAGGCACATTTAAAAACAACGTCAAAAATAAATATATATCATGGTCATGATTATTTAAATACATTTATACAAATTGTGAAACAATTGAAAATTCGAAATCGTATTTACATAACCGATACCAAAAGTTGATTTTTATCAATTTATTCAGTATTATTTGTTGCTTGTACACTGACAATGAGATGAACATAAAAAAACGATTACTAATATCCATTTGCAAAAAAAAAAGAAATACAAAGAACTTAAAAAACCCTTGTGCTGCTAACACAATTCTAAAAGCTTCGCTTTAAAAAAAAAACTCACATTAAACCACAAAAAATCTAACATAATGTAACATATAAATTCCAAATCAAAATCAAATTATATTTGCACCATTATCCTGTAGATATCGCTTAGGCTTTGCTGATCTTACGCTGTCTTATCTACTATTTATATATATTTGTATATACTATATATACATGCATATATCTACCCTTTTTTTTGTAGCTCACATTTCAAACATATATATATATATATAATTTGCTTCGATATATATACTATATAAATATATTTTAAAAATTATATATTTATTTCTTTAACTTGTATCTATTTCATTTGCTGTAATTATACTTTTTATATATTTTGTATATACAGGCAGGTTGCGGTTTCCACTTACGTTAAAATGTTGCGCAAGTGATGTTTCCATGTTCACTTTAAATCAGATTTTGCGAATTGAATTCAGTTTCATTTCAACAAGGCTTGAATTGACTTGTCATTGATAAGGAATTCACTTTACAGGCTGAAATTTGAAATGACAATTTCAATTCCGCAAAATCTTGCCGAAAATGAAAACCGCAACAGACCTCATATTCCACTAGTTTTTTGCTCTAATTGCTCTTATATAATTTTGACATTTCCCGTCACGTTTTATTCCTTTGTAATTTTATTTCCCTACACACTCTAAAACTATAGTTATAATGATATAATTTTGTTCGAAACTGTGGAAAACTTACCTACTTCCTTCCTTCCTATATAACATATATATATATATATATATGTATATATCTATGTTATATATATATATGTACTCCGTTTCGTTTCTTCGTTTGTGTGCTATTATCCGCTGGCTAGTTTTAGAAAGTCCACAAGCGCCACACTATCCTACTACAAACATAAGCGTTTCTCGCTCAGACACTTACCAAAAACAGCTCCAATGACAGCAGCCACAACCCGAGCCAGTCTCTCGGCAGCAGCAACAACAATAGCAACAAATGCAACAACAACAACAACAACAAATGCAACAACTACAGATACAGATACAATGCCCCTAACAGCAAATGAAACTGATACAAGCGAATCAGCAGCAGCAATTTTTAATAATACTGCATTTCTTGATAATGAAACTTGTCGGTAAGCGTAGCCCCAAAAAGCTTTTGTAACCTACATACAACAAATTTACTTACAACCAGCATTTTCTGTTTAGCATATATATATATATATCTATGTGTATATTTCATATTATAATAATAATAAATGCCAAATTTGATATTGTCTAAGTATTATTTTGAAACTGCTAATTGCCATTATTATCACTAGAACTCTAACTAACTTCATATTTCTTCATTCTTATCGCAGATACCAGCAGAATCCCGAGGCCTGCGTTGCCGTACATTGTGTTGCTGGGCTGGGACGTGCCCCTGTTTTGGTTGCATTGGCACTCATCGAATTAGGCTTGAAATATGAAGCGGCTGTTGAAATGATTAGAGAGTGAGTATTCAAATACATTTCAAAACATTCAAAACTAAACCAAATTCGTTCATATATAGACGTAAAGAAGAAGCTCATCTTAAAGTACATAAGAACATTGCTAGACTGTCTGTCTGACAGTTGAAATCTGAAAGAATAGCTTCCTTTGAAGCTAGACCAACTAGAAAGAAACAACATGACTTCTTCTGAGCTGCTCTTCAAGACATAAGGATATAGCTGGAAATAAGACAGCTGTTAAGCACACAGATTCAAGAACACACAGATTAAACAAGGACACAAAACGATACAGTCGAACTTTGCAAGCAGTACCTTCGACAGTTCAAGTCACTTTATATGAAACAACAAAACGAAACTCGATGGGGATACTACAGGACTTAAAGCTGTTTGGCTCAAAATTCTTCTATACAAAGATCGTCTGGCCAACGTTAACGTTCTATAATCTTGAGATGGAACTCTCATTCCAAACATTGCTAGAAGAAATATTGTTTTAGAAAATCAGGTTCTGGCAAACACCAGATTTATGTATTCAAGAAATGGGGCTGATGGATAAAATTAAGGCTGAGAAGTGTTACAATATAGAGTTGGAATCGAGACGGGAATCCAGCGGGATGTTGTTGCGTGACAGGCGGGATGCAAAAGATTTCAAAAAATGGGGGACGGGTGCCATTTTTGGATGATCCAGAAATTCTCGTTGCCTCCCGAAATTACATGCGGTGTCCGATGCTTGTTTTCGATAAAAATCTATATTTTTATAATAATTACCTCAAAAATGTTTGAGAAACGAAATTAGTTAAAATGGTAAGAGTTCAAAAATGATGCTGCTTTGAAGTTAAATTTCGAGCTGGATACTCGGGTTGGGCGGGATGGAACAAAAAATTTTTGGATTCGCGACGGGCGGAACGGGACAAACAACAAAGGATGGGATAGAATCTCTTTTCTCAGCCGGTTTCGGTTTCCACTTCCGATAAAATTTTCCGAAAGTGAAAAAATGTTGGTAAAATGTTATTATTTTTACTATTGACATGATTTTGCGAATTGAATTAACTAGTCTGTAATACCGGCGTGAAATCGCTTGCAATTGAAATATGTTTCCTGGATAGTAACTCGTCATGTCTCAATTAATCATACCCACCATAATACACTTGAATAAATCAAAAATTGTTACTTAATTTAACCTTTCTCTAATGTTTTTTTTACTATTTTCTAATTTTAGTAAACGTCGTGGCGCTATCAATGCCAAGCAGCTGTCATTTTTGGAAAAATACAAGCCGAAGGCGCGGCTAAAGCACAAAAATGGCCACAAAAATTCATGTTCTGTGCAATAGATTTCCAAAACCATATGTATATTCCCACCAGATAAAAAGTGTTCATTTTTTCAAAAAAAAAAAAAAAAAACTAAACAAAAAAAAAACAAACAAAAACATAATAATTAAATAAATAAAAACAAATACAACTACAAATACAAATACAATACAAAAAAGGCAACCAAGCAAAGTAAACAATTAAACTGTAAAACTATATAATTGCAAAATACCAATTACAAGTCTAAACTAAAAAACAAGATGAGAGCAAAAAAATAACCGCAACAAATCGCAGCCCAGTAATTATTAACTCTTAACTTGTATTGGCATCAATTATATTTATTGTATGTATTAATTAATGTAATTTATATTTGTATAATTTCGCAAGCAATTTAATATTATGATTTCACAAGCCCCATATACTTCATCAAATGGTTGTAGCAGGGCATTAAAGTAACGGTTAAAATTATAGTAGTAGTTTCATGTACCTATCCAACAACAAAAACAAATTCAATAAAAATAATGTCAAGGGTCAGGCACCAATGGCAATATAATGCTAAATATGTTATTGCAATATAGCCAAAACAAAAAAAAAAGAGTTAAAAATAAAGTTACAAAGATCGTTAGACAGGAAAAATAGTCGCTGAAGAAACTCATAAAGGATCTGCTTATAAAAAACAAAAACTCATTAACTAAACGCTACATTTGATAATGTAACCGTTTCTACGAAAATGTACTTAATCGCATGTTTAGTTTTTAGTTTTTCGCCCATCCAAAAATAAAAAAAAAACACTCATTTCACAGTGAGAACAAATATTCTAAAAAAAAAAAAAACAAACCTTACTTAAGAGTTAGTAAGGAACGTGAATCTTAAAGCATACATTGCCTATATAAAAAGAAAGATATCTTAAGTCGATCAATGTTTTATCGTTTACCGCTTGCTGTAAACAAACTTTTTATGTACTCGGATTTTATATTGCAAAACTTTCTTATATTATATTATATATGTGCTTAATGGAATGGAAATGATACTACAAAAAAAAAAAAAAAAAAAAAACAAGAACAACAAGAACATTTTTGCTTATTTTCTGTACAATAGCAAATCTCCGATGGATAAACTAACTATTTATATATTATTAAAGCATATACAATATTAAATAACTACAGTGTATACAAATTTTTACATTAATGACTACATACATTTATATAATAAACGCAGCAGTTGCAATACAAAAACACAAACAAAAAACACAACACAAACACACAGCAAAAAATATAAAACACTTTAAAGAAAATTGAGAAAATGAACATGAATGAAAAATGAAACAAACCTTATATAACAAATTTAACAAATTATATTGAGGATAAAGCAGAAATTTAAAAATTTAATGCTTGCAATTAATTTATCCAATATTAAATTGTAATTTTTTAAAATGTTAGTCATTACAATGAAATAAAAATGATATATGAAAAATTAAAACATTTTGTAGAAAATTTTAATGTTTGTTTTAATATGCAACTTAACTACTATTTTCAATTCATCAATGTGGCTTGCCTTCCTATGAAGCCTACAAAATACAGGAACCTTCGAAAAATCGTACGCCCCGGTACGGCCGCAACAAAATGATATAGAATGTTGAGTCGGTCGATTTCAAATTCGATTCGCATCTGTGCCAAAATTTATTTCGATAGCTTTAAATTTGAGACCAGTTTGCATAGAAACAACCAGACAAATATGGACAGGTAGTCTCGGCTTTTTATGCTGATAAAGAATATAACCAGACGGTAGTCAGAGATATTTGCGATCTGATAATGTTGTCTTTTGTAACTTAAAACACTTATTTTAGTGATTGTTCTCCCCTCTGTAACCCTTGGATAAGTATTCGACGTTTTTCTCCTTAAAAAAACTGTAGTTTCAGAAGATTATTTCCTTATTTCAGGAACATTTTTAAATGTTTTTTGGGACTAGGTCTTGTGAGTAAGAAGGATAGTTAAGCAGATCGAAAATTAATTTTTGGGTTTATTTCATGAGTTGTTTTTAGTTCACAGTGAGAAAACGCAGAAAATCAACGCGCTGGGAACTATGTAAATCATGCTCAGTTTCTCGTTCAAAATTTAGCAAACGCGTTTCATGACATCTGCTATCTCTCTCACTTTGATTCGGCGGTAGTTCAGTTCAATTTGGTGAAGTTGTTTGGAGTTGTTTTCGTCACTGGTCTCAGGTTTTGGTCGTACCAAACGTTTATCGTCTCCTAAGCTAATACGTTCTTCTTTAAATTTAGCCACCCAAAACTTTGCAGCTGTAAACGGACCCATCAGCTCTTATATAGCTCAATCTGATCGGATTGTCGTCCATTGATTCTTCCTTTGTGATGCTTCGTCACTAGCGTAGACTGCCGTACACAGTGATCTAATTGAGAAGTCCTCTTTCAACGCGTTGCACATTGTGATCAAAAACAAGTATGAATGCTCTAGTCGAGTTAAAGCTGTTACGTATTAATGTTGGAAGTACTCGAACTAGTTCAATTCCATTTATAAGTAGTACACTTTAATGCACTTAATCAATTTAAAGTTTTCAAATTCTTTGATTGAAAAATCAGATGATGTTTATAATACTGTCTACTTGTGTTTGTAGAATTGATGCGCTGTTCTAGATATATATGGTATATGTGTCACCTAGATTACTTTGAATTATACTGCAGGTTCAAGCAAGTATTTTGAAACTCTCAAAGACGTCTTCGACCTCATAAAACTTTATAAGAAAAAGTTGTGCTAAAGAAAAACAATTTATTTTTGAGATTAGGAAAAAAAACATTATTAACTTTATCCTATTTTCAGTGAGGCATAGTGTAACAGTTAACAGATCCTAAAATTGGTACATAAGTAGTGTTATCTAGTTAGCTCTGTTCAGACTATCAATTTAAGACTGTCATTTGAGAAACGAACTTGCTTTAAACAAATAGAAACAGTCTGTATGCAAAAGTAAGTTACACAACAGTAAAACATTTTATTGAAAATTTTACAAATTTTTCGAATTTCATCTATTAGCTAACCATGGACAAGGATGGCGACACCGACGGAGAGGAGGCTCAGCCCGCCTTGCGCCAAGAAGTCGTTGAATCTGCAGCAGCAGAAATTGAAATCAATCAACCCACAACTTCAGCCAGAGCACGGGAACTGCAGCAGCGCATCATGCTGCTAAAAGCGGCTGATGGAAAGCCACAATCTGTGGCACGTGAAGAGCAGCAGCCATCAACAGCTAGAGGCAAGCGTCATTTTAATCTCGCCCATGTTGATATGCAGGCGCGCAATGCGACTGATGCGGAGGCACCATTGGAGTTGGACGAAGGCCTGGCCTTGGGACCGACACCAAATAAACGGATATGTTCCAATCACGTCCATGTCCAAACGGACACACCAGAAGACAGGTCTAGCATAAACAAAGTAGATGAGAGCATGACGTGTTCGCTTTGTTTTTCGTCGTGGCAAACAGACGGGATCCATAGTATGGTGTGCCTGAAATGTGGGCACATCTTCGGGGAATCGTGCATTAAACACTTGCTAAAATCCCACAGAGTTTGCCCCATATGCAGAAAGAAGGCTTTGCTTAAGGACATACGCTTGCTCCATGCACAGCCAATGCTGGCTTTAGATCGCACTGAGGAGCATGAGTTGCGCAAGGAGCTGGAAGATGCACGTTGCAGCATTCAGTCTCTGACCAGTCAGCTGGCTACGAACCAGCACCGTAATCTGTCTTTAAATACGCAGCTAAAGGCGAAGCTGGATGAGGTGACTTGCCGTAACGAGACGCTAACTCAGCTTTTAAAAAATTGGCTTGCTGAGCATAATGATTAGTTATTTTATGTTTTAAGAATTTAGTTATCTAATATTTGGCAAATAAACATTCTCATTCTCTTGATGACATGTTAAACTAAATGAAACAAAAAATAATAATAATAAATAATTGTATGTTAGATACTACATCTAAGAAAAGAAAAAATGAATTTCATACTTGCTTGTTTAAAAATTATTGTTTTCTAAAATCTACACAAAAAATACATAGTCTCTGAGATCGACGCGTTCATACGGACAGACAGACGGACATGGCATATTGACTCGGCTGTTGATTCTGATCAAGAATATGTATAGTTTATATAGTCGGAAATGCCTCCTTCTGCCTGTTACATACATTTGCAGTACTTTATAACTTCCTTTTTCCCATTTTTATTGGAAACAGGGTGTAAAAAGAATACCATATTATAAAAACGACATCAGTATTGAATGCAGAATTGGTCATCGCTGTTTTGAAAAACTTAAATTCAAATCGCAATTGATGAACTCGCTGTTGTTTTCGATTTCAAAAACTTTCCATACGTGCGTCTTACCCAAATAAGCCCAAAAACAAATGGTTATTTAACGATGTTCTCTTTATTTTTGCATACGTAAATAAATATATTGATAATAATTAAAACTAATAAACTTTTACATTTGTTGTTGTTGTTTTTTTGTTTTTGTTTTTGTTTTCTGGGAGGCATTTTCTAATCGATTAGCTTTGAATGCCGGTTTCCATTTGTGTGTACATAATAACTTATTACATACTGTAAACCTAAATTCTCAAAGCGCGTACATTTCGTCAATATATATATGTATGTATGTTGCTCTTGATTTCTCCGATATTATTTTCTTCAATGATATATATGTATGTGTGTGTGTGTGTCTTTAAACTTTAATGTCAAAAGTATTTAGTAAACAAATCTACATTGTTGGTGCGACCTTTTCAATTGACTGAATTTACATGTTGCTGTTAGCTAACAGTGCTCGAGTAACATGTGTTGCAAAACTGTGCTATGTTAGCTAACAGCGTTGCATACAAACAGCCAAATGTAAATGGGATGACAGCTAAGTTTTGTTGTCGTTCGAAAAATAAAGACTTTAATATAATTAAAAACGTAACTAAATATGTTTATTACATTTTGTTCAGTGTTTTTTTCTTTTCTTTTTTGTGGTTTTCTTGCACTCTATTTTGAAGCTATGCTATTAAGAATAGCCAAACGAGCGTAAATAGGGACTAGAAACAAATTTAATTATTTTGGGATATTCGTTTGTATGGTTTTAGCACCAAAAAAAAAAAAACAAAAACATCTTTTAGAATAATGCAAGCAGTTTAAGTTTTTCAATTTGTTTTTTGATTTTTTTTTTTGTGATATACGTAGGTTTTTTTTTGTGGAAAGCAAAAAAAGTAAACTATACATACATGTGTAAAAAAATATATGTACCTTTTTGCATATCCACCATTCACAAAATTTTTCGTTATCTTATATACATTCTCTTTTCGACTATACACAAAATTATGAAGAAAATAAGGATTTTTTTTTTTTTTTTTTATATAATATATCGCTACGTTTCATAACTTTTATGCTTGGAAATAAATACAAAATTGGCAAAAAAAAATAAAAAATTATATAGTATATAAATGTTGAGTAAATAAAAAGCTGCTTTGGAAACTGACCAAAAGTTGTTCTAGTTGGGTTGTTGTTTGTGTTGTTCTGTTTGCTTGCCGTTGTAAAGCAACAAAAAAAAAAATAATAATAATTAAAGACAATATTTAATTAATAATAGCTACTAAATTTAAACATTTTACTACAAGTATTTACAAATCACAGCTACAAACACTAAGACAGCAGGGCGTGGCCAGTGTTGCATAACATCGCGACGACAGTCATCTTCAAAAATTATAAAATATAATTAGCTTCGGCAGCAAAAAACTAAGAACCCATTGTTTGTGTGTTTTTTTTAGATGTATATAATATAAATGTATATAATTAAATAAAATATATCAAATAAAAATAGTATAGTTTAAGGCTTTTGTTGTTTGCTTGTTAAATGATATTATAGTTCGGCGCGCTTAGCTTCTAAAGAGCTTTTCTTCTATACGTATTTGTATGGGTGTGTGTGTGTATCTATGTGTGTATCTATGTTTACAGCCAACCACCTTTGCGACCGAACAACAAGGAACTAACTGAACCCACAAAAGACTGCGTAATGCTTTGTGGCGCCGACGCCGCTTTGGACTCATCGCTGTGCTGCTTTGCGGCAGCTGCCGCTGCTGCTGCTGCTGCTAATGCTGCGCTGCTGTCCGCCACCTTGCCCAAATCTGGACGCACACGACCGCTGCTGCCACCACCGCTGCTGCCAGCAATTGTGCCCAAGTCGGAACGCTGCGAAGCCATGCCATTCTTGAGGTTACGTCGTGACTTCTGACGCTGCATTTGCTTGATGCGCGTTTCGCTGCTGGCTGCTGTGGCGCCTCCAGCGTTTGTTGCAACACCAGCTGTGCCTGCCGCTGTCTTTGTCGTTTTCGTTGTTTTGGGTTTCAGCTGCAGCACAATGCCCTGATCATCGCTATCCTCGCTATTATACGCGCTTGTTGTTGAACTTCTGTTGCTGACCATGCCCATTGTTGTTGTTGTTGCTGGCGTGGGAGATTTGAGACCACGATGCAGCACACCTTTGATTTGTGCGCGATCAAAGTGTATATCATCCACAATGCTGTTGCTGCTGGTGTGCAAACTTTGTAGGCTGCTGCCACCGCCGCTGCTGCTGCTGACGCTGTCGCAGCTGTTGCTGCTAAGCAGCGATGAACTGCTTCGATTCGCAATGCCCGTGCCCAGTCCACGCTGTGCGCTGATAATGTTCTCCAGTCCGATGCTCTCCACCTTCTCAATTAGATTCAGTGAGCGTAGGGCGCGTCTTTCCAAATGCGACAACATGACCTTTTGCTGATGCTGTTGCTTGCTAAGATTACGCTGCAGCTGCAGATCGCTGGGACCAACCAGTTTGCGTCGTATTAAGTCCGCGCCGGAGGAGAGCAGCCCAAAGAGCGGCTCGGGGGATTGCGAACGTGGCGGTGAGCCTTCGGGACTGTTGCAGGGCGTCACCGTTGGTGAGTAATTGGGACCGGCGGGCGTGTTCAATGCACTGGGGGTAACGGCCTTGATGCCGCGCTCATTCAACATGCCCGCCAGGCCCAAATTAACCGAAAATGTGGAGCAGGAGTTCTTTCGCGACATGCCAGCGCGTGGCGTGGCGGGACAACTATAAAAGGATAAGATGAAGATCTAAGTAAACATTCTCAATGATCAATGAAATATCAAGGAACTTACCTCGGCTGTCTTGATGTCGACGTGGACGCCATGCGCGAGCTCATCTGCGAGTGGGATAAAAAGGACAGATCGGTGACAAAACCATCATCCGGATGCATGACCATGCTGTTCGTATACGTATAAGTGCAGCCCGGTGCTTCAAACTGCTTGCCCATGCCCAAATCCTCACTAATATCCTCCTCCACATCGGACAGCGTATACACCTGCATGCCCAGATCATCCAAGCCACGACCACCACGTATTGTGACACCCGGTCGCTCCTCCAGCAGACCGCTAAGCGTGGGCGTAGCCAGGCGCGACCAATGATGCAGCGTCTGTGAACCCTCCATGGGCTTGACAATCTGCAGTTTCTCTGGCAGACGCCATTGATGCGTTGTGGTCAGACCCGTTGCCGAGCCCAGCGAACCCGTCGACATAATGCTATCCGGCGTGCGCACGCCCAAAGGCAAACCCATGATACCAGCTGCACCAGATCCTCCGCTACGAATCCTATCGTGCGTAGGCTCATCATAGTTATAAGTACCAACTGGCGCATACGATAACATTGCACGTCGTGCCAAAACCTCAGCGGGCGTTAGACGCTTGAGCGCTGCTTCCAGCTCCTTGGCGCCTGGGGCGCCAGGCACACCGGATGGCTGTGCCGGATAACCATCGTCCGACTGCGAGTTTAGGCTATCGCTGGAAAGCGTCTTCAGACCCAACGAATTGCTGCTGCCGCCACTGGCACCACGATAATAGGAGCCCGCTGGATATGCCATAGAAGCCATGCGCGGTCCCGATGAACTGCTCATGGACATGGCACCCAGCTGTGTCATGGACACATTGCCACTGTCCATATAGTTGCCACTCTTGCTGGCACAACGCACCGTGTCAAAGACACGTTTATAAGGAGCCGGAGCGCCATAGATGCTGCTGGAGCCAAGACTGTTGCACATCAAGTTGCCACCTGGTAGCTGCGACATCATGCGACTAATGTGATCACCCGCTATGCCCGAATCAATGCTGTTCTCCGAGTACAGCGATGATTCCATCAGTTCAGATTGCAACGATTCAACGGCAACAACTGCAGCGGCACCATTGTTGCCCAATCCACCCAGGAACGAGCTGCGCGCTTGCGGTTGCGTGCGCTTCCGCTGCTGCTTCAGCTGATCCTGTGCAGAGTGCAACAATGCTAGCACCTCCTCATAACGTTGCTTAAACTCAACCAGCTCCAGCGCTAAGGCATTCTGATTCTCCTTGGTCACATGCAGCAGCGACAAATGCTCATCATTGTCCTGCGTCAGTTGATGCAAACGCATCTCTGCCTCCGCCAGACGTGCGGTTAGACTGACAATCTGTTCATGCTGCAAACGATTCTCCTCGCGCTGTCGCTCCAGCTCCAAACTGAGATTATCGAACTGCGAGTTTGCATCGTTCAGCTGAGAACTAATGTCCGCCATCAGTCGACGCTCGTGCTCCTCCACCTCGTCCGTCTGGTTAGCCAATTGCGTTGCCTCGCACTTTAAAGATTTGTTCTCATCCAGCAAAGAGTTGACCTTGCGCTGCAGCAGATCCAGCGTAATCGACTTGGACATTGTTGGCGTATCTAATAAGAGATTAATAAGTTGAGATATTATATTTTGTTTGGTTGCAACAACTCAGACTTTACTTACCAGTATCTGTGCCATCGTCTGCATCATTGGTTAGCACCGAAATCAGTTCGTTTTTCTTGTGCAACTCGTGCAGCAGCTGGGCACGATCATCGTTGGATGATTTCAAATCTGTTTCCAGATCGCTAACACGTGCCTCTAGTCCATTATTTTGTGTTAGCAGTTCCTTGCCAATTTGCACAGTTAACTCCAAATCCTTTTCCTTCTCTTCAAGCAGACGCGTCACGGCTTCAATGTCATCGTAGGCGCGAGTCATCTGGCTAACACGGTTACCACATAGAACTGTAAAGATAATACCAAAAATCGCAAGTTAATCAAAAAATGTTTTTAAATATTTCAAAATTGTTTTTAAAATAAACTATCGAAGCTTAAAACTATGCATTGAAAGGAATTCAAGCCAATTGTTGCCAATTTAGCCATTTTTACGCCAGATCTAGCTATTTTTCAAAGTCAAAAACGGCTAACTTTCGAATTTAGCAGTTGCCTGTAAAGAAGAGTTTTTGCTGAACATTTATATTATATTTTAAGACCAAACATGTTGAATGTTTAATTTTCGAAATATTGAAAAGTGATGAATTTACAGAAAAATAAAATATTCTGGTCAGAGGTTCGCCAATAGAAGTATTCTGAATATTACCTCATTTACATTGCTATTTTCAATAGTAAATTTAGCTATTTTTAGCTAAACTTAGCTATTTATAGCTATTTCTAGCTAAACTTGAATACTTGTAGCTATTTTCAATAGTAAATTTAGCTATTTTTGGTTATCGACAAAACTAAATGCAAGATCATAGCGATAACCGGCGATTCACAGGCTTAAAATATCGACAAATAATCGATTTTATCGAGCGATTTTTATTGAGCGACAGCGCTGCCAGATCATTGCGTAATTGCAGAGAACACAGCACAGACATCAAAGAAGAAGAATACCTTTCACACACACACATACAAGAAGCAGAAGAAAACCTTTCACACACACACTTGAAAGAAGCAGAAGAATACCTTTCACGCACACGCACACACACATCATCATCAAAGTAGAAGAAGAATACCTTCCATAAGCAATTGCTCATTCTGCTGCTCCCTTTCGCTCCCCAAAGCGAAGGCCAGCAGCCCATTGCCATACTCATATGCTGGGGTTGTTGCTGCCGTTGCCATTGTTGTTGTTATTAATGTTCCACTGGCAGCATCTGTAGCAGCTGAAAGTTCGAGTTCATCCTCGTACTCAAGTTCATCGTCTATGATGCAAAAATCATCGTGCCAGTTGCTGCTCATCGCTTTCGTTTGGCAAGCAGCAAAGGCACATTCTTCCAAGCAATTTGTGGATCTTGTTGTTGTTATTGCATCTACAGTATTTACAGCATCCACATGCGCTGCTCTGCTGCTGCTGTTCTCACTATTCTCAGCTAAAAATCGATGCACGCTGCTGCCGGCAGCAGCAGACGCGGCAGCAGCAGGCGCCACACAGACAGCAGCCAATTGCCGCTCTGTCTCAGACGCTGCTCCCCCCGCTCTGCCTGCTGCTGCATTGTTTACGTGCGTCATGGCCAACAAGAAGTCTTTGTTTTTGTTATTTATTTTCGCTCTATTACTAATTCGCTTAGTCACGCTGCATATTAAGCATTCACTGCGTTTTCTTCTTTTTATAAATGTTTAAATTTAAATTTGTTGCGTTCGATTTGTTCTATTTTGTATTATGTAATTTTGAAGCGATTTCATTTTGAAATCTGCAAGTTTGTTTTTGGTGGTTGTTTTTTTTTTTTGCGTTGCCAGACTTTCCGTTTTTTTTTATCGTTTAATTATATTTTGTTGTCGTTTTCTCTAACTATTCATTTATTTGTACTTTACATTGTGCGAATGATTTGCAAAAATAAACCAGACGTGTAGAAAACACTTAAATTAATTGCTAAATAAGTGCGAATTGCTCAAAGTCAACGGAGAAACTGAAACTGTTATGACAATTGTATCCTCTCTCTCTCTCTCTCTTGCTCTCTGGCTCTCACATGGCCTTTTGGCTCTCTCTGGCTGTTTTGCCACCCACTTGGCGCACGCTGAGTTTGCGCGCAACAACAAAAAACATTTCAGTTTGGGGGTTCAGTTCAATATGAAAACCTTGCTTGAACTTCTAAACGAGTATTTTGGTATTTTGATATTTATAGCTGTGAGCGCAGACTGAAACAACAACTCAAATACAAAAGCAACTTCAACTTCTTGCAAGCACGACGCGCACACACACACTGACAGCGGCAGCATAAGCGACGTCGACGCGGCAGCGGAGCCGAGACTGAGCAGCGGCTGAGAAACGGACAGCGGCAGAGGAGCGGACAGCGGCAGAGAAGCGGGTAGCGGGCAGCAGCCAAGGAGCGTACAGCGGCTGAGCTGCTGAGGAGCGAGCAGCAGCAGAGGAGCGTGCAGCGGCTGAGGGATGAGTTGCAGCAAGAGAGGCGGGCAGCGACAACTGCAGCAGCAGCTTGGGAAGTAAAAGGCGTTTTCCCTAACACAGCTCGAGAGTGAAAGGAAAAAGAAGGCGCTATAAACGTTTGGTGAAATGTAATGCACCAACAACAAAAACAATAGCAACAACAACAATTGCTGCCGGTTCTACGGGAAATACAAGTAATAATAAAAACGCAGATGGCAACTCACGTGTCGAAAATGAAAATTATCCACTTAGATTTGTTGTTTTTGGCTTGGTTTTTTGTACTTTTTTTTTGACTGCAAACTGAACTTCACGTTCGTTTCACTTCACTGGGCAGCGGCAGCAACAATAACAACAACACCAAGGCTGTGGCCAGTCCAAAGGTTGTGAGACATTAACAAACGCAACAAAAAAAACTTTGCAATTATTTATTCTAAGGTATAAGACAGCAGGGCAGCAGCAAACGGCGCTCCAAACTCGTGACAGAGCGCAGAGCAGAGCAGTCAAAAAGATTGTCTGTCCACTCACACGCGTACACACATACACATATACGCACACACACACACACACACACACAATTTACCATACACAAGCGCGCAAATCGACTATATATGAGTTGTACTCTTCTTGTTGTTGTTGGACGTGCCTTGAACACAGCGTTAATTATATTGCTTGCAATCTTATTTTGTTAGAATATTCGCTTAAAAAATATAATACACTTTTTTTGTTTATTTTTATTTATTTATTTTTTTTAAATATAATTCACATTTTGACATATATTTCTCAAGATTTTTCACATTACAATTGGCACACACACAAAATTGTGTAATTTGCGAATTGAGATACACGACGAAACGAACGCTCAGCGTTACACACACTGTTTTGGCTATTTGTATTTGTTGTATGCTATTGGCATCCACACACCATTATAAAATGGCATCCACACGAGCGAGCTCTGTTATTGCGCTGTTATAACGCTGTTATGTTAAGCACAACAGAGTTAGCGAGACTTTGCAGCATTGCCAGGCATAAGCAAATATTGAGCGCGCTTTTTCAAACTTTTGAAACTACGTTTATTTGAATTGTAACTTTTTCAATGTTTCAAATTGCTGCAAAACAACAAATTTAATGTCGTTTACAGTGCAAATAAATGCGTTATAATTGTATTTGTTTATTTGTCTGTCATATTTCATTTCCATATCGATTTATTTGTATTTGTTTTGGCTGGCTGCGCAAGCCGAGTAGTAAAAACAATGAAAATTTCTACCTAATCTTAATCCCATTCATGTTTAGAGCGTGAAAAATATAGCTGGAAATTTTCCGCGTATCCGGTTGTTTGGAAACGCAACTTCTTTGGAAGACCACATCATAAAAGCATTGAAATTCAGGTAGAATTTTCGTATAGCAAAAACCAGCTTAGCAATGCAAAATGCTCAAGATTTAAAATTTGAAATTTGAGTTGGCCAAATGTAGCTCATGTGGTTTGTTCGTACAACAAATAACCCTGATTGCATGTATTATATTTTTGAGCACGTGCCCCAAAATTATGAAAATTGCAAAAAAAAATGTCTTAGTTTTCTTCTTAGATTTGGGATCTTGGTAAGTTGAACTGATGTAAGGCACGGGAAGCAATATACAATCCCAATCCCGTCTCAGACGTCCTAAATCCCCCTAAAATTCATTTTAGAAACAATATTTCATTACAAAACTGCTATAACTTTGTCAAACCTGAGCCGATTTGTATGCGGAATGTATTTGCGGTCAAGATGTGTCTTATTAATTGATTCTGCATTCAAATTTATGATTTGTTGTATTTAAATATTCTTAATTGAAATATTGTTTTAAAATATTACAATATCAATATTAGAGTTGGATTAATCCGAGCTGAACTAGCTCCGATGACCGAATGTTTGAACGGAACTGTTGAACTATATCTTCTACTCTTGATATAGTCAGATTGGTTTGCATTTCCGATAACTTTGTATTCCGAATCGTTTTTGTTTTGTAATCCCACTGAAATTGCAATCGTTTTCTTTTTAAAAATAAATTCAAATACTTCTCACTTCACTGTTTCAAGCGCAGAAGTTTTTAAGCTGAACTTTCCATCGATATTTGAAATTCAGAATAGTTAATAATTCTGATTCCTAATGTTTTAATCGGAAATGGAAAACAGGCCTTAGTACCTACTGGAACGATTTGATCCTTTATCCGAAAAAGAACGATTAGTTCCTTTATCCGAAAGGATTACTGAATTCTGTATTCGAAATGGAACTAAAGAAACCATTCTTTCCATTATGGAAAAAGGAACGAAAATTTATCCAAAACGGAGATATATCCACAAAAAGACTTCCCAAACAAATCAAAATATCGGCTTAATTAATACAAAAAGCAATATTTACATAATTATTCTGTTTAAATATAGTTCAACTAGCTTTTTTTACAATCTCAAAGATTTTAACATTCCACACGCAGCTCTTCTCAAGATTCTCTAGCTCTAAATTGAGACAATTATATTTTTATATCGATATCATTAGATAAGATTACAGCAGATAATTACAATTATCATTAAAAAAAAACTACAGCTGTAGTTTTTACTGTGCATGGGAACAATTCCTGACTTTATTTTACAGGAGCATTAAGCAGAATCAACGTTTTTTTTACTGAATTGTAATTGCGATTGGTATTCAGCTAAACGACAGGTAATATTTTCTTAATTATTGTCAGTCATTAAACAACTCATTTAATGACTTTTGTTATGACAAAGTCTTTACTTATTTTCTTCTAGCACAAAATTAAAAGAAATACATTTGATTTTTTGTTTTATATAATTTGCAGCACTACATTTTCACAGTCACGTCATATCGCTGCAGCGATTGACTTATTGTGATAAGCGACAAAAAAAAACTTAAAGCCAGCTGATAATAGACGCATTTAAAAAAAAAAAAAAAAAAAGCTTCTCACAAGATGAGATCATGTGCTTTCAAACGGGGCTTTGGCCTGCGCACTCTGCCCAACTTTGACGTTAATAGTTTTTTGTTGTTGTTTGTTTGTTTTTTAATGAACTTGCTAAAAAACTTAAAACATTTTGCAACTATAATAATGGTATATTAGAAAAGTCGATAATGTTTTTTGCAAACATCAATATGACTTTGCGGCGAGCTCTAATGACAAACAGAACAACACACACATAACAAGTAAATGTGCTCTAAGCGAGTCTACTCGACTAAAATAATGCCCTGCAATCAAGTTTAAAGTACAACTAAGTAGAAACTGAGCACTATACAAAAAAAAGGATTGTAATCATTATAAGTTGTATTATTATAATTATATGGCAATGAAAATGTTTCAATTTTTTTTTGATCAAAATACGTTTTATCCAATCGTTTTTAATAGATGTGCACTTTCCAGTTCAATTCAGTGAACCAGTTCAGTAGTTCATTTTCTTTTGAACGAACAAAGTCATATGATCGTTCATTAGAGTCCCGATATTGTTCATTTCAGTCCCATTATTGTTCATTTGAGTCCCACTAATGTTCATTTGAGTACAACTATCGTTCAATTGAGTCTTATTATTGTTCATTTGAGTCCCATTATAGTTCATTTGAGTACCACTATCGTTAATTTGTTTTGAGTCTCCAAATCGTTCAGTAATTCATTTTCTTCTGAACGAACTAAGTCATATTATCGTTCATTTGAGTCCCACTATCGTTCATTTGAGTCCCACTATTATTCATTTGAGTCCCACTATTGTTCATTTGAGTCCCACTTTAGTTGTTTTGAGTCCCACTTTTATTCATTTGAGTCCCACTGTCGTCCATTTGAGTCCCACAATCGTTCATTTGAGTCCCACTATCGTTCAATTGATTCGAGTCTTCAAATCGTTCAGTCGTTCATTGGAGTTCTTTGTTAATAGACGATTGTCATATCTTTGAGATCCCGAAGATTGAATATAATACTATTATAGACATGCTTATAGAACTGCTTCTATGTTCTATGATAGCTATATTGATCGCACATAAATCTTGTCAACCAACAACAAATCGGTTATCGTCTAATCAATCCTTTATAGTTGTTCAATTTAGACCAATTAGAATCATAATATCTACTAAAGTTAAAATCGGAACACAAATCCCACGGAATACCTCAAAACATTATCAGACCTGTTTCGGTTTTCACTTACAATATCTAAATGACTTGAAATGTTTAAAGTTGCTATTGTTGCTCTCGAGCCAGTGCATAGAGTTTTATCTGAATGTCAATGCTCAATTCCATCCTTGATCGATTGCAAAGGAAAATCTTAGCAAAGGTGTCTTTCTTATTCGGAAAGGTCTCGGGTATTCTACCTGCTTTAAAACATAGTAAATTTCGAACGGAAATAACTAGAAATTGAGAATATATAGCAACTTAACAACTTTAAATAGCTGCAGGGTATGACAAATTTGTACAAAGTCTGATATTTTTAGCAACTAACAAAAGCCTATGACAAAATTGGCTGTCGTGTTTTCGCACACGTCTACCACAACAAAGAAAAGCAAATAAAAATGGTAGAAAAACCACAAAAAAAAACAAACAAAAAAAACTAAAATTAATTGAGAAAACATTAATCGACTGGCAAAAGTAAGTATAAACAACATTTGATAAGATACGTTAAAAGCTAACAATTCGTGGGTACTTTAAAAAAAATCAGGCAATTGCAGCGAGGCGGGTTCTGCTGCACTTCACTGATAAGTTGATAAAAGGCATTTATGATAAGAGGCTTGCTTAGCATTAAGACCAGGTGGGACGGTGAGTGAGTGATAGATGATGACCCTGAACTTTAAACCGTTATAAATGATCTTCAATAAGTAAGAATTATTGATATTTTTATGAGAAAATGCATATAAAGATCATCAATGGAAATTCAACTAACGTAACGCCATGTAATAAATAAAAAAAACTTTTATAAAAGTTCATAGCTTGCAAAATAGACTTATATTATTTCAAATCGTGATAAATGTCAAATTCACAGAGTTTTGCCATTTTGTAATCCAAGCCAAAACGCACTTGATTTTTGTAACGTCACGCTACGCATATTTTTGCTTATATCATCAAATCTTAAGTGTCGATTGGTGTAATTTTTTTTAAGGTAAATATTAAAATATTATTACTCCGCAAATATAAAAAAAAATATATAAAAAATGTAAATTCTTCATTTTTGTTTATAATATTTTGTCGTAGAAATGTCACGTAACGACATATTAAAAAAGGATTTCCATTTCGGAATACTTGACAAAAGTAAATCGTTTTAGATTTGATGTTTGCCATATCAAATTAAAATTTTAAATTCTGCTCAAACTAAAAACGAACTTTTCTAATACAATCAGAAGACTGAAAAATAAAGTTCTGTTATAGAAATAAAAATAAAATAAAATCATAAACATAATTTTCAATATCGTAGTTAGCCGAGAAAAAACATTTAAATCTTATTTAACAGCACTTGAGAATTGTGAAAAATAGTCCTGTTTATGTTATAAATTTCGATTCGATTTGGCGTTTCCTATTCCAAAATAACCCCTCTTTGATGCTTACCTTTGTTGGTCAACAGACTGCGCACAACTTTGAGACAATTCTTGCCATCGACATTCTTGGACGCATAGTACATGAGCTCCCAGGAGCTCGCCTCCAGCAGCAGCTCCGGGGGCAGCTCAAAGTTGGGCCCATCCGCGGCCAATGCACCTGTGCTGGGACTTGAAGCTGGCGTACTGCTTATGGCCATGGATGGGGCAGGTTGCCCCTTGGCAGCAAAGTCATGCAACAAGGCGAGCAGCGGTGCAGCTGCACTAACGGATTGCTGCTCCTTGGACGTGGATTTCATTTGTTGGACTATAAAGCGCATGCGCTCGAGTGCCTCCAGTTCGAGTTCAAGACGCGTTGGAGCTGGCTCTGTGCCATTTACAATAGCCGACATCGATGCATAGCTGCTATGCAGACTATCTAAGCTGTTGTCAATTTGTTTGTTGTTGGAATTGTCCAGCTGCTGCAGCTTGTCCACGTTGCGCAGACAATTGGTCTCCAATTGTTTGCCCAGCAGCTTGTATGTGTTCTCAAAATGTTTGCTGGCATTGGACGGCTGTTTGCTAATCGTTGAGCTGGCGCTTGTAGTGGACTCCTCCGTTGAGCTGGACCAAAGCGAACAGCGTGAGCTGTTTGGCATTAAGGAGTAGGAGTTGTTGTTGGTGCTATTCAGATCCTGTCCAGCTTCAAGCTCAGCGGCAAATCGAAAACTGTAGTCATCATCAACAGCGTCTTCCGTCTCGAGCAGATTCTCATTGATGATGGGCAGCATTTCATTGTTGATGGGCAGCATTTCATTGATGATGGGCAGCATTGGAGACATTGTTGTTGTTGTTGCTGCTGTTGTCTTGACATGATGTTCTTGTTGCTTTTGTTTTTGTTGTATTTGTAGTTTATTGCTGCTTTTTAGCGCATTGCTAAACAGAGGCATTTTGTTGAAATGTTACTTTTTTGTTTGTTTTTGTAGTTAAGCGCATTGTTTGCTTTAATAAAAACACATGATTTGCTCTTAGTTTTCCTTTCTTCTTGCACACAATTAACAAATTAACTGAAAATTTGAATGCAACTGTTTTTATTTTTGGACTGCCAAACAATGAATGTGAATTGGTTTGATTTCTCATTTCTCATTTTTAAGTTGGTTTCTCATTTCTCGTTAATAAGTTTGTTTTTTTTCTGACTGTCAGAAAAAGTAGAAAAATGCCCAAAAAAAAAGTAGTTTTAACCAGTGCTCGCAAACACTGCAAAATAGCGAAAAACAACGATTGAACCAGTGTTGGCAAACACGACAGCATAGCAAAAACGGCGCTTTAAGTAGTGTGGGTAAACACTGCGAAATAGCAACGCTGCAAAATAGCAGCAGAGCGATTTAACCAGTGTTGGCAAACACTTTTTCACTATTATGCGGCATAAGTTAACTGTTTCGGTTTCCACTTTCATCAAAATTTTACGGCATTGCAATTTCTTTAATTGTTTATCTTATTTATTCATTTAGCGTGTGAAAGCTATCTAAAAAAGAATATCAATCCTTGATAAGAAATAAAAGCGAGTTCAAACGCAAAAGTTTGTCAAAACTCAAAATGCAAATATTAAAACAATGGAAATTTACGTGCGCAATATTTTGAAGAAAGTGGAAACCAGAACGAACAGGCCTGTTGAAAAGTTTTATTCATTGTTTAACTTCTTTTACTTTAAAGCTACTTATTTTTAGTGCTACAATAATGCACTTGTAATTTGAAACATACATTTTTAACTCAAACTTTTGAAACTAGCTTTAAAAATTAAAAAAAAAAAAAAGGAACAATTAAATTTGTTATTTGTTTTGCGTATTGTATTGCGATTGAGTTTTTGCAATTATTTTGAAAATAATCGTTTAGTTTGAATACGTAAATCGAAAGCGAATAAGCGTTTATTATTTGTGTTATCACTGCTCGACACACTAGACATTATCTCTAGAGTTCACGTTGGATATTGCACTTGTAAATGTTTTAGTTTTATATTTTTGTGTGTTTTTTTTCTTCTAAACACTTTCTGTACACCGAATTATGCAAGCCAAAAAGTTGAAAAAGTTGTTAAAGACAATAGGTTATTGTAAATTGCAAATTCCATATACATAACACACACATTCATTCCACTTTAGTTGGCAACATTTACATACAATGCTAGTGAAAAATATATATACATATATTTCAAAACAATTTTAAGTTAACCAAACGAAATACAACTTCACACACAAGATTGGACTGGCTGACTGAAGAAAAACAAATGGGACGGGCCCTTGGAAACTGTTGAGAGAGGCGTCGTTTGCGAGTCTCGCGACGATTAGGAAAATGTCGAGCATTAAACAAGTTTACAAATTAGCCAGCTAACAAAAAAAAAGAAAAAAATTATGCGCCTTTCCATCCGTTACAATCTTGGCCACATGTTGGCGATCACGTAGCCTGTGGGTTTTTCTTTTGAATAGAACACAGCAAAGCACAGCACAGATCAGAGAAGAGAATGTTGGAATGTGCAACATAAACGTGGGTTGGCTTGAGTCTTTATTATGGGGGAAATGATGCAACATTAAGTTAATAGTTACTGCTGAAGGCTGCTGCTGCTTCTGCTGCTGCGCTTAATAACTATCAGATCATAATTTATGGTCTGACAGACCAGAGAGCCATGCCATGGTAGCGAAAGAAAATTGAGCTGAACTAGAAATATATATATAAAACATCCGTTAGAGCTTGTGCCAAATACACAGCTCAGTTGAGATGACCAGCAAAAAAATACAAAAAAATAAAAAACAAATCCAATATTCAAGCAAAAAGGCAGCAAAAAACTAAATGCTCTTCTTGATACTCTTCTAGCTTTTTCGATTAGCGGGAGAGTGTATCCGAAATTTGAAATAAACTTGATCTGCGTATGGTATACAGTAACCTGAATGCCCAGTTTCTTGTCTCTAGCTCTTATACTTTTCGAGATCTGTGTGTTCAAACGGACAGACAGACAGACGGACAGACAGACAGACAGATGGACATGGCTAGTTCGTCTCGGCTGTTGATGCTGATTAAGAATATATATAGTTTATATAGTGGGAAATGCCTCCTTCTGCCGAATAATCGATTTAATCGAACGACATCGATATGATGTATCTTATTTGATGAAATTGGAATACATTTTATACTTTGATTGTCAAGTAAAACCCGATTTGTTTTTAATAAAACTAATAATTATAATAGTTTTTTTTTACATTTAAATGGTGCGACATTGAAAGTGTTTGTTCAAATACGAAACATTTTCGATTCATCGATTAATCGATTTTACACGATTAATCGAAACATAATCAATTATAATATTGCAAAATCCATCATCGATTTAAACGATTATTTCATGATCATTTACATCCCTAATGTATGTACTATATGTCCATTAATATGTATATACATATATATATATGTATTAGCTTTTGGGGTCGCTGATGACTCTGTCATATTTTTGGCTAAAATCTGTATAAAAGCTTGAATGAATCAACTCATTTTGCTCATTGTGAAGTCTCACTACAAGTTAAAAACAAAAACAAACAAGCAAAATGCCAAGTCGACAAAACTTTCATATACACTTTTGAAAAATTACTTTGGCATTTCTGATGCGACATTCAGAGTTTTCATTATATTTGTTATGTGTGTGAAAGATACAGCTACTTATGTTTATGTTATTTCGATTTTCAATTTGTTGCCTAAACAAACAATATCTGTTCATGCTGAAATGACACAAAAACAAAAATGTTTCCAAACGTATGACGTTACTTTGCTATTATTATTGAGAAATGCAGTAACCCTGCCACTTTTGAAAGATATTGAGAAATGCAGCAACCCTGCTGCTTGAGAGATATTGATAAATGCAGTAACCCCGCTACTTGAAAAGTACTGAGAAATGCAGTAATCCTTCGGCTTGAAAGATATTGATAAATGCAGCAACCCTTCTTCTTTTTAAAGATATTGATAAATGCAGCAACCCTGCCACTTTTGAAAGATATTGAGAAATGCAGCAACCCTGCGGCTTGAAAAGGCATTGAAAGTTTTGCGCAAAAGTCACAATTACGGTTCATCGACATGCATAAAGCGTAGAAGCTCTCAAATTGTATTCATATGCAAGCCGTTTATGAGTCAGACTTTAAAGGCAAGCTTCGACTATAAACACACACATACACACACACACACAAGTACACATTATATAGTAGGGCTATAATAAATAACGTTATCGCATAGATAATGAAACATATGACAAAAATAAGAGACTTAAGAATCGCACAGTTTGATTGCCTAATTGGCTGATTGACAAAACTGTCATTGCGTAATTATGTAAAGAGAGACAGCTGAATAAATAACAAAATATAAAATATGTACATTATGTGGGAAAAAAGCAACAAATACAGAAAAAATGTAGATATGCCAAAAATACAAAACATGAAAAATAAAAACAGCAACAGAAATGAAAAGAAAAAAAAAAAATGCCAATCAATCGTGCACACGCGAAAATGAAATGAAAACGGTAAAAAGTAGCAGCTAAATAAGACAAACTTTGTAGTTTTGATGTTTTTTTTTGTTTTTTTTTTTTTTTGGTTCACATCAACTTTCACAAAAACGTTGCTTGCAATTAATTATTGGCGAAAAGTTGGTCGCAATTCAATGCTTCTGCTTATGGTCAAAACTTGATAAAAGCTTCAATATCTACTTCAAATGCAATATAAATAGAATCCAACACAAACCATTTGCTTCCTCAAATAACAATTAATTTTTTTTTTGATTTGTTTAAAATAAGTAATTATGATTTTGATATTATATATTAGAGTCTCCAAATATTAAGTTTTTTTTTTTCTACAAAACTATTCCAGACAGCTGCAGAATGCTTCGATTCATAATCGTTGTTTAAAATGTTTATTATATCGATTTATTTAATCGATTTCTGTCAGATGCATACCTTGATAAAGCTGTGTCGTTTCGTTCAATTGAATTAGTGATAAAAATGAACGAGTGAACTTATTCAGCCGTTTATGAACCGAATACCGTGCATTTTGTTCAATTGGTCATCAAACATAAGCGTTACCATCATAAAATTAATAATTGAATAGTTGATTAACAATTTTATATGTTTCTTTAATAACGTTAAAGTCATATTGTGGTTCATGAATAGCTAAAATGAACTAAATTTAGTTCACGAATCAAAAATGATAGTCTTAACACATTCAACAAATTGAACTAGAAATTTAAATTCTAAAAAGATCTTGACACTTTGTCTGTCTGTAACTTTTATTTTAAAAATCAAAAATAACAATTGATTTCAAATATCTTCAAAATATCGAATTTTAATTCATCTCTAGTATTCTAATCGAAGTGTAAACAAAAAATGAGTTACGTATTTAACGCTAAACAACACTAACAAGGAAGTTGCAGAGTGGCGGTCAAAACAAAAAGAAAAACAAATAGCATAATTAACAATTTGCTTTTGTGAATTATAAGAAAACGCTTTGCGTTCCATTTTTCTGCACTAATTGTTGCCAGCAATGTGAATGTCCTACTCAAGAGGCCAGAGTGACACAGACAGACAACAATAAACACACAACACACAACAACAAGCACACATTGAGGTGTTGTAGTGTTGTGAAATGACGTAATTAAACTATGTCACCCAGTAGACAAACTGTGTTAGTATTTGTGTTTGGCAAAGAAGTGTTTACGGGAACGAACATAATCCGGATTGTGGACACACACACACATCGCACACACGTTAAAAGACAACACCCAACACAACACATGACACAAATTTTATGCCATTTTGTGCATGGTTTGTCCGCCGGCAGCAGCTTAACATCAATAAAATGGGGGAAATGATCGGCAATTTAACGTGCCTAATAGCTTACAACAACAATAGCAACAACAGCAACAATTTATATAGCGGTTGATTCTTTGCAGTCCGGCGAGCTGATGAGTAACCCAACGGTTAAACCAAAGATCAACTCACACGCACAAGTGACAAGCGCTGTTGATAACTGTCGATAACAAAAAATAGCCAAATTGATCATTGAAAATGGATTTGAAAATAAAAAATAGCCAAATTGACTGTAGAAAATCGCTAAAAACAAAGCCAAATTGACTATAGGAAATCGCTAAATACAAAGCCAAATTGACTATTTAAAATCGCTAAAAGAAAAACAAATTAACTTTTGGAAATCGCTAGAAAAAAGCTAACTTTACTCAAAAACAAGACAATTTCAATATCCTGTGGATTTTCAAAGCAAATTTAAGTTTGTTCTTTGAATATACTCAAAATGTGATCCATATTTACTACTTAACCTAATATTATAAACGAGTCAATCGGGCCTATTCCCATATACAGGACAATTTTTCATTTCGAATCGATTTTCGATTTTGGGCTGGCCTGTCAAAAAATGTCAAAATCTATACAAATTTTAAAAATATCTAACAAACAAAAATATAGCTGATAACTTCAAAAAACAGTCAGATTTGCAAGCAGCTGGTAAATGCAATAGTAGCTAAATCTGACGTGAAAATGGCTAAAGTTAGCTAAATCTACAAAAATGTTATAAACAGCTAAAACAAAGTAGCTGATTTATTGAAGAAAAGTCAGATTTGCAGGCAATAGTTGCCCGTTTATTGACTATTCAAAAGTAGCTCAATCTGGCGTGAAAATGGCTAAATAGGCAGCACTAATAATGGACAAGTGACAAGAGCGGCTGATTGATGCGATACACGCGGAAGAAGAGTACCGCAGCAATTGTTGATAATGGTTAATCAACAAAGCGAACCAGCGGCAAGATATGCAACCGGATCGGACCGGCTACAAAGAACTGCCACGGGATGGGGCAACTTGAACTGGAACTGGATAAGCGGCATTTCAAGTGCGCAACGGTAAATAGCACAAAATTACAAAATCGACACGCCAACTAAACTAAACAAACAAAAACAACTGGCGAACGTCTATCGAGCGGACAATCGGACAATCGGACAGACGCCGAATATTGCGATAGACGCGTTTTCTGTTCAAAATGAAATTCTTATCAGCAGAGGAGGAGCAGAGCAGGAGACGTATATACAAAATTGAATAAGCGACTAAACACACAATGCATGGAAAGATGATTATGTAAAGCGCAGCGAACATAGGGAGAGGGGGGGGCAGACAAGAACAAATTAAGTTGACAGTGGTACAAAACGATTATATATTACAAACTTCTAAGAGAAGAGAGAGAGAGTCTAAAGCAAGCCAAAACGAATCGACCCCATTCAATAAATGTTTACACTCTGGCAACAAATATTTCTTCGTTCATAATTCACAATAAATTTAGACACACACACACACACTCTGCTGCTTGTTGCTGTGTGCGTGTAGTTTGTCCTAAAAATACATTTTAGTTGTATGACGCGACGCGACGCCAGGCGGCAAAGGCAAAAGCCAAAAGCACTTGGAGAAATTCCAAATTGTTTTCGTTTTTTTTTTTTTGCAATACACTATACACTTAGCGTGTGTATTTATAATAATGATTTTTGATTTGCTCTTTAGGCGTTTCGCTCATGATTTTGCCACACATTTATCATTTGTTTCTTTTTGGCGCACGCACAACATTTCACGTTCATTTTCAGTAGGGCAAACCATATTTCTTATTTGGCTCAATGTCGCCTCGATGTGTGTGCATATTTTTAAATTACATATAGAAACAATAACAACAACAACAAAAAACGCGCACGACGCTTACGAGCTGTTTTTTTTTTCTTTTTTGGCACTTTTAATTTCTTTGCGGCATGCCGCCGTCAGTTGACGCAGACTTTTTTTGAAATGCACACAGACCGAACCGACGAGGCATGCGGAATGGGGAATGGCAAAGAAATTGCCGCAGTTGCGCGACAGCTGTGGCTCCATGTTGAAAGCACAAAAACAGCTGTGCGCTGTGTGTGAATGTCAAGCACAAGTTTTGTGTGAATTGCACAAAACAGCTGTTGTTGCCAGTGTGGCCAGCCTAAATGTATTGTAACAGCCATTTGACGCACTATTCAAATGATAAGCTTGTTTGCAATTGAAGTTGCTGAAGTTAGTCAAACTAAACTTTCAAATATATTATTAAGGTGCCACTCAATATGTAAGAAACCCGATTTGGAAAAAGAAATCCTCATTATTGTTTAACAGAACATTCTGTTATCTATCAATTTTGCTGCCATTTTCAGTGTTTTGTTACATTCGGCATCTTGCTGAGATTAGTTTTTATGATTTTTTAAGTTCTGTTTATACAGGGGCATTTAGATTCGCGAATTAAAAAATTCATCAGCTTTTTTGATCGCTCTTTAAGTGAGGTAGCTGTATTGAAACATTACACAAAACTGATTAAATTGACGTCACGATATGCTAACAGAATATGTTAAGTCAACAGACATGCACATGCGTAAAGCCTGCTGTTAGCTGAACTAATACAGACAATTTGTGTGAATGGTAATAACAACAGCTGGCCACACTGACATTGGCGAACACTAAGCATGACCAAGTGTTGTATTACGAATCAAAGCTTAACGCTTCCAATTGGCGCGCTTTTTAAATTTTATAAAATGTTTTTACTAGTAAAGCTGGGATTTCTAGTTCGATTTCAGTCGTTCGAAAATCTTTTAAAAATCATTTCAAATTAATTAATGATTAAGAAGTTAGGATTAAGAATATAACAATTGCAAGCTTAACGATTTTGATGTCGCAAAATATGTTATTGTCTTTTACTTTTCAAATATATATGTTATATTTTTGTTTACTTAACAACTGGGACAGCTTTTTTGCGATTCAATGTACAATTATAATACAGAAACTCAGTCACTGTCAAAAATACAATTGGCAACAATATGTACAAACATAAATGTTTTGAAGTGTCCGCTAAAAACGCATAAATAATACTTTGTCACAAGTTTATTGGCGTCAAAAGCAACAAAACAAAAAAAAAAGAGAAATAGAAATACATATAGAATTTATTTTTATCTGCTTTTGTCTTGCGCAGATAAATGAATATTGCGTTTTGTTTTAAGCGGAACAGATAAACATTTCTTTTAAGATATTTAAAAATGTATAAAACTTAGCAACAAACCAGAAACACGCACACACACGCACACAAACAGAGAGAATATTGAAAAATACTTTTTTTCTTGCTGTTGTGTGAAAAAGAAGAAAAATTGCTCATTGGAATCATTGTATATTGTATAACTAGACCAATTGGTTTGAGTTGCAAATTTGTACATTTCTATGCATACAGTCATGTATACATACGTATGTATGCATGTATTGAATGTATGTATGTGTATAGCAAATATATATATACCAATTAAGACGGGTGTTATCACCAATACATAAATTGCGTTGATGCGTTTGTAGAATTTATGATAAATTGCACAATTGAAAAATCACTGTTAATATAAAGTTATTACGATTGAAAAATTATTTAAAAATAAGTTTTCTTTTTGAAATTCAATTCGCAATCAATAAAAACTGCTCAAGTCACTAGAAAACGAATTTTTCAAAACTTTTTCGGGCTTATGAGAGTCCAAAAACTGTTAGAAACTCGAAAAAACTCTAATATTTATTAGTTATATAGGGAGGGAAACCTGAATAGAGGTTGTTAAGGTATTATTTGAAGACGAAGGAATGCAGTTGATGTATTTACTGTATATGGTTTAGGGGTAGGAATCACGCGGAATCTCGTAGGTTCCAAAACATTTTTCTGGATTGGGCGGGATTAGAACAAAAATTAAAAACACCGCCCGCATTTGGTATATTTGGCTATTCTTAACATTCCACTAATCCCAAAATCTCTCTCGGGTACCAAAATTTCTCTTCGGAACCGCAAAATTTAATCAATTTGATAACTAAATTAGTATGTATTAGTATAGAGAGAACATTCAGTTTCGTAATATTTTAGCGAAAGTGGAAACCGAAACAGACTTGATGAATGTCATTTGAACTGATATTTAGTAAGCTTATCGTAGAAGGTCTGCTGACGTTACGACTATTTAAAGCCTTTGCGAGTCATCGCTTATTTCATTCACTTAATAAGCAATATATGATTGATAAGAAAAAAGAAACTACTTACGAAAATAATTGAGGCATTCTCTCGTCTGTTCCTTGGTCAAACCAAGACCCTCGACTGGTATGGTCAATGCTGGCGCTGGCACAAACCAATCCTCATTCGCATAGCCCGAGAAATTGGTAAGAAAATCATTGCGTACTTTATATTTGGGTATCTGCTCCTCCAGCAATGAAAATATCTCCACCTCCGGCAAGTTCTCGCTGCTGCACAAATCTAAAATTGATCAAACAAATAGTTAAAGAATGATATTTTAAAAATCGAAAAGCAACAACTTACCAGTTAGGCAACCAGCATCAGCAGTCTGGGGTTTATTCGCCTGTTGCATGAGACGCTTTGTTTGCAGCTTGGGCAAATGTTTGCTGAGTGTCGCCTGCGCTGAGGGACTGAGCGGCATCGGGCCGCCATTGGCCCCCAATGTTGCGGATAGCATAAATGTTGCAGCTTTTAAATTTTGTCTGTTTTTTAAGTTGTTTAATATCTGTATCTGTTTAGCCAATTAACGGAAACGTCGATTGCTGCTGCTCAAAATGTGTAGTTAGTTTTTTAGCTGCAAAAATGAGAATGTAAAACGAGCGTGTTAATTGACTAAAACTCACATGAAACTAATAAGTTTGTTTGCTTTTTGACGATTTCATTATAACATCAGCTTTCTTGCGCACAACATTCGTTGATAAAGTCAGCGTCAAAGCGATGATTATTAATACTATAAATATTAGTTAAATGTCGAAAGGATTTGCGCTTCATTTCGATTCATTTATCGCCAAATAACGCACGTTAGAAACTTGGGCCAGTCTTTTATCTCTTATCATTTTTATCATATAACAATCGTTTGTAAAAAAAAAAAAACTAATGTTCAAACGTTGAATATGATAAATAGCATTTTGCGACTTGAATATATACTTAAACAACTATCTGACTAATTACAGCTGCTATAAGTTATTATATTGCATTTTACATTAAGCCTTAGCAACATGTAAGTCAGAGGTTTATCTAATTATTTATAACTATATTATAATTGATATAAAATTTTATAAATTAAGAATTATTTTTTGATTTTTTTCATTAGATATGGCAAATGTGGACGACTATAGCCTAGGCATTCTGCTATAGAAAGGCATTCTGCTCTGACACACAAAACCTGGGGTTCGATACCCAGTCGAGAAAATCGTTTTATATTTAAAATTCATTATATAATGTATTTTTCAATAAATATATTTCAGAGATTGTGTTCATACGGACAGACAGACGGACATGGCTACTCCCACTTTTAATGGGAACAGGGAGTTAAAAGGCCTGAATTTGTTTAGAAATAAAAAATTTAAGATTTAATATTTAAACCGCACATTAATTTGCACTGTTTGCTTTGCATGGCGCAAATGTTAACTGATTTTTCTTAGACAAACTTAAAGATTGAGTAAAATGGAGAGAATTCGAAACTTCAACTCAAACTCAACTTGAAAAGTAATTGATGTTAAGAGCGTATGAAGCCAAACTCAAAGAGATGGCTTAAACAAATATCAATAAAAAATCACAGACAGACAGACTACGTGCCAACCGCAGCGTATACGAATCGCGGCAACAACAACAACAATTGCAACTGAAGCGTGAAGTGTGTAGCGAGCACTTTTGATAATACCAAGCAATGAGAGGAGCTAGGGGCAGGGGGAAGACAGAAAATTAATTAAGCAATAAACAATAAACAAAACAGCCAATTGGTAACAAAATTAAAGCAACCTAGAGAGACGCTGCTGAGCAATGAACAACTGCATTCAATTAGAGTTGAACATGCTAGTTCCTTTGGCGAATATAGTTCAGTAGTTCCTTTGGCGAATATATTTCAGCAGTTCCTTTGGCGAATATAGTTCGGAAGTTCCTTTGGCGAATATAGTTCAGTAGTTCCTTTGGCGCATATAGTTAAGTAGTTCGATTGGCGAATATAGTTCAGTAGTTCCTTTGGCGAATATAGGTCAGTATAAACGAACTAATCATTTCATTCGTTCTTTTCTGAATAAACGAACTAATCATTATTTTAGTTCCATTCCGTATACAGAACACAAATCGCTGCGTAAGTTCCTTTTTGGATAAAGGAATTAATCGTTCCAGTAGATTTTAGGGCCTGTTTTAATTTTTGATACCTTTTTTCATTTCAAATATTGATGGAAAATTCGTCTTACAAAAAAAACTTCTACTCTTGAGACAGTGAAGTGAGAAGCATTCGAACTTATCTTTTAAAACTAAAGAACGATTGAAAAATTGACTATGAAAATGATAACACAAAATCGGAAAAAAAACGTTTTTGAAAATGGAAACAGGCCTGAGTATTATAGTATTATATAGTACTCCAATTGAAGGAATAAGTTCAATAGTTCTGTTGTTTCCGAACGAACTAATTGGTGATCAAGATCGTTCTGTCGTTGAGCTCGATCAGTTGTTAAGTTCGTTCAATCGGATACTTCGTTTTGTCGTTGAGTTCGCTCAGTCGTTTACTTCGTTCAGTTTGTTTTGTCGTTTAATTCGTTAAGTCGTTTAATTCGTTCAGTTGCTTAGTTCGTTCAGTCGTTACCTTCGTTTAGTCGTTCAGTTTGTTCCCGATACCTTTGTAAAGTTAGATCGTTTCTTTTGCTAGTTCTGTCGCTTAGTTCTTCCTGCTTAACACTTTCCAAGACTATAAAAATGTTGCACACTTTGGAACGTTTTCTGTTTGCAGTCAACCAAAACAGTGTTGCAAAACGCTCAAAAATTACAATCGCAACTGAACGATCAAAATTAACTGCAATCGGAATCAAATGATGAAAACGTTCAAACTGAAATGAATCGCAGTCAAATGATCGAAACGAACTATAAAAGAACGAGCTAGATGAACAGATCGTTCAATTTGGTTTTTAGTTCAATCGAACTTATGCTGAACGATCGTATAGTTCAATGGAACTAGTTCTGAACGCAACAAGCCAACGCTGCAGTCAATGTCTTCCATAAGGAGGAGAGCTGACGCACAAAGGCCGCGAATTGAAAGCATGTGACGATGACGGCGACAACGACGACGTTGACGCCAAGAGAGAGAGTGCAAGAGAGCTGAGGTGAGGTATTCCCTCAAAAGAGCAAGAGCTGAGGTATTCCCTGACCGTCAACGTTTGATCGCAGCACAAAGGTTTCGCGATAATTGCGATAACAGCTCAAAAGGTGATTGCTTTGCGCTATCTATCGACTGCATTTGATGACAACGACAGCTGAATTGCATAACAAGAGAAAAAGAGAGAGAGCGAAATTAACATATAGACGTCAGCAAGAAGAACAGCAACAGCAACAACAAGAACAGTCGTAGAATGTGAATGGAAAGCCGGCGATGTCAAAAAGGAAATGAGCCAAAAGCATGCTGCTTGTTGTTGTTATTTTGGACTGACACACACACACAAACATGCACAGAGCGACGATTTAGTTGTGTTCGTGCGAAACATATTTCATTTAATTTGTTCTATTCTAGCCTGGTTACGTTACGTTTGTTTTTTACGTTTCTACGTTTTTTTGTTTCTGTCACAGTTAAGCGCGCCCTGCTGCGAATTGCGATTGAAACTGAATGGATGGCATAATGCTCTAAAATAAAATTTGGAAGCCGAAGAGAAGCGCGGGGGGGGGGGGGGGGGTCGGCGGCGAGGTCAGCGAGGAGGCAAGATGGCAGGCGAACGTTTGCCAAAAAAAAACAAATTTGTTCAAGTTGTTGTTGTACGTTCTTAAATTGTTTTGGCATTTGTTGTTGTTGTCTTTTATCTATTTTCACAGTGTACTCAATTTTTGGCATACGCACTCAACACACACACACACAGGGCGCACAAACATTTACCGTTCACTTATATAAGGCAGCGCGGCTAACGTCGCGACGCCGTCGCACAGTGGGGCAGGGTCATTAGACGACACCGTTTGTAATTTGTAAGATTTTGATTTATTTTAAGTGTTCCGCATGCATTGCCAAACGCATGAATCAGCTGGCCAGCGAATGGAGATGAGAATCGCAGAGGTAGAGAGAGGGGGGAAAAGGGGGTCTGCGTAGGCGCAGGAATTTTGTATAAATGTATGATTGTACGCATGTTTATGTGTGTGTGTGTGTGTGTGTTGTGTTTGTTCTGGCTATGCGTGTGATTATAAAACAATGTCATCATTTGCTCATTTTCACACTCGCGCATTCATTCAATTTATTGTTTTGTATGTTGCTCATATTTCATAATGTGTTTTTTTTTTTTTGTAGCTTGCTTGCTTTTTACAAAAATGTTTAACCTTAAACTGAGGCCCACGAATTATTGAATTTTCATTTTGTGTAGTTTTGTTGTTGTTGCTTGTTGTTGTGGTGTTACCTACATTTTTTGTAGTTGTGCATGTGTTTGCCATTTTTTTTTTTTTGTTCGTTGTGTTGTGGCTGCTTTCACACTAAAATCGTATTGAAAACCGCGCGCGCGTCAATTATTGTGAACAAAAAGTAGAAAAACGGAAACGAATGCACTTTGTTTGGTTAATAAAAAATATATATATACTGTAGGCGTTTTTGTTGCGTGAAGTCACATTAAAAAAAAACAAAATTGAATGCTGATCAAAACGATTTTCGTCTTCGCAGCTGCAGCCAATTTCATGCGCACACTAGAGATGCACAAACATGCGATTGTATATCGATTGTACGCCGATAAGCTCACACGATATATCGATGCTTAATTGAGGCCCATATTTGACAGCAGCTCGATGTTTTTCAGTGGTCTCGATAACGATTTCAATTAATTTGAAAAAAAATACATCTTGGCTATTCTACCTTTTGATAAAAATATAAAAGAATTTAAACATAATTATACAAAATTATATTAACTAATTTGAGAGCTCTAATAGAAACATAGCTTTAGTTGATAATTATACTGTTGGAAAAAAGTAAGGTGAATTTTCAATTTAAACTTCGCGGGCTTAACATTTCGGGCTAGTTCTTTTTTTTCTTGAGCTGGAAGGACTGTTAATAACATTTGGCCAAATTTCATGTCAATGTCATTATCAGTAATATATTTAGGCTTGTGTTTACCAAACAACCAAGAGTGCATTTTTCGATTTCTACAATGTCTGATTTAATTGAGCTGAGAAGTGTCATCAAATTTTGTTTGCGGAATGAAATTTCGGCTGCGGAAACGCTGAGGATGTTGCGGAAGGCCTTTGGTGATCCTACCATGTCGCAGAAAAATGTTTATAGGTGGTACAAAGGCTTCGAAGAGGGTCGAGAACGTGTTGATGACTTGGAGCGCTCCGGACGACCATCGACGTCAACAGATGACCAACACGTCAATAAAGTGAAGGAATTAGTGCTCGAAAATCGTCGGTTGACTGTTAGAGACCTTACTGATATGATTGGAATATCAGAGGGATCTGTGAAAACCATTTTGAAAGACCATTTGGGCCTACGAAAAGTCAAATCTCGTTTGGTACCAAAAACGCCCAATTTCTTGCAAAAAAGTCGTCGCGTTGATGTATGTGAAACAATGCTTTCTGACTATCAGAACAAGCTCAAATGCATTATTACGGGAGATGAGACTTGCTCACGACCCTGAAACAACCGATCAATCATGCGAATATCGTGCTAAAGGCAAGCCCAGACCGAAAAGAGCACGTCAAAGTCGTTCAAAAATCAAGGTCATGATGACATTTTTTTTCGATTTTCGTGGTGTGGTGCATTATGAATTCCTTCCACCTCGCCAAACTATTAATAAGGAATATTATTTGAGCGTTATGCGACGTTTGCGTGAAGAAATTTGTCTAAGAAGAAAAGAATTATGGGCCAACAAGTCTTGGTTTTTGCATCACGATAATGCACCGTCTCACACTGCACTCGTTCTTCGTGACTATTTCGCCAAAAATTCGACGCGTATCGTTCCGCAACCACCGTATTCGCCTGATTTGACTCCGTGTGTTTTCTGGTTATTCCCAAAACTCAAGAGACCACGCCGGGGAACGCGTTTCGAGTCGATTGAGGAGATAAAAGCTGAAAAGCTAAAACAAAAACCAGGCCCTCCCCCAACAAGTACAATTGAAATGATGTTGACTTTAAGCACAAAATAGTTGAATTGGATTTTTTATTTTTGATTTCTGTTCTTTTTGACGTCTACAAAATGTTATTTTTGTTTGTTGTACATATCATTTTACATTTGGAAGTATGCATCTCTGTCTAAAATATGCTTTAAAAAGGGAACATACAAATTGAAAAGCACATAAATTACAAAGTTTTAGAATTAAAATCCAAATGAAAAATTTTTTTTTGGCGTGTTAGGAATGCCTAATTATATGATGTATATACGTATTATATATATATATATATATATATATATATGTATATATATATGCAATATATATATTTTTTTAAAATGTAATTGTATTTTAATGTGCCCCATTTTCTATCAGCTTGCAGATAATTACAAAAAAATCGCAAAATTATTTCAAAAAAATTTAAAAATTATGACAAATTAATTTGTTTTGTTTTTTGTTTTGTGTTTTGTAACGAATAATAACAATATATTATTTAGTTGGTTTTGCAAAATCAAAATCGATTTCCCCCCATTCCGATTAATCATCCGTATTTTTGCGTGTCGGTGCAATCAAATCGACAGCACTAATTGCATCCGGAAACATGGAGTGATAATTAATTAACGGTACATATGCCGCCGTTATGACACGTCCGGCAAACCAGCGTCCATGCAGCGAATTAACTGCCAGCACCGCTGTCGTTGTGCTCGGACATTTTACATAGACGGTGCCCGTGGGCGAAACGGTGTCCACGTGTATGTGCAGGACACCGCCGTGCTTGGTACATTCTTCCATAACATCATCGCGTACCTCCGTATCCCATGTGGGATTTGTTTCAGTGCGCGGATCAAACATATTCGACAGTATAAAACACTGTGTAGCTATCGATGGCGCCGCCTGTTGCTGCTGCAACGGCGCCGGCTGTGGCGCTGTCGCCAGCAGCGCATTGGCTGCTGCCTGTGGCACAGCCAGACCGGCGCCCTCGGCCAGCTTAAACATAAGCTGCAGTCGTCCCGTTGCGCCCAGATCAATGCCGCTCCGATCCATTTCGTCAGTGTCCAGTGAGCTTGTATTCATGTCCAGACGCTCAGTCACATTGCCCACCTTCATGGGACGGCCGGCCAGCTCAAAGCCGTTAAGTTGTTCCAAAGCCTTTTTGGCATCGTCAGCATTGTGATACTGCACAGAAAATATATATAAATAGAGTTCGATCGAAATAAATAAGAAAAGTTTTTTACGGCGTGCCAAAAAGTTTTTCGAACAAAAACATAAGCTAAAAGATATAGTTGCCCGAGTTTGGTTGAAATATATATATACAAACAAAGAAGTTTTTCATAAAAAAAACTTATTTTTAAACTGATTATTCATTTAGCAGTAATCTGATTTTAATAAATAATCTAGTCGGCATGCTAAAACTTTGAATAGATGAGTTTTGTTAAGATAACTTGAGAAACAGAAAAGTTTTTGTACAAACTTATTTTTGCACCGATTGTTCATATGGTAGCTATAAGATATAGCAGTCATATTTTGATGAAATTTAGATGAAACTTAGATAAACTGAGTTTTGTCGATTTCACTAAATTTTTTTCAACAGAATTGCTAAGTTTGATCGAAATATCTTGATAAACAAAATTTTCGATCGATTGTTTCTACGTCAGCTATATGTTATAGTTGTTCGATCCGGCGAATTCCGACATATGTAGCAAAAAGAAAAACTGTGCCAAGTTTTGTCAAGATGGCTTCAAAACTAAGAGACTAGCTTGAATATTAACAGACAGAAAGACGGACAAACATGCCGAATGACAAGGTATACAAAAAATAATAAAAAATTAATATTATCAGTGGTTAATTATACCGTTATAAAGCCGTAGCCCTTGGAGCGGCCCGTCTCAGTGTCCATAATCAGTTGAATGACATCAATTTTGCCAAATGGCTCGAAAATGCCACGAAGCATATCTTCGGTAATGTTGAAGTGCAGCGATCCAACATAAAGCCGCATGGGTCCCGTATGTGCTTTGGGCTGGAACGGAGGCGGTGCATTCTGCAAACGATTCTTCTCGGCCTGCGTATGCTGCACCATTATGGGCACACCCAGCAGTCGCTGCCCGGACAAACCTAATGCCAATGCCACCGATTCGGGATCCTCGAATTCAATATACGCAATACCCTTAAAGCGTTTCGTCTTGTTGCACGTTATTAGCCGCACATCCCGCACTTTTCCCACGCTAGAGAAAAACTCCTCCAGATCACGGGCGCGCACACGCTGTGATAGCTGTATGCAGAAAACGGTGCGCGCATCGCGCTCCTCAGGACTGAGCTCAGTGGGCGGTGTGCGATCTCCGACGCCGTTTTGTGGCGATCTGTTGCCGCCGCCGCCTCCACCACCGCCGCCTCCACCGCCACCACCACCGCCAGCGCCGCCACGTCCGCGTCCGCCATAAGGTCGTGGTGAATAGCTGGTGCGACGCCGACTACTATAGATTCAAATAGATAAGAAATATATGAAATAATATAAGTAAAAGACATATGAACTTCGCACAGTGGTTCAACAGAGACTTAACAGTGGCAAAAATCAAAATGGTCATGGATAGGGAGTGTAAATTAACGCAATATAGCTTTTTTCCCGTCAATTTTGGCTTTTTCTAATGCTCGATTGTGGAAATATTTTGAAATCAGTTTGCTTATTTTCCATTTTGTTCAATTGTTATAAAATGTATATAGGCAATAAATGGTTCTCGACCAATTCGACATATTTTTGATTCACAAAATATTAGAAACAATGAAATATATTTCATAAAAGATTAAAATATTTGAAGTTAATTAGCTCAAGCGAAACATACTACAATATTGATAATGGCATTTTTTAACTGGAAAAAATATTAGAAATCTAAGATCTAGTTCATATAAAACTTAGCTTTTTAAACCTATTTGGTTTGTTAAGACAACAGCTCTTTTTTTTCATAATTTCCCGTCGAAAACGGTTTTTTTTTGCTCCTGAACCAACTTTTAGCAATATCTTACTTGTGACAGAGAAGTTATGTTTTTGCCACGGAAAAAGTCAGCTTGTGCCACTGTGCTTCGTTTACTGCCCACTTACTTTTTGTCTCCCGATCGTGAATGACTTCGACGACGTTCGCGTATGGGACTCATGCGTTTGCGCTGCTGCTCACGGGATCTGCTGCGACGGCGTCTGTCACGAGAACGACTACGCTTGCGTTCCGGATCACGCTGAACTGTCTTGCTGCTGCCGCGGCGATCGCGGGAAGGACGATCACGTTCATTATTGCGATCATTGCGTCCGCTGCCGCCACCACCACCGCTGCCGCCGCTGCCACGTTTCTCATCGCTGGGTCTTTCATCGCGTGATCGACTGCTGCGTTTGCCATCGCGATTACGATGATCTCGTTGATTATGTTCACGTTCGCGTTCACGTTCACGTTCTCTGTCTTTATCCTTATCACGATGGCTGCTGCGTTCACCGCCACCGCGTTCTTTCTCACCACGCTCCCGATCCTTGGAGCGTCTGTGTTTGGCATCGCGCGAGCCACTGCGACTACTGCAAAAATTAAGATTAAGATTAGCTTGGTCATTTCTCAGTTAGTTTTAAAAAAAAAACATAACATATATAGAAGAACTGTATGCAAAAAAAATTTTCTATCATTTTTCGTTTTAATCATAATAATTCAAATTCCGAACGTTTTTAATCATACCCTTGCAGAAAGTATTATAATTTTGTCACGAAATGTGTAACGCATTGAAGGAGACGTCTCAGAAAAAAAAATTGTATATTATTGATCAGCATGAACAGTCGAGTCATGTTCGTCTGTCTGTCCGTCTTTTTATGTTCGTTTTTCTCGAGCTATCTTTATGAAACTTGGCACAGATGTTTGTTCTTATTGCAGGTAGTACCTATAGTTGAATTGGCCAGATCGGACCACTCTAAATATAGCTACCATAGGAACGATCGGTTGAATATAAGTTTCTGTGTGAAAAACTTTTTAGGCACTTTTCACACATTTTTACAAAATTTGTTTTGTTTTTCAAAATAACTCGACCAACCTCACTGTGTCCAAAATTAAGCTCAATCCACATATGTTGACAACATATCATCAAAATCGGCACGCCGAAGATAACATTTCTTTCTTGTTTTTCATTCATTTTATTCCAGATGTATTAGTTCCTTCTGAGATTAGCTTGGAAGTTATGTGATTAGTGGTATTTCGAAAGATTCACGAATTACTGTTCTGATTTTCGATCGGAATGTTTGCGTTTTTATGAATTTTTATAGCAATAAGTATATAGTTGGCATATACTAAATTGAGAACAGTCACGTTTGCTTGCACGTTTTCGTTTCAGTTTTATAAAGTTTTTTAATTTAATATTATAGATGTAATTTGTCATGTAACTAATGAATAAATTATCTAATGCATATCTAAATATGAAAAGTATAAGAAAATAATCTAAATTTCGAACTGCTAACTATTTCAATTCAATTTCAATGTTTTGATCTGAATCGGAATTGGCAACAGGCCTGATATTGAAACTCAAAAATAAATCACTAAAAACGTCATTTTTATACTCTTTTTTTAACTTTTTTGAAAAAAAAGGAAAAAAGAGTATATTGGGTTTGTGAAATGTCCGTCTGTCCGTCTGTCCGTATGAACGCAGGTTTTTTCCACAGTTTTGAAGCTAGAGCAACCAAACTTGGTATACATGTTGGTATATACCATAGGCAGACAAAGTGTCAAGATCTCCCCCCCACCCCCACCCCTTCCCCCACAAACCGCAAAAACCTATATCTTCCACAGTTTTATAGCTAGAGTAACCAAATTTGGCACAAGGGCTACTTATCACATCCTTCATTGATCTGGCAAAAAAAATTCGGCCACGCCCACCCCCGCCCCCACAAATAGGCAAAGTCTGTATCTCCCCCACCCCTTTAGCTAGAATCACCAAATTTTGCAGGTTGAATTCTGTTGCCCTATTTAATAGATTGGATAAAAATATTTTTGCCACGCCCACCCCCGCCCTTGCAATCAAGCAATGTTTGTTTCTCCCAAACCTGTAGAACAGGCCCAACCAAATTTTAATTGATGGCAAAACTTTAAAGATTTGAGCAGAAATTCAATTGCCACGCCCACTGACTCCGCAAAGAGGCGAAAAAAAGAGTATATCGCAGTCGGGTGCATCCGACTGCAACGTTCTTACTTGTTGAGATTGCAATAAATGAAAATTCGAACTTACCGCGATCGGTGACTGCGTTTTTTGTTGCCATTTGAAGAGCGAGTACCGTTCTCAATGTAGCGCTCATCCTCATCATTGTCATCATGTCCGGCGCTCTCCCCGCTACCGCTGCTGCGTCCACGTCCCCGTCCAGCACTGCCCGCACTGACGTTCTACAGATAGGGTGTTTGGTATTTTGGTTTGGTATTTTTGGTTGGTTGGGTAGACATATGGATAGGTGGAAGTCGCAAGCAATAATGTGTACATACATAGAATTGGATATTTTCATTTGTTCATGTTTCATGTTTTGTGAGGGACACAGACACACACACACAGACACACATAACGTTTGGTTCGTTGTAGATCGCACGTTACGTTGTTGTTGTAGTTGTTGTAATTGGTTGTTGTTGTTGTTGTTGAAGTTGTATTCAATTTACAATTTTTTTTTCATTTTTTTTTATTTAGTTTTTTTTTTTTTTTTTTTTTTTGAATAAGAGAAAGCAAATCAAAGTAAATTAGTTAAATTTTTTGTATCTGCAAGTATATAAAATAGAAATGCTTAAGTCAACAATGATCGTATTACAGATCATTGCCAATTTATAGCAATAAAGCAGTAGTAAAAAATAGTAATACATATTGTATATAGGTATATATAATAAAGAAAACAATTGTATGTAGACGACAAGCTTAAGCTTATCGGTAATGGTAAATAGGATATGCTAGAGCTGGAAAAACATCGATGAACCAAGCCAACGATTGGTGTTAGTCGAAAATATCGATAGTACTATCGAACAAAATAATAATGTACCATATAAAAATATAAAAAAGTAATTATATTGAAGAAGTGTAGGCGATTTAACAATTATTTTGTTTTCTAATAAAAAAAAACCCTAAATAATTACAAGATATGCGTTATGGTAGGTTTGTAAAAAATATATCGATATATTAATATCGATATTTTAATGAAAATTAATGTTTATTTTAATATATCGATATTGTTTTTGACGATTTATGTTCATGTTATTTTAATTTTTAAAGCAATTGATTTTTTGTTTCTAACTTCTATATAATATTAAATTATTTATATTATGAGTTTAATTCAAAATCAGACGACTTTTTAATGCAATTTATCGATAATTTGGTGTCAGTATATCGGACGATATTTTTCAAGGCAATATCTTTAAGGAAAATATTTTCATACATAATATTAACAAAAACAAAATAATTTCAAGAAATTTGGCTTATTAAGAACACATTAAGAACACTAATTTAATTAAAACAATTTGTTTGGGCACAATATTTTGGATATAAAAAATTAAGCAAAACATCGACAGTGAATTGAATTTAAAGCTATCGATATAATCGAAATTAATGTTTGAACGATGTTTTGCCAGCTCCAGAATATAGCTATGATATATATATATATATGTATGTATGTATATATATATATATATATCTATATAACACACACAGAAGTAGATCACGGCGAAATGTCTCCACACATACGTATGGCGTATGCAAATTCGTTTCGATATTTGGGTATTAGCATTAGCGCTGGCTAGGCTATTTGGTTGGGTTGATTAGTTGGCTGGTTGCTTTGGCTTTGGCTTATTTGACTAAAGACTCGACTCTGGACACCACATCGCAGGCGCTCACGTCTATATATGGACATATATATATATATAGAGATAAGTTAAGATATGTGTAGTGAAATAATTTATTACGTTTTTCAATTGATTTTTTTTGTTTGTTTTTGGTTGTGATTTGGTATTATCTTTTTTTTTTGGTATTTTTATTGGGTATATTTCAGACTCGACTCCTGAAAGAAGAGCAGTGAAGTTGATTTGTGAGACTTTCGGTTCTTTCATTCTTGTCTGTCTGTGAGTGAGAGTAGTAGTTGTGCTGCCTGCTGCCCCAGACAATAGGTAGAGTTTATCTGAAATTTAGTGCACGTTCAGTTTCCATTGAATCAATTCAAAAAAAAAATATAATAAACAAATTATACAGAAAACAAATGCCTAGATATGTTTTGGTTTTTATTTTCTTTTTTTTTGTTTGTTTTTTTTTTTTGTTTTCGCAGTTTCTGGCACATTCAAAACTTACCAAATGGTCTCCAGCTTTTTGTGTTTAGAATGACCAAAACAATCACTAGCAACAATATTGAGCTTATACGATTTCTGCAAAGACATTTCACCCTTAAGAATTATTCTCGCTTTTTGTTTTAATTTGTTTTTTGTTTGATTGTTTTTTTTTTTATTTTTGTCAATTTTTGTAGTGATATTTTCTATTTGCACATTGAATTGTTTTTGTTTTTTTTTGTTTTTTTTTTATATATATAGAGATAGACAGAAAAGGAGAGCAGCAAACTCAGATGTTAAATAAAATGTAATTTTCTTTTGAAAACCTACTTAAAAAATAGATAAACACAATTTCCTAATTTCTTTACGAATATTCGAATATAACACAAACAGCATTTAGAATACAAAAATATATATGACTGACATTTAAAATATCAATAATTTAGCAACATTTTTTTTATAGTCATCAGAGGTCTATCAGACCTGTTTCGGTTTCCACTTTCCCTTAACTGTTCACATTTTAACTTTTGGTAGTATTTTGCGGATTGAATTCAAGGGCTGAATTAACTTGTCATAAAGAAGTTAAGCTTTAAGAAAATTTCAATTCCGCAAAATTTAACCGAAAGTGGAAACCCGAACAGTCACAGTACACTCCCACCAAACTATATATAAACAAAAAATATGTGTGCCCTTTTTAGAATGGTAGAATTTCTCAATGTTTGAGATTTGACAGAATGTAAAATCGAAAATTCATGTTGAAACTGAAACTCTTATCTATTTATGCAGCTCATCATTGTATTTTGGAGCAGAAGTCAAAATTATCGCTTCTAAATCTGTTGTTAAACGATATATTAGCGGATATCTGAAAATTAATAAAATACTCGGAGCCCATCAGCTCCGATGCTAATTTTATTTATTTTTGATTTGCCATAAAAAAAAATAGCCATGATTAATTTTGGGTTCTTTTTTTATTATTTAATTATGAAATAAAATGATATATAAATAAAACTTGGGCGATAATGATAATCAAAAGTAATCATTATTTTCAAGTTTTTACAGTTTCAAAGCTTCATTTAACTCAAAAAATGATGAACATTTTATTACATCTTTATTAAGGAAAAAATTTGAAAAACTAAAGGCCTTTTCTGGTTGTCACTTTCGTTAAGATGTTGCGAAAGTGAAATTTCACTTAAATGTTCAATTTGGCAACATTTTGCGGATTGAATTCACTTGCATTTCAGCAAGAATTCAAGTTTTTTAACATTGAAAGAAATTTTAGTTTCGCAAAATGAAATGATGATATTGGTACTGTTACGGCCCCTGAACATTACATCTAGTATGTAGATATATACGCAATATCTTTTAGCTGTACTTTTTTTTTTAACAAAAATTACACCATGAATATTAGAAATGTGCTTATCTATGATTTGCTAATGTATTTATTTGGTAGATAAGAAAACCTACGACTAAGTAAAGAAGCAGCCCGAAAGATCCTAGTGTTCAAGAGCCCCGTAAAAAAAAAGAAACTAATGTTGGCGTAGTATTGTAGGTAATACCGTTATCGTATATCGTGCAAAGCACATAACAAAGTGAGTGGGTGGGTTGTTGTTGTTTCGGTTTCGGTTCGGTTTGGTTCGGTTTCACGACTAATCTTGACTAATTAAGCATGTATAATATATATATAGTTAGCATTAGCACCACCTGCAATTTGATATGAAATCATTTTCGATAGCATTTCAAGAATTTAGGTTAAAAATCGATCTAAGACATCCACTTTGCATGCAGTGCACATATACATAGATACATGCATGCACAAACATATGCATACACACACACACACACACACAAAGGTGTTGAATACACGTGAGTGCGTGTGTATGTGTGTGGTTGTATCTCAGACGATTCAAATACATATTAACATACATATTTATGTACGTTTGTACGGCGATTTGTGGGTGTCTATTTAGAAGAAAAAAAAATAAGGAGTATACAAACATTCATATATTTATGTATATATACCGTTGTCATAAGATGTAAAACATATTTTTTTTTTGTACAAACCGTTGTGACTATAAATTACTTTTGTTGGCTATTGCAACCAATTTTGATGCACTTACATTTTTCTGGTACGGCGCCTCCAGCATTGCTTCGACATCAAAGTCCTCGGCCATGTTGAATTTTGATTTTGGACGGGGAGGATTTAAACGCCCTTCGTTCGCTGTCTAATCACGTTGAAAAAGAACCAAAATTGTTGTTGGTATTGAAGAGCGCAACTCGACGACTCACTTACGAACTTGCTTTTCAATTATTTTGTATGTTAAATACAATTTTCCTCAATTTGTTCAATTTTTTTCCACAGCGTGGCTGACTATTTTGTGTTGGTTCAGGGTTGCTAATGATTATCAAAATCGATTTCCACAAACCTATCGATACATTTGTGCTCAAATTGGAGTGTGTGCAAACAATTAAATCAATTTTATCGTTTATACGCAAAAATTAATAAGCATTTGCTTCATTAGCGTAAAACATTACTTATTTGTAGTTGTTTTTTGTGAAATGTGTTAAAAGTTTGTACAGCTTGCGAGGATAATCATCGACGGCGTTGCCACATTGTTGCTACTAATGTTGCCAGCTGTCGAAAACTTAAAAAAAGCTAAAATGTCTATTGAAAAAACTTAGAAATAGCAAACTTTACCTAAAAATAGCAAATTATTTCAATTAAATCTAACTTTATTCCTCGAGATTATTCAAAATTTGCTCAATATTAACTATTGCACTTGACTCGTACCGATAATTTAGGAAATACAAATGTTATAAATCAAAGTAAATCAACCAGAATTTTATATTATCCAGTAAATTCATGCATATATGAGATGAATACAATTATGTATATTATTTAATCATTTTTACTTACTTTGAAGAAGATACACAAAAGTATCTTAAATGGGCTTAACTGGCCTAAAACAATTTCCACACAAAATAAATTTATATTTGAAAAACTATTAAATTATCTAGAAGTTTGAAACATCTGCGTAATACACTACTTTTATACAAACTGTGTCATGAATTCACGATTCAATGAATTTTACCGCAGAGATGTGCCACAGGTAAAAACAATTTAAAGTGTCAGCGAAATTTGAGAACAATGGAATATTGTTAAACTTATCAATGTTGAGCAGTTCTCATTCCCAAACGATTTTGATAAAATGCTTCATTTCCATTGAATTTTTTATATTTTACACCAACGAACAACAATAAACAGCTGTTAATTAAAATAGCAAAGTTGATAGACTTTTGAGCGTGAAAAATGAATGTATATGACCAAAACTCTGCCCATTTGCGTGTTTTGAAAAATTCACGTATTTGGTGTTTATACATACATACATGTCAAGCAAAATACGTGTTTTGATTCATGAATTTTGCTCGTGTATAAACGTAGTATTTATCAAATAGTTTTCTGCTCATGGCTTTTGTAAATAACTAGATCTGACGAGATAAATGGCTAAATTGCCAGCACTGCTTGTCAGGCTATTTATTGACGGCGTTGCCAGATCATTGATGCTACGTTGCCACATTAATCGATTTGTTTATATTTACATATACGCAGCAAAAATTTTTGCTTTGCAAAATTAATGCCGTTGCATTTAAGCGCCTTAATAATTGACGTTTTCAAACTTCTGGTAGTTATTCCACTCCACTCAGCTGTCAAATCAATTGAATGGCGTACTATAGCACAAACAATTACAAAAATATAAGCATATACGCTGCTGGCAGTTGTAATTGTTGAGTCATCATCATCAAGAAGCAACGTTCCAAGTCAATAACACTTAGCAGCAGCAGCAGCAGTGCTGCAGCAGCCTTGGAGGCGACGCTAAGCGTTCGACCGCAGACGTGGGTTGCGTGTGGCAAGCGCCAAACACGGCTACAGGTGAGAGACAGCAACAAAAAAAAGGTGGCGTAAGCTGCGTCTGCTGGTGAAACGCTTTTTTTTTGTTGGTTAAACCAACAAACTAAACCATCCCCCATTACGTACGTTACGCGTCGCTGACTAAGGTGTGTCTAAATTAGTTAAATACAATACATGCTTATTTCAGTTTGGCTCTTGACTTCAAATGGAGGACTATAAATTCCTATTCAAAATTGTGCTCGTCGGCAATGCAGGCGTTGGCAAAACATGTCTGGTGCGACGTTTCACGCAGGGATTGTTTCCACCCGGGCAGGGTGCAACGATTGGTGTGGATTTTATGATCAAGACTGTTGAGGTGGAGGGCGAGAAGATAAAGCTACAAATTTGGGACACAGCTGGACAGGAACGTTTTCGTTCCATTACACAAAGTTACTACAGATCAGCGCATGCATTAATCCTGGTCTATGATATTAGCTGCCAGCCGACATTTGATTGTTTGCCCGACTGGCTGCGTGAGATACAGGAATACGCCAACTCCAAGGTGCTAAAGATATTGGTGGGCAATAAAACGGATCGCGATGATCGTGAAATACCCACACAAATTGGCGAGGAATTCGCTAAGCAGCATGACATGTACTTCCTGGAAACGTCTGCCAAAGAGGCCGAGAACGTTGAACGTCTATTCTATGAGATTGCCGCCGAGCTAATTGGCCAAGCGCGCAGCAAAGATAGCAGCAGTGCTGCAGCAGCAGCGGCACAACGTCAATCCGATAATGGTGGCTCCATTGGACTGGGTAGCTTTAGTGCCAAAGCAGCGCAGAGCAGTTGTTGTGGCGGCCTAAGCAGCTCCAATAGCAGCGGCAGCAACACTAGTCAAGCGGGCTGAGCACGGACGAAAGATGGCTAGGACAACTCGCTTGTGTCAACTGGCAGCTAAACAATGCAACAAGATGCAATGACTATGGATGCTATATATTTGTGTTAAACTCCTTTGGATGTGTAGTTTTAGTACGCCTGATTTTTCTTATTAGTATTATCTGTTATAACAGTTCTGAGTTTTGATCTGGATTGTGAACATCACAATATATATATATATATATATAATAATACATATATATATGTATATATGTATGCTTTAAATTAATGTCAACTGATAATATCAGCAAATGCAATGCACATTTTGTTTTTAGTTTTTATCGTATTAATTGTATATTTTATACATTTTTTCTATATTTTATACAATATTTAAAAATCAAAACGTATTTATTTTAATTTTTGACCAATAATTTATATATATATAAGGCGATTTTATGACATTCCAAAAATTAAACGCGTAGTTCAATATAAGATAAACAAAAACCGAAAACGTCAAATAATAATAATGCACTTTGTAATTTAAATAGACCCAAATAAAGTTTTAAATGTGAGCGAAAAAACGTATCTTTAAGATTTATTAATGAATTAAGATTTAAGATAATATGTTTCTTAAATTTGAAAGATTTTTAACAAGTTCCTTGATATTTGGACTCGAGCAGTCATCTTATCTAAAGTTCCAAAAACTATGGCGAACGGGACTTTCAGCTTGGCATTTCCTCACTAATTGATTGATGAACTGCATAATCTATGCATAAGATAAATAATAAAAACTTCATTCGAATGGTAATAAATTTTGTACTAATATTTTGATTTTCTCGCATAAAGGTAAATCTTTTTGAAATCGTTTTTCAAAACAATAGTATCGTTTATAAATCGATGTTTTCTTCGATATATCACAAACAATGCTTTCTTCGATTTATCGATAGTGACATTTTTATAATTTTTCAAGGAATCATAATAATAAATTAGTTTTAATAACTATTATTTGAAAAATTATTTTCTTTAAAGGCAAATGTAAATATTGTTTTTTCTTTTTTTTTTTTATATATATAAATATTTTGCATAAAAATAAATCCCTTAAATTTATAGCATAAATAATTTTAAAAAAATGTTGGTGTGGTTTTTAGAAGACAAAATACTCGCAACATAGCCATATATGAAATTTACTGCTTCCTAAGGTATTTATATTTATCATTTTTATTTATTCATTATAAAATAGTGCGTTTTTACATTTTCGCTGTACTATCGATACTATCGATAGACTCGAATACTGCTATCAAAGCTATCGATTGCACGTACATCAATGTTTTGCCACTTTTAGTAACAAGTCTTATCAAATAGCTTTAAAAAGTCAGATTTAAAGGTCATCTGCCTATTGAACAGATCAATATCTGGACAGCTGGTCGTCCTTCTCAAGAATATATAAATACGAAATACTCTATGGATAGATCCGACATATTTCCTTCAATGCGTTACACATTTCGTAAAAAAAGCGATTACGCACCCATTTGGTTGGTTTTAAACAACTAACGAATTAAATTAGATAGAAAATTCGAATACAAAGTCAGTTTTGAATAAAAAATGTTTGTTTCATTTATTAAATATTGATGTTTTTTTGTTTTTAATTGGTACATTTGTCGTTTGCTGACGTTTCTCTATGAGAAAATTTCATGCTTATTATTAAGCTCTCTCTCTTTCTTTTGTATAAACTACAATATGTATATGTGTATATTCGACTTTTGACTCTAAAAAAAAAATATATATATATATATATATATATATATATAAATATAAATACATATATATGTATGTGCATGTATTGGCTATATATGGTAAATATTCTTGTATAACATCATAGTAGCAAAAAGGCATAAGGATGCAGAGTTATATAAAAAAAGAAGATATGTATATAAGTATATATATAGTAATATAATATGATAAACTGTAGCTGCAATTGTTGGGTTAATATTTTGAGTAGCATTAAAGTCTGTTAGGCAGGCCACGCACGAACACATACACAATAAATTATATACATTTATGCATAAATAAAATACATAATAATACATGTAAATGCTAAAAAATAATATAATAATTTCATTTAATACAAAATTAATGAATAGTTAAACCATTTTAAAAAGTTAACAACAATTTGGGTACGGCCTTTCACAAATATTGGAACATTTCTGACAGCCTGGCACTTTCGTTTTTTTTTTTTTTGTTTTATATATGATAATATAATATGTATGTTTGTTTTTGTATGGTAGACAGGATGCCAGAGCTGGCGCGAGATTCGTGGATTATGATTATGATTATAATGATAATAATGGCCGTGTCGGGGCTACTGCAGCATTAACGCATTGAGATTGCGCTGAAGTATCGTGTCCTTCACCGAATTGAACACCACATTGATGTTGCGCGTGTCTATGGCAGTGGTAAAGTGATGATAGATTCGGCTGGTGCTGCTGCTTCTACGCACGCTCATAAACATTTGAAGCATAAAGTTCTGGACGTCCAAAAGCGAGTGTGGATTGCCATTGAACTGTGGATAGTACCAGCGTATATCAGTCTCTGGATTGCGTACTTTTTGTTCGAGCAAATCGGTTTTGTTCAAAAACAATATTATTGAAATGCCTTTGAAGGTGTTATTGTTCACAATGGTATCGAATATATTTTTGGACTCTTCCAGGCGATTGGTTTTTCTAAAAATATTCAATAATCAAATCCACTTTTCATCATTACTTGTGCTCATATAACACTCACCTGTCTTCGGCGAGCACCTGATCGAATTCCGAACTGGACACCAGGAATATAATCGATGTAACAGAGGTATCAAAGCATCTGGTCCACTTCTGGCGTTGCGTACGTTGACCGCCCACATCGACAAACACAAATGGAATGTTCTGCAATACAAATATATATGCGATATATGTTAATACCAATAGACAGTCGTCATTCATCCGATTGCAGCATACCTGTACTTTGACACAAAACTCGTAGACACCTTTGGTTGCTTTGCGACAGTGCAGTATATCTTTGTGTGTGGGCACATAATCCGGTTTTGCCAGCCGCTCGATTTCGTCTAGAAAATAACTGACCGAATCGCTCTGTAAGGAAAAAAAAACAAAGTTGCAATATTATTAATCTATGTCACAACGCGTTAAGGTTGAGCATAATTCAAAAATCTATAAAAGTTAAGCAAAAAGAATGAGTTTTATGAAATTCAGTATTAGAATTTTTAGATCAGACAACGCTTTTGATTTAGAATTGATAGTTTCGATTGGGCAGAATTGGACCAAACTAGCGGCTTCCCTCGCCCACTTATAAAATTTGACCTTGACCACCATTTTCTGCCCGTGGGCGAAGATTTTTCTAAGCCAGATTCACACATTGTTAAATTGTTGTATAGATCATTAAAATGAGTTTGAAACTGATCGGTTGATAAACAAAAAAGTTGCATGCAAGAGTTTGCCCACTTTCTTCATAAGATGAAACTACTGTGAACAATTCAGCTTCTTACTTTTAGGGTTTCAATTAGTCAATCAGTTTGAATTCTTTTATATATATATATATATATATATACTAGAACTTGCAATTGTTGAGATATCTGTTTAAACAAACAGCTGTTCATTTAGTAAATAATTTTAAACAAATTGTTCTTAAAGTAGCTTTAAGATAAAGCCGTCGAATTTTGTTAAACATTGTTAAGAATGACTAAAACTTGCTAAAACTTAGAATGGGTGAGTGGTTAATAAAACTTATTTTCCTTGATTAGGAATTTATATACTTTCAATATTATGAGCATTCTATGAGCATAGTTTGATATTTCAAGGGTTTATCTTTGAAAAACGTATAGTTTTACAGTCTGCTTACAATTTGAAACTCGCGCCGTCGTTCATAGGCGCGCCTTATGCCACGATCCTGCCACAGTCGCCGGATGAGCGGCGCATATTGTACAAATGTAGCTGCCTCTATTGAATTACATTCCATTGATTTGGCATCGTTGGCATCCTGCTCGCGTCCATCGTTTCCCCAAGAGATGTCTAACTTTTCGCGCGCATCGAGAAGCACTTGCATACCTGTAATCAATTATAATAGAATAATTAACATTTTGATTATTTTGAATTGCATTATAATAAATATAAATACCTCTTATAACATTTTGATATATCACATGTTGGTACTCGCGCAGTAGCTCCGGATCAAAGTTGACGCCGTGTATGATGCGCATCTGTTTGAGGAAGGTTGACTTGCCTGACTCGCCAGCGCCCAGTAGCAGCAGCTTTACCTGGAATGCAGATGAAAATTAGTTTTAGTTTTTTTTGTGGTTTAAACTGTTTAAATACTAATTAGACTAAAATTAAAGCTTTTCCGAGCTAGCTTTGATCTATTTGCAAACATTTCTTTTAGTTCCAATTACAAATGGAATCAAGCAGGGAATCTCGTCCGAAAAATACTGGCCAACTCGTATATAGAAAAATTTGGTGTCAAATTTAAACTTGAAAATTGTTATAAGTCTACGGAACTTTCAAGAAAATACTATTGAAAAACAGGAAAATCTTTAAATAGAAAAGAAGATCAGAAAAAATTTTGAATTTTCCATATTCAAAAACACATGCTCTATATTATAACCATGGTTTGTTGGGTTAATTTTCTCTAGTTTACAAATTTTAGTTAAACTTGAAATGGACATGTTAAAAAATGGGAATGGTACGAAAATCCTACGGATCGACATTTTTGGATGATCCCGAAATGCCCGAATTAATTGATTAATTTTTTTGATCACATCTATATTTTCATGATAATAAACTTCTTCTTTTTTTTTTAAATTTCATAAATTTTGGTAAGGTGGTAATAACTGAAAAATATATGCTGTTTTTGAGTAAACAATTTTGGGCGGGATCGGAAGGGCGACATAAATTTCAAAATCTTCGGGACAAAAATTGTTTTTACTTTGAACGGAATTGAATTGGCATTCCCGTTGCCTTTTCGCATTCCACTTCAAATTCCAATTAGCCTGTTGCAGGCAACATTTCTTTGTGCGAAATTGAAACCTTGACCGACAAAAAAAAAAAAGAAGAAAATAAACACACACGCAACACACAACACAAGGCACAAGACACAACAACTGCAGCACGAAAATGTTGTTAATTGAATGCCTTTTGTGTGAATAAGACTTTTAGTTGTTGTTGAAATGATTGCCTAAATGATGCAACAATAAAAACGTACAACAAAGTCAGAGCCAAGCCCAGCAACAACAACAATAAAAAAAAACCAAAAAAAAAAGTGAAAATTCGTCTGACGTTTTATTTGTTTGCCTGGGCGACCCATGCGGGCCAAATACAACCGGATGAATGCTGAATGAGCGTCTGTGTGTGTGTGTGTGTATATATACATATATGTGCGTGTGTAAATTAATACTAATTACTTAATTAAACGAAATATGACAGCGATATGTATTGTTGTTGTTGTTGCTAACAAAATCATCTCACTCCATCTATTCGCTCTCTCACCTGCCGTCGAAATGTATGTTTCTCCTTTTCCAAAAACCGATCAATCTCTTTGGATTTGTAGCGTTGCTCCAGCTCCTCGGGCGTGCTGCGCAGTCGCACCAGATATGTGAGAAAGTTGCCGCAGCAGCGCATGCACGCGAAACGCGACGTTTGCAGTCGACTGCCCTGGCGACGCAGCCGCTCAGCACCATCCGATATGAGGCCGCCAGGGGAGGCAGCAGTGGATGAACCAATTGTTCTTGTGCCCAACTGTTGTTGTTGCTGCTGTTGTTGTTGTTGGTGGTGTTCCTCCATAAGATGCGTTAATGTGCCAGTACGCGTATCGTTGTTGCTGCTGTTGTTGTTGCTGCCGATGATGCTGCTGGTGATGCCGCTGCCGCCGCCGACGCCGCTGTGTGTTAACGTGGTCAATGTAATTCTGGACATGGTTGCGACTGCGACGACAGCCAACGCCTGACGTGCGCACTTTCTACACAAACACACACACACACGCACACAAACAAACAACACACACACACGCACACAAGAACACAGTCACGCACACAGTTGCGCGCGCTGTATGTTCAGTTTGTTGTTGTTGCTGCTGCTGCTGTTGTTGTTGTTGTTGTTGTTGATTTGTCTCCCGTTTGTTTTGGTATTGTTATTGTTCGCGTTGCACACACGCTAAATTTAGCCTGTTTGCAGGTTTTTTATTGTTTTGATCGTTGTAGCTGTGGCCAAATCATATCTTGACCACAATACCAGCGCCGCGCTCTCCCTCTGTGTCTTTCTTCTTCTCTCCGCGAGCATTGCACACACACGCAAACACACACACACTTGCACACTCCGTCTACACTCTACTGCATCTGCGATTCGCGATGATGACAAATTGTTGAAACTTTTTCGCTTGGTTTTTTGTATTACGCGTCGCCTTCCTTTTCTCGTATTGGTAAATTTTGTAAATAAATTCGCATTTTCACTCCCAAAATGACAGGGGCAGGGTTGTAAATGGGACTGTTGAATATATATCGATAAGTATTTTATTGCTGAGCGATATTTTTGCATGACATTTTATAAAGGGCCAAATAGACGAAACAGAAATCATCGCAGACGTCAGCGCAAATGGTGCCGTTAAGTTATTGCGATAACTTTTGATAACGTCATTTGCACAAATGCTTTAATAGGGTATTACACTTTTTTTTAAATTGCTGGTAAACATAAATAACATCGATGGGGAGAGCACCCACCTACTGTTACCCTAAGGTTTTGAGGCCAAGACTTTCGTTCGAAACAATTTCGCAGAGCTCGTTTAAAATCTAAGTTCAATAGCTAAAAAGAATTTCAAACGGAACTTAAAACTTGAGTTTTTGCCATCTATATAGTAAAAGTCCCGAAAATCGACACTCCAAAAAAAGGTTCACTACCACTGGCCCCCGTTTATGCCTCGTTGTCAAAAATCGAAAATGAAGCATTAACACAAGTATATCATTTTTGTTGTCGTTTATTCATTACACTGACCATTTGAAAAATTATTTGTCAGATTTTATTAGCAAAATAAATGGAAATAAGTGAACAAATTAAATGAAAGTGGGTTTAAATTACGTTTCGCTGTTATCAAGTTTCTCCACACGTTCAGAATCGTAGTTTTTGCGAGTGAAAGTGCTCCCTTCTATTTCATTCGATCGAGTTGCTTTTCATTAATTCCATTTACGGTTGCGTTGATAGTTTTCTTTCCAAAAATCCCGCTCCTCGTGCTTTTTCCAAAATCCTGTGCCACTTTGCGGGTCCCCGTCCTGTTACCATCTCTATAATGATTTTGTCATGAGTGACAGTCGAAGCCTGTTGATAAGAACAAGACAGAGATAGCATGTTTGCTCTTTCGATTTTGTTTTCTAGTCTTGTTACTTGAAAGGCAAAAAGAGATAAAATGATGTTTTTTTCTGTTTACATTTTTCAAAACAACACCACTATGCGATGTCGCACTATCGATATTCTTCATGTTTTGCGATATTTATATATCGATACTTATTATGCGATGTATCGAGTACGGAGCAACACTGCGGCTCACTACCGCTGCACACACACACACACAGACACAGTCAAACGGTATTCTTCAGCTGTTTATTTATTTTGCTTTGTCGCCGTGAGCTTGTCGTTTGTTTTGTTTTAATACAGCTGCATTTTAAACAGTGATAATGATAATTAATACAAGCAAAGCATATTTGCAGTGTGCTGCACGTTTACCAACTGGCATGCAGTACTTGAAAAAGTATACAGGTAAAGTTACCCTACTTTTCGTAATCTTGCAAAGGTCAAAAAGTTTATATCAATTGAAAATCCCTTTGGTTGGCCGGTTCTCGGCGGTTTCGATTGGTTTACAAATAAAAGGCAATCAGACGACTTTAATCAATTTACGCACATTAAGCAATTCTTCAACTGACATTGTTGTAAATACGTTTACAACATATACATATGTACATATGACTTATGTATTTATGTACGTTTATAACTTTGATGTACATGTAGCATACAGTAGTGGCCACAAATTTAGCACACTTTGCCATATAAACTGAATTTATTCAAAAATGTATTATTGATTATAATGAGTTTGTGTGCTTAATTTGCTTTCCTTTTTTTTTTTAAATTTATTTTAATCAGTTTCAAATGTTTAAAGAAAAAATGTAAAAAGATAAGCTTATTTGTTAACTCAACTCTGACTTTTCAAAATTTGACTTTATTCCTTTTCTCATTTAAAAGCATTATATTGATATTGCTCCAAATATTCTTTTCTTTACAACAGTTGTCTTTTCGTTCCTAATTATTTCAAAAATATTAATTTATTCGAAAAGCTTAAAAAAGTGCTTTAAAATTGAGACACAGTTTTTATTTATTCCCATACAATTTTTAATTTTTGACTAATAATCTTTTGAAATTATTATATAAAAAACTTTGAAATAAAGCAACAAAAAGCTAAAACAGTATGCTCTTAAAACAATAAAAACTAATCAAAAAATGTAAATTTTAATAATTCTTATGCAAAAGTTCATTGCGTATGAAAATGTCTCTTTTCCCCAGAAAAATGGCCACCACTGTACATACATACATTTTATTATATGTATATAGATATGTATTTGGATTTTGTACCCTGGTCGTCTGCCAAACTGCGCAATACATTTTTTGCATATTGTGTATTATTAATAAAACGTATTTTTGTTTTCTGTTAATTTAGCCATTCAACCCTTTCACACAAGCGCCAAGGCGCTGAACTATGCGAAGCCAGCGCCCGCATTGCCCCTGCCCCATAATGTGGATGCCGCAGAAACGACACGCTTCTCACCGCAACGCTCCAGGGACATGTCGGACAACATCATGACCATGTCACATGCACCCATCTCCATGATTGATATCACCACAGATAACACCTTGAATATATCACAACAGAATGATGCTAGCTTTGTTCAGGATCCGCATGTTCAATCCTATGATTGCTTTGGTGCTGTCAGCCTAAATGCCGTCATGCAGAGCAATGTGCCTACACCATTTGGTGGCATGCACAAGTTCTCGCACTTGAACATGCCCGGTGGCCAATGGTCCCAGGAATACAAGTTCACATCGCAGAATATGCAAGCCTCGCATTATCGTGCGCTGCGCGACAGCACACGTGCTGATTGGGTGACCTATGATCAGAATGCCACGGTCGGGGTCAAGAGTCAAGGTGAGAGAGAAGGCAGCTGATGCAGAATGTATGCTGGCATATTTTGCATATAGAATCCTAACCTGTTGCATGTCGCGCGCATGCGCTCTAGCCAGTGTTGCCAACAAAAATCTGTTTTTAATGGGAGAACAATCAAAAATAAGTTTTGATTTAAGTCAAAAGAAGAAGCTACGTTTTGTATGACTTAAATATAAGTACATTTAATACAACATTCTTCAAATCTATTCACCAATTTTTTTTTTTAATATAATGTTGATCTGGCTACATATACAAATCGTTTTGAATGAGACAAAGACAAAATGCTGAACGTATAGCTCAATTAAACTATAAAGAAAATAAAAATTTGCCTAACGTATCTAACATTTGAGTAGAAAAAAAAACAGCAAAGCAAAAAATAACAAGAATCGAAAGTTATCTTATAGTTAGATATTATGGCTTTGCAGAAAAGTTGTTTGCATGAGAAAACACAATTTTCGAACGTTTGTTCCTTTGATAAGATGTTATCGCCCGATTTTAATCAAATTTAGTCATCATGATAAGAACACACTAAAACGCAGAATCGGTAAATTTTCTTGAGAATCGAAGAGTTTTTCATACAAAAACTAATTATTCAACTGACTATTCCTATGGCAGCTATTAGATAAAGTGGTCCGATTTTGACGTAATTTTGTAATCATATTTAGATAATGCTAAAACTCAGAATAGTTAAGTTTGGACGATTTAGCTTGAATAACAAAATTTTCGACTGATCGTTCATATGGCAGCTATATGTTATAGTGGTTCGATCTATCTTATTCTGACATATGTACTGCTTACTGCAAAAATAAGCATCTGTGCCAAGTTTCATGAAGATAGCTTTAAAGAAAGGCCAGTTCACATAGAACAGTCAGATGTATGGATAGTCGTAAAGAGCTAGTTCGACTTGGCTGTTGATGCTGATCAAGAATATAGTATGTACTTTATAGGGTTGGAGAAGTCAAAAAAGCCATAATTCCCGCTATCGAATATAAAATAAAGCTAGCTTTATCGGTTAAAAAGCTGCATTGGCAACACTGACTCTAGCTAACACTCACACGCATCCCCATATCATACGCACTGCTCGCATTCCGCAGGCTTCCGACGTTGCTACAGCACACAAGCAAGGCCCTCCACAGAGACTGTAAAGGCAACTGCAACCGCAGAGACTGTAAAGGCAACTGCAACCGCAGAGCCTTTAATAAGCACTACAAACGCAGATTCTTTGAAGGCAACTGCAACCGCAGAACCCATCACAGAGAAGCTAAGCAAGAAGGAGCAATTGAAGCGTGCGTTTAAGGATTACGGTGCCACAATTGTGGCATTTCATGTAGGCATCTCGCTGGTGTCGCTGGGTGGCTTCTACTTGGGCGTCTCCAGGTAGGCTCAACTAACTGTATGCGCTCATTCGCATGTTAAACTAACACAACGTATAAACATATTTTGGGTTTAAGTTTTATTGATAGTTTTGACTAATTCATTTCTCTGATCTTCTCGCATTCTTGCAGCGGACTAAATATGATGCCTGTTCTGGAATTCCTTGGCATTTCATCCTCGGCAATTGCGGATAAAGTAGCCATCGGCAGCACATTTGTTACGGCGTATGCCATCCATAAAGTTTTTGCACCAGTTCGTATAACCATCACGCTGAGCGCAACGCCATTCATAGTGCGTTTTCTGCGTGCCAAGGGATTCTTGAAACCAAAAGTTAAGAGCACATAGTGCTCAATACGAAAGCATATCTATAATCAATATATACGGACCTGTTACGGTTTTCACTCACTTCAATATTTTGCGGAAATGAAATTCCTGTTGAAAACATCAAGTAAAGTTAATGCTTTCACAATGGAAAGTTTATTTCATCTTTGAGGAAGTCAATCCGCAAAGGGAAATTCGCTTTCGCAAAGTGAAAACCAGAACAGATCTGTTAAATATACATACGATACGATACATATATACACGCATATATAGCTGCTCTGAGCATGTTAGCTGATTTCAAATTGTCAATAAAAATGTATTTCAAACGTTTCAAATATTTTCTACTTGATAATAAACAATCATCAAACTAAAATTCAAACTTCAATATTTTCTATCTATACACACACATATAAAACTGTTTGTTTTGACTGTCTGATTACAAATGGCTGTATTTTTTTATTTCAAGAAATACACTGTTCAACAAAATTTCATTTTTTTTTCGTACATTTTACACAAAAACATATTTAGTGTGTGTTTTAAAACTATTGGTTATTGTATTTGTACCCAACAATTTCTTTTGATAAAATATAAAAATTTCTTATTAAGCGCCTATTTGATTTAATTCTTTGATCATACAAATTGTTTTTTTTTTTGCTTGTTTTGTTTTTTTTTTTGGGCTTTTGATCGTTACGGACGTTTTATTTATTATTACTACCTTACTTATATGGAAACATAAACGACCTCTTAATTAAACAAATACATAACTAACATCAATCTACAGTTTGAAAAAAAGAGGGTCTCAATGAGCACCAAAGTTTTGTTTTAATAAATTTGTTGAGCTGAATTTTACGTTTGTTTATAGGTTTACTCCTGATTTTCCCGTTGATATTTAAGAGTACTTATTCTTCTATCTATATATGTCTATATATACATATATAAAAGAACTTGTCTTGACTGACTGATTGATTGCTGATAATCGTTTCACAGCTCAAATCGAAAGAGCTAGAAACCTTTAGTTTTTTTTAAGTAGTTTGAATTTATGACATAAATACGCAAAGGATGTGATTTTGAAAAGTTTCATACTCATTATATGTTTTTCAGCCAGATAGGTTTTAAACTTATACAGAAACAATTTAAGAGAAACAACTATGAGTTAACTAATAAGTTTAAGAAATTTAATCAGGCCTGTTCCCATTTTCAAAGTAAATATTCGGAAACGGAATTTTTAGCTGTTCTGAATACCGAATATTGAAGGAGATTCAGTATGGTATGCGAAGTATTTAAGCTTATCTTTAAAACGAAAGAACGATGGCTATTTTATTCGAAAAGAGAAACATAAAATCGAAAATGAAGCGGAATGAAAAGTGCTCGAAAACAGGAACAGAACTAATTCAGGCTTTCTTGGATTGGACCACATGTAAAAAATGTTTTATTACGGCAAATCAAATGATCTCTACAATGCATAAATATCTAAAGGACTTAGCTTCCTGGAGAGGGGGGGAATACAGTTCACTAAAGATCACTGAGTGTGTTTTAGGTTTCATAATAAGTGTTGGTAGCCAAAACAGTATTACTACGAGAGTTGTGTGTAACAAAACTTGTGTAGCTCAGTGTGCTTTACCGATTTTGCAAATTCTCCAACGGAATGGATGGGATCCTAGTTTGTGTTGGTTAAAGATCAACCGTTTTTAAAGCTCTACGGGCGGCAAATGGTTGAAAAGGCAGGCCACAAATTGAAATGGATATTTTTTTTTTTCTTGATTGACTTGTAAAGCATTTTACTTAAACTACATAAAAAACTGGAAAAATTGTAGTTAGGATCAAAAGTTAAAAGTTTTGTACATCAAAAATGGTTATAACATTTCATTTACTATAGTTAAAAGGATTATGGCTCCATAGGAGCAATCTGCAAGGGTAATACTATATGTACTTTTGATAAGACACCGATTTATACCGATTTAGGCAAATACATAACTTGCAAGTTATATTTTCTTCCTTTTTTTTTTTTTTTTTTTTTTTTTGTTCCACCAGCTCCATCCATAAATAAAAACTTTCAGTGCAATTTAAAATTTTTGTGTTTTTTTTACTGCTTTTTTTTTGAGTTTTTTTTTGTTTTCTTTTTTTGTTTAGCATTTAAATAGATAGAAAAAATATTTTTCATTTCTTAAGTTTTGTTGTTGTTTTTTTGTTTTCACTGCTACACACATTGTTTTTTCATCCGTTGGTTGGCTTAAGCTATAAATTGATTTTAAGTAAACAATAATTGTAATAATTATACAATATAATAATTAAGACTTAACAGTTAGACAAAATAAGCTGATGGAAGAAACAAATTAACAATTTCCAAAAAAAATTTCCAATGCCATTTTACACGTCCCACCTTTCTACTACATCATTTTGCAAAGGTTATCAAAATTTTCCCCCCATTCTAGTCCCACACTCGATACACATTCTCCTAGCACTCTTTCTCTCTTCCTTTGTACGCAAATTTGTAAAGCCTAACAACTAATTGTAATTGTACGTTGATTGTGAAGCAGTCGTCGCCGCCGTCAGCTTAGTAGCCGCCGCCATCAACAACAGCTTCCTCGTCGAGTTGAGCCGCCAGCTTCTCCTCCTCTTTGGCTTTGCGTCGCTCTATCCAGGGCATGAATGCCCACAGGCTGGCGCCGGCTAACAAAGTCAGGCCAAGCGCATGGAAGAGCGGATTGAAATCATTGACCGCCTCGGTCCAAGCTGTGCACAGCGGTGGTCCTATCAGCTGCAGTATGCCATTGACAAACAGACTGATGCCATAGGATGAGGTAAGTCGCTCCGTACCCAGCATATCGGCCATTATGACAGCCGTAATGCCCACATAAATGCCAGAGGCGAGTCCAAACAAAGCACACCAGAAGCAGACACCGCCATAGCTATATGCAAATGGTAGCAGTGCCAGCGAAATGCCCGAAACTGTCAAGCCGCCCACAAAGTACCAGGTCTTCGGTATATAGCCCATGTCGGAGAGCGCGGAGCCACCAATGCGTCCAATAAGATCCGTTGCAGAGACCACGGAGAGCAAATAGGCGGACAAGGATTTGTCAAAGCTGCGGGCCAAGCCAAAGCTGGGCAGCAAAATAATGAAATTTGTATAGCTGATGGCATTCGTCGAGTTGGAGATGAGTATGACCAAGTACATGGGATCCCTAAGCAGGCTTAGATCAAAGAATTTACTGCGTTGACTTTGCTCCGTTTTGCCCTGCGTTTCATCCGCACCAGCGCCATCCTGAGCAGCCGACTCGCCCGTTGCTGCAGCGTTGCTGCTGCCAGCCGAGCGCAGCGATAAATGCGATGAGAACTCCTTGGGCTGAAAGGATAGCGTGCTGCCATGATATGGCGTACTGATATACAAGAAACTGCTCGTGGATGGCGAACGCTTGGACAAACGATTGCGTGAACTATTTCTCAAGGTTAGCTTATTGGAACTGGAACGTCCCTCCGGCACAGCATATAGCGATGTCTGCGAGTTCAGTTGACCGGGCGTAAATGTCTGATTACGTTGTGGCAGTCGCACTGGTGTGCTTATCTTTCTCGCACGTGGCTGGAATTCATCACCGCTCTTTGCATAGCTCTGCACAACAGCTGCCGATGCGCTGCGCACAAACTGCTGCTTGTCATCATCCGCCTCGTCCGGCAAATAAAGCGGCGACGGTGGCGAATTGTACGGCAACAGTTGCTTTTCGGCATTTAGCTCCTGATTCGGCGTTGTCGTCTCATCCACATTCTCGAATTTCATCACAATGCCCACATCTTCCTCTTCGGGTATATCGTCCAGTGCCTGGCGAGCACGCGGCACACGCACCATATGCTGCTCCACGGGCTCATAGAACAATGCACCCACCAGCACATTGAGCGTTATGCCGCCCATTATCAAACAGGATCCTCGATAGCCATATGTCTCCAGCAGCCAACGCAGCACAGGTGGCAGTATAATGGAACCGATGGCGCTGCCCGAAATGCACAGGCCATTGGCCAATCCGCGTAGCTTCACAAAGTACGAGGTGACAATGTACACAGTGGGCGGAAAGGAAAGGCCAGCTCCAATGCCCACCAAGACGCCATAACTGTAAGAAAAAAAACACAAATATGAGGTTAACAATCCTTTGAAAGTGCGGTTTTTACATTTTCAAAATAATTACAATTTAATTAATTAAGAAAAAAAAGCAAAAATGAGTTTAACAATCGTTTGAAATGAGCTTATTTTTTATTACATTTTGAATATTTATAACATCAATTAAAAATGTATATATACTCGTAAATAATTAATTGATGTGCATAAATTAAGGTATTTTTTTAAATATAAAGATTAACAATTGTAAACAAGCAAAACCGGCAATAGAGTGCTTTATTTTTGACCCGAATCATTTGTTTACGTCATTTCAAACGGGTTTTCAAACGAACCGGTTCAATGTACCCTGCACTTGAAATAGGGTTTTGTTTTTTTTTTTGTGAACCTGGAACGAACAGCAGAAAGCAGCTCCGACTATATGGTGTTGATATACTCAGATTCGTGTTTAGCTTCAACAGCTGATTTGAGTTGATTGATTGGGGTTTAATTGCAGAGTTTGTTGAACCCACCCTTTTTTCTTTTTAATAATATACTATATTTCTGGGTCAACATGTTAATTTCAAACTTTTGGAATATCTTATTCAAATTTGATCGAAAAAAATAAAAATTAAAAGTTGTTTTGTAGATCCCGTTAAAATTTATTACATTTTTATTAAAGTAAAATGAAAGTTTTTGGTATATTCGTTAATTTTGATTTTACAATATCATTAATTATGTAAATCCATTATACACTCAAAAAAAGTGCCATATATGCTTAGCTTAACTTATATTTCAATCGGTTTAACTTCAAACAACTCTTAATAGTACATATAGGAAATATAAAACCAAGTAAACTTACCTTATGTATAAGTAGCCAACAGATGAAGCCCAAAAGGAAAGTATCATGCCAAGGGAAGCGGACAGGGCGCCTATCAAAGTTACCGTGCGATAGGAATACTTAACTGAAAGAATACTCGAAACAGGACCTGTGAAAAAACAAAACAACAAATTTAGAAAGAGTCAATGAAGTGCAACTTGTTCACTTACCCAGTGAACTGTATAGAAAATAGCATAATGCCGGTATCCAGGCAGCCTTTGTTGATGTGGTGTGAAACGCCTCCAAGAACTCAACGAAGAGCACACCAAAACTCTTAATTGTGCCGGGGATGAGTATGTTGGTTAGACAGGAGCCAAATAGGACTAACCAACCCCAACCTCCATCGGGCGGCACAAGGTCATATTCGCTGCTATCATCCTTCTTATTTAGCAGGCTAGCTGATATATGGAACGAAAGATCAAATAAAACAACAATATAGTTATGATTACTTCAAAAGTTTGCAAGAAATTTAAATTATACAAATACTAATACAAACACAATTTAAATATGTTTACTTGTTCTTAGAGATTTAAACAAATAAAGTTTTAATTTTTTTCTTTCTAGCAATATTATAATTTAGAACATCGTTTATCAAGTTGAAAATATGCTTATCTAGTTTTTGATCTTTTGCAGTTCAAAGCGAAAGGCTATTGTAATCCTGATTATGTGTTGCGTTTTGACTTTTCCAAAAATTCCACATATATCATTCTAATGTATGTCAATTTTTTCTAATCTCAAAATATCCCTTGCAGAAAATACTGTAATTTTGTAAAGAAATGTGTTGAAGGAGTTGTCGCCCAACCCATAAAGTATATAAGTATCTTATCAGCAGCAACAGCAGAGTCGAACTAGCCATTTTCGACTATCCATCCATCTAACTGTTCTATGTGAACTGGCCTCTCTTTAAAGCTATCTTCATGAAACTTGGCACAGATGCTTCTTTTTGCTGCAGGTAGTACATATGTCAGAATCGGATGGATCGGACCACTATAACATATAGCTGCCATAGGAACGTTCGGTCGAAAATTTTGTTATTCAAGCTAATTCGACCAAACTTAACAATTCTCAGTTTTAGCATTATCTAAACATGTTTAAAAAATTTCAACCAAATCGGACGACTATATCTTATAGTTGTCATAGAAACAATCGGTTGTAGAAGGAGTTATATGAAAAACTTTCCTATTGCTCAAGTTATTTCCACCAAACTCACTCATTTGAAGTTTTAGAAAGTTTTTTGGTCATTCTGAACAAATTTTATTAAAATCGGACGACTATATCTTATAGTTGATATCCTGTTCAAATATAAGTTCTAGGAAAATCTTGTTTATTTATGCATATATATATATAAGCCAAAACATCCCATGTTCTTAATGTTGAGCAAGTTTGATCAAAAACATGAGAACATATCTCCGAAATCGGTCGAAAATCTAGTTTATACATGAAAAACTTATTTAAAAAGGTATATATATCTTCGGCACAATTAAGTTGAGGGCTAGTGTACTACAACCTGCTCATCAAAAATGCTTTCCAAGATTGTACAATCGGTTGAGAGAGTGTCTTGTTTTTTAAATGAATTATCAGTCGCAGTGAGATTTTAAGTTGCTTATCGCTTAAAGTGCTTTGAAAGTGAGAAACCTTTTAATGTGCTACAAATGTTAATTAGCCCAGCTCCAAATATGTATGTTTTCAAGTGTTCGAAAAACCACTTTGTATTCTTTAATACAATGTTATAACAATGCCATATCTTATCTATAAGCTGTATAACTACTGTGATCAATGCGTAGGCTCTTGATTATTACAAGGCTCGCGTGATTTGCTGCAAAAACTTTTACCCTTTGGCCGAGGCAGGTGGGAGGGCCCTAAAAACAAAAAAAAAACATTATAACTGCGACTGATAACTCCACAACATTTATAAGGCCCATTTTAACTGTGCGAAACGTGTCAGTAGCATTAATGGATGGGACTAGTTCTACGTCAGCCATACACATTTGGGGCCTCGTGTTATTTGTGAAGCGATTTGGGTTGTCGTCGTCGTCGTTGTGTCGCGGCATCCAAAGCATATTATTAACTCTGATAGGAGCAGTTGAAACTAGTTCGGGGTGAGTCAGTATAATCGTCATTTATTTATTAAAAAAAAAATAAAAAACCAATGCAGCAGAGCTTGTTAGACTCAATAACTATTTAAGGCGTTCCGAGATATTTTACTGTTAATAAGTCAAGTACAGACGTAACTGTACCAGACGTGACTGTACCAGGCGTGACTGTACCAGTTGTGCTGTTAATGGGCGCAAAAAAAAAAACTGTTATGTGGCGTGAAATGTTTAATAAATCATCGTAGCTAAATAAATAAACAACTTAATCATAACAAAGGGTTTATGCAAATAGTTTATGAGACTTTGACATGTTGTTAAAGTGATCGATTGAGGTTATGTGCTGCCATTTCAATTGTTGTCGATCAATCAAAATAACAGTGTATTTGATTTGATTGTAATATAGTTTCTAGATCAGTGACATAAATCATTCAAAAAGTAGTTGCTTTCGATTGTTTATTGTGGATGCAAATAGATTACTGACCTGTTTTATCACTATTTTCTTTTGTTGTTCCGTTTAATTTATGCTCTTTCTTGTTTGCTTTATTTGCATTTTGTGTACTTAAAACTTTTTCCTTATGCATGGTCTGTAAGAAGAAGAGAAAGAGAGAAAGAAAAGAAAAATAGTGTTTGGTTGATGTTGTTCTTTTTAGTAGGATAAAATATTTTTGAGCTAAGTTGATATTGATCATAAAAAATGTTTAGTTATTTTGTTTGGAGTTAATATCATTTAATATGTTGGTGTGAAAGAATATGTATGTATGTATATATTTACAATATACATTCTGTGTTTGTATGTTTGTAGATCTGAGGCGTAAATAGGGGCGAGCAGGGCATGTAAATGAGGGTTGTGTTTCACAGAAATATTAAGTGAAATTATAACCGGAAATTAACGGCATATTACTGCGTTTTTTTTTTTTTGCTATCATCAATTCGACGCACAATTTATGTTAACAGTACAGTGGTGTCTCGGAAATGAGAACCTTTTGCACAAATTGCATTTTCCAGTTGGTAAATTGTCGAAAATATAATAACTTTATCAGTCCTGTTTCGGCTTTCACTTTCAGTAATTTATTGAGAATGTCATTTTTCCTTAAATGTTCCCATTTTCACTTTAGCTAAGATTTTGCGGAATTGAAATTTACTTAAAGCTTCAAATTTAGTTAAATGAATTCCTTCTCAATGGCAATTTAATAAAATTCATCATCAAATCTAAGTGAATTCAATCCACATTATCTTTTTTAATACAAGCAAAACTGTAATATGAATATAAAAGTTTTTTCTAAACATCATTTTAGCAGCACAAGTACACAATTTTTTAATTTTAATGATTCGTTTTCACTTGAGGTCTATTAAACTGAAAAGTGGACAACCAGAACTGATTTCATATTCAAAACTTAATTTTAAAAACCATGTTTTTTTTTGATCATGTAACTGGAACTGACCCAATATATCATTTCATTTAAGTTGTCTTTAGTCAATTTCTTTTAGGACTGTTAGCAAAGCAGATATGGGAAAGGGAAAGAGAAACATTCTGAGAATTTTAAAAAACCAAAATTCTAAAGATTTTCATTGTTTTTAATCAAGAATGCACGAATTCTGCTTGTATTTTTCAAAATCCTTGCTCATCACACTCATTTGCATCTGTAAACGGAAACGTTCTTGTTTGCGAGCGCCCACTGTATTGATTTTGAGAAATTATGAGTTTCTATACCAAAAATGAACATATGGCTATATTTGACATCAATTGTATGCAATATTTTGACATCTGTATGTATCTTTGTACATTTCCATGAGTATATATTCAGCTAGCCTGGCTAAGCGTGTTATTTATGGCAGCTAATCTCAGTTGATGGCTCGCGTAAAAAGTAATTGCATGCTAAATGACTGAACATGTTTCGTCATTAAAATATCCGGGGCATAGTCGGGATCGGGAATCCGATGCTATTCGCTGCCGCAGCCGCAGCTGCTGATAAAAACGCGTTGGGTACAAAATACAAATTGATTAGGGAGAGACAGGCGTATACAACTATACACAAACCAAAAATAGGAAAAGTTATTGCTTTTGTTTTTAGAACACTGTGGCGTGATCATAACATAACCCACACACCCCAACCCCCTACCCCGCCCCTCCGCTGTTTAACCCTTTGCTGAATGAGCACAAAGCGTAGCAATTGCTTCAAGTCATTCCACACATCACGCGATGATTCATTTCGCTTCTGTTGATTGTTTTTGAAATGTTTCTACTTCCAAGGATCGTTTTTGTGTTCATATTTGATATGATTATATTTTTGCGTTGTTTGTTTTTTTTTTTTTGTCATTTATGATGATGAAACCGTTTTTCAGCTGGTTCTGATGACGTCATGTTGGTGCCAGTGTACAAAATCTTGGCATGAAAATCAAACAAAGGCAAAATGTTAAAAATTGTGAGCTTTTTTTGATGGGAAAAATACATATTTAATTAACTGATGTACTAATATAACTTTCAGAACTGTTCTCATTTCCGAGAACTTTGCATTGTGAATCGTTTTTGCATTTTGAATACTTTTCTTTCAACTTGTCTCAAAATCAAAACTATTCCATTGTTATTCGGAATATTGTAATAAGAATCGAAAATGGAAATACATATTTCGAACTTCGAATACTTTACTTTCAACTGTCCTAAAACTGTTCCTTTTAAATACAAATTTTTAATCGATATGCAAAATTTAGAACAGATTATTATTTTGATTTGATACCAATATTTGAAAATAATGCATGTTTTATGAAAAGTTGAATTTGTTTGTTAAGATTTCATAGTTATTTCCTTGTTAATTGTGATGCGACATAAAAATTGATTATGCATCAATATTAGCACAAATTTCAAGTCATGTGAACCATTTCATTTATTGAAATATTTTTGTTTTGAATTGAGAACATCGCCATTAGCTCGTTTGTTGCCCCCTTTCGAACTGATTGAAGGTCGTTTCCTGGGCAGTTATTAGTTAAACAGAAAATTGCCTCCACAAACAAACAAATGTTACAAATTTAAATTCAAATTCAATTGGCGCCTCAAATTGAAACGTATTGACAACAATTACGTATTTCTACGTATTCAATACAAACGAACACAAGGTCTACATTGTTGTTTTTCTAGTTTTTTTTTTCTTGTTTTTACTTTTTCGATTGTATATCTGTGTACAATGGGCTGCTTCACGCCCAGTGGGCAGCATTTCAGTTGTTGTGAATCGCGTTGATCATTTAGAGCAGCGCTCAATTATTGGAATTGTTTAAATCATTTCGATTGTTGTTATTGCAGCAAATTTCGATTATGCTTCAATCATTTGTATATGTATATGTACAATGTATTACATGCATAACATACATACGCATGTACATGTACATACAAATATGAAAAACATCAAAACAACCAAAATATTAAACAAATTTGTTTACATTTAACAGCAAAGGCGGCTGTTAATAGAAATGTTACAGCAAAGGCGTCTGTTACTGGAAATTTTACAGCAAATGCGGTTATTACTGGTAATGTTACAGCAAAGGCGGCTGTTAATAGAAATTTTACAGCAAAGGCGGCTTTTAATAGACATTTTACAGCAAAGGCGGCTGTTAATGGATGTTTTACAGCAAAGGCGGCTGTTAATGGACATTTTACAGCAAAGGCGGCTGTAAATAGAAATTTTGCAGGAAAGGCGCCAGTTAATGGAAATTTTACAGCAAAGGCGGCTGTTAATGGAAATTTCACAGTCAAGCCTAGCTTTGAAATACGAAGTTGGAGCTTCGTTTACGCTTCAATCGCCCAAGGGCAATCGATAATACATATGTATGAGCATAAGTTTGTATGTGTCTGGCTACAAAGTAATTCGAGAAAAATTGTTTGCACACTTTGTTTGCCAGCCATAAATCACATTGTTGGTAATAATTTATAAATGTGAGATATGTAACAGTTGCGCGCTGCGTGGCCTGTGCGGCTCACCTTTAATATCAAAGTGTACATTTTAAATTCAATGAGAAGCAATATGAAACTAAATTGGAAACCGTTTAAAGTTGACCTTGAGCAAAGAAAATGTCAAATACATGCATACACACATATGTACATACATACATACATATGCACATACATATGTATATGATTAATTCACAATTGTTTCCGGAACATTTGCAACACGCGCTTCGCCTGAGTTGAATAGAGCAATAGAGCGTTACGCCTCAACTACTTGTTGCTAATTGCTGATAAAAAAAGTACAAATCTGTAGGTTACACACACACACACATGTATATACATATGATCTGTTTACATATGCATACATAACTGATATACATACTAAATTTGATGACGTGTGCATTGGCAACACTTTTTTGTTTTTCTTTTTTGTGTTTTTGCCATATTGACATTACACAGTCAGTCGCAGTTGGAACAACAAACAATAACGGCTCTCGTCAAAACAATAAAAAAAATTTTTTGATAAGCTTAAACGGCCTATGTCGATGCAGCTGTAAGTTATGCGATAACCAACGTTAAGTTAACATATAAAACAGTGTTGGCCTTTCCAGTCGCTTTATACAGTAGTTCACTTTGCTCAGTTGTTCATTTTACTGAGTTGTTCACTTTGCTCAGTTGTTAATTTTATTCAGTTGTTCATTTTAGTCAGTTGTTCATTTAGGTCAGTTGTTCACTTTGCTCAGTTGTTCATTTTATTCAGTTGTTCGTTTTATTCAGCTGTTCATTTAAGTCAGTTGATCATTTAAGTCAGTTGTTTATTTCATTCAGTTGTTCAATTTACTCATTTGTTCGTTGTTTACAGTTATGTGATCGTTCATAAACTATCATTTATCATTTTGTTTAGATATCCACGAACGATACAAGACCTTTTGTTTACACAACATGACTTTAATATTAACAAAGAAATATGAAACATGAAAATTATCAATGAAATAATAAATTGATCAATTTTATAATCTAAGCGCCAATGATCAATGACCAACTGAATAATATGAACGGTGTAATTCACTCGTTCACTTTCATGAATGACTGAATAAGTTTACTCGTTCACTTTCCTGAAGAACTGAATAAGTTCACTCGTTTACTTTCATGAATGACTGAAAAAGTTCACTCGTTCACTTTCATGAATGACTGAAAAAGTTCACTCGTTCACTTTCCTGAATGACTGAAAAAGTTCACTCGTTCACTTTCCTGAGCAACTGAATAAGTTCACTCGTTCACTTTCCAGAACGACTGAACCGTTCAGTTGAACTTATGCTGAACGAAACGACACAGCTCTAATACAAAAGCTGCGTCGCTGTTAGATAAAAAAAAAAGCAACGAAATATATATTTTTTAATTGTCTACCGCTGTTTCTGGGTTAACACACACACACATACACAAGAAGAAGTAAGAATTCCAAGAAATAGTTCATTAAAGGCTGCTTATAAAGGCATCAAAAGTGCGCATAAGGATTTAACAAATGTTGAGACAGGTCATAAAATGCACAGCTGAAAATCGAGCTGTATTTCATGTTAAAATGCAGGTAGCGCGTCGAGTCGAACAAAGGCGCAGACATGGCGACGACAATGAGTCGGCATTACCTTTTGTCTACTACAAAATACAAATACAGCAACAACAAAAAAACACAAGTGTGTTAAAGAAATTGCGATGCATCCCAACCATCCATCAGCTGTTAACCGATAACATCGCAGAAGTCAATTAACAATTAACAGCAATGCATGTCAAACACACAATTATGTTTACATACAGCGGTTAGACAGTGCATTGGCCCCAGGCCAGCTGCTGCCCGCGCATGTAGAAACAATAAACAAAGCAGAAACAGGAGAAGAATCAGAATCAGAACAAAAGGCGTGACACACCAAACGCAACTGAAGCTAAAAAAAACAAAATGTAGAATTGCAAATGCTAAAAAGATCTCTCTCTCTCTCTCTCTCTATCTCTCTGTCTCTCTTCCTTGCTGACATCCACCCCCACCACAATTAGGCATAACAGCATTCATAACATTAGGCGTAGCAGCATTCATAACATTTTGTTGCGATTAATGCCGAAATCGATAGCATAGCATTTTTGCTGCTTATCTTAATCCGTTATCTCTGTGCAAATACATACATATGTACACACATAGTACAAATTACATCATTGATGGCGTGTGCTTGGCATAAAAAAAGGAACAAAAAAAAAGAGTTTATTTTTAAATGAACTGATAACAGTTAGCGACAACGTGCCTTTTGCCGGGATAACATCCAAATTTGTTTGCATAAGTAATGTTCACGTCTGGCCGCGCCCCTATTAAATATCAAACAGTTAATAATTATATTGACCAATAGAAAAAAGCAGAAACCAGATGTTAATGACTTTTCTACGTGCAAGCGCAAATGCGTCATTATTTTTTTTTGTGTATTGTTGTTAACACAAATTGAACTCGATTGCAATTATCTTGATTTATCATATGTATTTACAGTTGACAACTCAAATTGCGTCTGTTATTCTCCAAAAAATAAAAAACTCTCCATAGGGTCAAATGGTAACATTGACCCAATTTGCTCACTACGCACTTTAAAGCGCACAAAACAACAACAAATAAAAAGAGCAAACAAGTATTTGTACTTGTATTGAGATACAGAGGGAAACAAACAACACCAAAAAAAAAGTAAAAACAACAGCAACAACATAGGCAACACCAAAAGGGGCCCCCCCACTAACACACTGACATTTATGCTGCCTACGCCAACAACGACGCGCCATCGATGCCGATGGCGACGTCGACGCCACTGTTGCGCGCGTGTCGGGGCCTGCGTGCTTGAAACTTGCAAGTAACAGAGCAGTAAGAGCAGCGACAGAAAACAACAACAAAAACGTTACGTGGGGTGGCATTGACAACGACAGCAACAGCAACAACAACAACAACGACAATAACAAGGAGAGCATGGCTATCACAGATTTTCTTTTTAGCATAAACAAGGTATCAGTAACGGTTGTTATCACGTCATTTAACGCCCACAAATTCAAATCTGCTGTGCAAAAAAAAAAAATAGCAGCAGTAGCAACAACAACATGTCAAATAACAGTGCAAATTCAAAGAAAAATCACGAAACGCCACAAAAAGCTTTTGTCACACTCTTGTGACTTTGCCTTTTTGTGTGTGTTTTTGTTCTTCTTCTTGTGTATTATTGTTGTTGTAGTTCAACGCCCTTGAAGCGTCGGCTGCTGCTGCCAAAAGGGGCCGGGGCCTGTGTAAGGGGTTTGGGGCTCACACAAGGTAATGTTTTTTTTTTTTTGTTTTTGGTTTTTGTTTTTTCCCCCCCGTAGCTGCCGTATTGTTTGTTGTTATTGTAGGTTGTTGTGTATGCGTCAGCTGTTCTTTTTGTGCATTTTGAAATCAGTGTTGAAACTTACCTTAAATTGTAAATTGTTTAGCTATGTAAATTCGTCCTAAGCAGGCGGGCTCTCACACACACACTGATGCACGTTTTTTGCACGTTTTATAATGAATGACTCTCGTTTGTGTATGCGTGTGTATGTGTGTTTGTTTTGTATTGGTTTCTGTTTTGCTGGCTGTTACATGACATCAAGTGAGTTTTCGTTGCAAATTTTTAATTTTTTTTTTTAAATTTTAGTAACTGAAATTTAACTACACTATGTACACAATTATAGACGTATTTTGTTCAAAATATATATACAAAAAAAAAACGCGAAAAACGAAAGGTTCCCGTCGTCTTTCACGCGCACACCACCCACACGACGTGCCACACTCTCGGACGTGGAAAAACAAATGAATGCTGGGCCGCTCGCGAGAGACTTCTCTCGCCGCTCGTGGCAAAAAATGGCGTCGCGGTAAACAGCTGATAAATATGGAAATCAAAGAAAAAGAGTGGGTTATTAACAGCAAATTCAAAAAACTGCGGCGTTTTAACATTCGCATGTTAAGCCGCTGTTAAATAGAATGCTACAAGCAGAAACAAAACAATATTCATTGTTTTTTAATTTTTAGGATCGTATTTTGCGTGGAAGGCAAAAAATAAAGAATTACTAGACTTTATTGTATGCTGTTCGGTGCATAATGGCGTTTGTGTTACGACGGTCGTTAATTTAGCGGAAAATCGGCACAATCGCAAAGGGGTAGGCCAATTTATAATTTAATAAAAAACAAAATTAGGTCAGCCAATTTCGTTTTAAATAACTCATAAAATATTTGTCTAAGAAACAGCTAGGCGCATATATATCGCACAATTCAAACCACAATTTTGATTTCTTCGAAACTGTTAAGATGAACCATTTTCTGGCCGCGTATTTTAACAGAAATCACTAGTTCCTTTATGGAACTGTTAAGGGTATTCCAAATTAAGAAAGCTAATGCAAAAATCGAGTCTGTAGTATTATTAAAAAAAAAAACACAAAAAGCATATTTTAATAATGTATGGAACAAAAATTTAACTTTTAAATTGACGTTTTTTTTTTTTTTTTTAAATATGTATTACAATTAATAAATATCATAAGCCAAGAAACAATTTATTTCTGTTCTGATAATTAGAAAATTGTAAATGCATTTGAAAGCTTTTGCGTTTAAGTCAGTGGACTAGAAAGTAATTGTCAGATTACACAGAATAATTAAAAATATATTGCTAAGCACAGTTTTCTTTTTATTTATTTTTATTTCATCTTATTTTGAAACGAATTAAGTCATTTATTCAAGAGCATAATTTGACCACATTATTCAAAATCATTTGCCTTTGTACTTACATGTATATCAAGTTTGACTCGACACACCTTTAACCATAATTAAGCGATTACTTAATTAAAGTTAAAACTAATCAGAACGAGAATAAAACTCATTGAACAAATGGAACTAGTGGAATTAGCGAACTATATGAACAACAAAGTTCTTTAGTTCAGTTTAGTCATCCAAACGAACGTTCCACACGATACAACTCTGTTGTGAACAGCTGTCTTGAAAACAAAGTGCAATTTTAAATTAAAATAGCCAACTAAAAAGTATATAACATGTTTAAACCTGAAGATCACGGCCTGGAGGCCGACTTTCGACTGACCATGTTTTCAACACTTCGAGGGTGAGGCTGTAAAATCCCCGAAGAGAAACTCAACCAATATCTCAGGGGAACAGAAATAGTTAGCAATGTTACTAAAAACAATGATAACTATATTGGTAAGTTAATAACTATATAATTTATAAGTTATACATAGAATTCAAGCGTGTTTAAAATGTTTCAATAACAATAAAAGTAGTTCACATGCATGTTTAATAATTTATATACACGTGCATAATCTGCTTCTTATCAGCATATATATGTGTATGTGTTCATGTATTCTAATTAGAATCTTAAGATTAAAGTTTCTTTTGTTTTTTTTACCCCATATATTTTTATGTGGTAGCAAAAATATACCATATTAAAATAGATTAAAAATAAAATGAATTCAAAATTTGACAGTTAAATTTGAACGAAAGACGAAGAAATCAGTCTCTTAATCAGAAACATAAGTTTCCTAATAAGTTTGCGACTTGATATTGAACAACCAAAAGCTAAAATGTTTTATATATTTGCATCTATATTCACAAAACAGGATCAGGAATGGATTGCGCGGTTATACCGCTCGCACGACACAAGGATTATTCATTGGTACAGACTGTTGATTTCTTTTATCCTCTCGTTGACGACCCCGAAACTATGGGCCGCATAGCGCTAGCCAACGTTTTGAGTGATGTCTACGCCGTTGGTGTAACTGATATTGATAAGGTCGAAATGCTTATAAGTGCACCATCAAATCTAACAGAGAAGCAGCGTGATATTGTGGTGCCATTGATAATGAAGGGATTTCAAAGAGCGTCCAAGGACAGCGGTTGTTATGGCAATATAACCATTAAAAGTGTTATCATAAATCCATGGTGCATTGTGGGTGGCATAGCCACATCCGTTTGTCGCAAAGAAGACATTATCTTGTAAGTCAATAAGTTCGTATTAAGACGATGACGTTTATCTTAGGTATTATGTGAAACGGATCAGACAACCCCTCTAAACCTGTTCACAACAAAGAAGAACCTAATGAATAAACGTCATCGTCTAAATGCAATCTAAGTCAATCTTTTACCATAATCAGCTTATATAAAAAATTTTTGTTCATTGCAGTCCATCCAACGGGCAAGCTGGCGATGTTTTAGTGCTAACAAAGCCACTTGGAACACAGCTGGCAACAAGTTCGTACATTTGGCTCAAGGAGAAAGATGAGAAATATCAGAAACTTTTGACCAGTTTTACTGACGCTGATATAACGGAAACTTTTAACATGGCAATCAAATCAATGGCCTACTTAAACAGAAATGGTATTATTAGGCCTGTTTCGGTTTCCACTTCAATAGTGATTTTTGCTTAAATGTTCCCATTTTCACATTTGACTAGATTTTGCGGTTTAAATTTACATTCATTTGATCAAGTATTGGATTAACTTTCCATTGATATACTATTCATTTCAGTAGACCAACAGCAATAACTACATTTTGAACCTTTAAGGAAATTTCATTAGCGCAACATATTTTGACGAAAGTGGAAACCGAAACAGGCAGTATTTTTTAGCAAATTTACACATTACACGTACTAAACTTGACATTTTTGCTTTTAGCTGCTCTGCTAATGCACAAATATGAAGCACACGCTGCAACGGATGTAACTGGTTTTGGTTTATTGGGCCATACCAAAAACCTTGCCGAATTTCAGAAGCAAACGCTGTTGTTCAAAATACACAAATTGCCCATCATTAAAAATGTTGTGGAATTTGGCAAATTAGTTAATCAAAGCACAAAGTTAACTGCTGGCAAAGCAGTCGAAACATCTGGTGGACTGCTCATTTGTCTAACGCCGACAGCTGCTGCACAATTTTGCGAAGATTTTGAAAAACTGACGAATGGAGAACAAAAGGCGTTTGTTATTGGCGAACTGGTCGAATCAAATAAATCGGCAGCAATTTTATCAGAGAATGCAGAGCATTTTGAGGTTACGCTTTAAGGTTTATAAAATGGAAAACTAAATGGTTGTAAATGCAATCTAACTGAATGTTCAAACTTATGATTATTATTTCGCAAAGGCTTTTTAGCTTGGAAATATTATGAATTGTTTTTTATATGTGAATATAGAGCTTTTGCCATGCAGTTGGTTTTATTATAACTAAATAGTTAAACAAATTTTGTATATACATTTTTTATGTACATTTATTTAAATCTGATTGTACCAATTGAAATGAAAGATACCAACAAAACTGATGTTGCATTTAAAATTAAAATTTGTATATTGCTTATGTTTTTTTATTATATCACAAAAATTCTAATCGTAATAGCATGTATATTTATGAAAATCAGGTCATTGTCAAACAATATACATTTTAGATAGGATAATAATGTTGTCGGGGAAAAATCTTTTAAAATAACAAAATAGGGATGTGTATTGTACAAGTTTATTCATGAGTGAGCATTTTTTTTTTTCATGAATAAGCTCAATTGTGTAGAATCAGCTGTCTTGCGCATGTAAATGCTTGAAATGAAACGGCACTTAAATTAATTTCAAATAATTGTAAAATGCGTCATTGATTAGCTCAAATTGATATTAATTAATAGGGATTTTGTTGGTCTCATTCACTGATGCCAATTTGGCTATTTCATATCTAGTTCTGGTTATTTTTAAATTTCGATTGCTAAAACAAATCGAAAATTGCTAATAGCCGGAAATCTGGCTATTACACATATCCGAAAATCGAACCAAATTTCAAGACCAAAACAACCAGATCTGAAAATGTTATATTAAAAGAAATTTACTTGTTTTTTAAAGATTGCGGGCTTTTAACGTGAAACGTTAAGCCTCTGTTAGAAAAATGTTAAAAAAAATAGCGGCATTTGTTCATTTTAATTTTTGCGATTTTTTGGAATAGTTGTTATTTTTGATGCAGTTCGATTCGAAATAGCGTAAAATGGCATGTGAGTAAAAAGCTATTTTATATTGACAAGTCAGCTACTTTTTGCATGACATCCAACCAGAAACAGCTATTTTGTGTAAAAAAAAAATTGGCATCACTGGTCTCAATCAATTTAAATGTTAACAGACATGACTTGCATGTTAACTAACATGTTACTGTTAACGCAGTTTAGTTGGCCTGCGTTCGGCGAATTCACTGTGCCAAAATCGATACGAACGAAATCTATCGCAGTCGTTGTTATCGATAACACAATTTTTACTTGTGCATTTTCCAGTTCCAGTTTCAACACGCAAAAATTTTGTGCCGGAAAAAAATTGAGTAGACTTTTATTTGTCGAAGACAAAAAGAATTTATTTGTGAACCGGTCACAAAATCTATATAATCGGCTACTGTGAACAAAATTTCAGATATTTATTACATACATACATACCGTTTATAACCATATATATAGAAATATATATAGATCATGGCGTCGCATCAATATCACCAAATTGCAAATTTGCTGGAAAAAGTATGCCGAGAATAAATTGCAAATAAACTTCTCTATGCTAAAATACGTTTTGTGTGTATTAATTACATTGTTTCGTTGTTGTTGTTGTTCTTCGTCTTCTTCTTGTTGCATAGATGACGTCCACGGACAAAGATTTTCGATTCATGGCAACAAACGATTTGATGACTGAATTGCAAAAGGACAGTATTATACTGGATGACGAATCGGAAAAGAAGGTTGTACGCATGGTTCTAAAACTACTCGAGGATAAAAACGGTGAAGTCCAGAACCTCGCTGTCAAGTGTCTGGGTCCCCTGGTCAACAAAGTCAAAGAGAATCAAGTGGAGACCATTGTCGACTCCCTTTGCGGCAACATGATGTCCAATGTGGAGCAGCTGCGCGATATCTCCAGCATTGGGCTCAAAACTGTTATTGCCGAGCTGCCACTGTCCTCCAATTCGTTGGCGCCCAATGTCTGCCAGCGTATAACTGGCAAATTGAGTATTGCTATTGAAAAGGTGCGAACGAATTATATTAATTAGATTAATTATTATGCTCTTTGCAGAAAGGTATTCGAATTTCGTCATGAAATTTGTAAACGCATTGAAGAAGACGTCTCCGAAGGCATCAAGTATATATATTCTTAATCGGCATCAACAGTCGAGTCGAGTTAGCCATCTGTCTGTCCGTTTGTCTGTCCGATTGTCTCACCGTCTGTCTGTCCGATCGTCTTTTCCTCCGTTTGTTTCAACGCGAATTTGTCTCTCAGTTTTAACTACTACTATATCTACTATATCTTATAGCTGTCATAGGAACAAATCGGTTGCAAATTGACTTATATGTAAAACATTTTTGTTTTTCAAACTCAATCTCAAACCAAACTGATTCCTTTTATGTTTTACTATGTTCTGCTCATGGGCATCAAAATCGTGTGATTATATTCTTTAGTTTTTAAAGGAACAATTGATTGCAAGTATATATCTTCGGCTTATCGAAGTTAACTTTTCTTTCCTGTTAAACGATAACCTAATTTCTATCCATACTTTTTGCAGGAAGACGTGTCAGTTAAATTGGAATCGCTGGACATACTATCCGATCTGCTTTCTCGATTTGGCGAGTTTTTGATACCGTTTCATAGCACCATATTGAAGGCTCTGATGCCGCAGCTGGCTTCCCCACGTCAGGCTGTGCGCAAACGCACGATTGTTGCGCTTTCGGTGCTATTAATTCAGGCGAATAGCAATGCCTACAATGGCGTTGTTGATCATTTGCTCGAAGGACTCGAAAACCCACAAAATCCTGGTGCCATTCGTACCTACATTCAATGCTTGGCTTCCATTTGGTAATTAATGCATATTAAATAACATCTAACATTTTAATTGATATTTGTTTGCTATTAGTCGTCAGGCTGGACATCGTCTATGTAATCATATTGATCGCTCAATGCTGCTGCTCAAGCAGTATAGCCAACGTGATGATGATGAATTACGCGAATTCTGTCTGCAGGCCTGTGAGGCATTTGTATTGCGTTGTCCAGATGCTATACATCCACACATTCCTATGGTACGTGAGATTCTCTATATAAATACTCGAATTTTATTAAATTTTTAATGTAAACTGGAGCAATAGGCAACAGTTATCTTTGGGGCGACGAATATTTAAACAGTCGAGCTCTGATTTTCACTTTGTCAAGGTTTTGTGAAACTGGAACTCACTCTAAATGTTCATATTTTCGTTTCGAAACAGATTTAGATAGTTGAATACACATGACTTTCAATTAGCATTAAATTCACTTTCCATTAAGATGTAAGTTTATTTACTTGCTCATTGGAAATAATAAGTATTTAAATATTTAAGTAAAATTCAAATCCTTAAAATTCGAAAGTTAAAACCGAAACAAGTTCGAATATTCTTGCAGACAGTTTAAGTAAATTGTGGGAGCTCAGACTTTGTACTCAAAAAAACTTCCAAAATCGGTAAATGGTGTGTCAAAAAATTCTTCGTAAAAATCTGTTAAAATGAGTTTGAGTCCGATGGGATGAAAAACAGAAAAGTTGCATACGAAAGTCTTCCGAACATTTTTCTATTTTTCGGGCAGGATTTCCAAAATTCTGGAACGTTTTTATACTTTTCCGTGTATATTTTTTAAAATAAGTTGAAGTAAATCGCAAGAAAACCAAATTTTCGCACATGCAACCTTGGTCGTCCAGTTTCCACATTCAGGGGTGAATTTTCCGAAAAATTTGTATGCAGTCATTGTTGAATTTTCATATAGATCTCTGAAAATGCATTTGAGCTCGATCGGGTGAAAAACAAATAAGTTGCATACAACAGTTTTCCGCGAATTTGCTACATTTCCCTGCCGAATTTACCAAAATTTCTTTATAATGCTCACTTTCGGCATAAGATTAAGCTTTCTGGAATATAAGTTATATATACTAGTTTCTTAAACTATATGTTTGATATATTTATATAAATGACTAATTTGTAACTATTACTAATTCAATTAGATACTCGAACTATGCCTCAAATACGTAACATATGATCCTAACTACAACTATGAGGCCGATGACGGTGACACTGGTGTTGCCATGGACACCGAGGAGGATGAATATGTTGATAGCGAGGAGTATAGCGATGACGATGATATGAGTTGGAAAGTGCGACGTGCTGCTGCCAAATGTTTGGAGGTGTTAATTGCCACACGGCAGGAATTAATTGAGGAATTCTATCGTACGCTGAGTCCAGCATTGATAGCTCGCTTCAAGGAGCGCGAGGAGAATGTCAAGTCTGATATATTTCATGCTTATGTTGCGCTGCTGCGTAACACACGTCCAGCAGATGAAATTGCTCACAATCCCGACTCCATGGATGAAATATCGGGATCAACGCAGCTGCTTGTCGAACAGCTGCCACAAATTATCAAAGCCATACAGCCATTAATGCGTGAGAAATCGATGAAAACACGTCAGGATTGTTTTCTGTTGCTGCGCGAACTCTTAAATTCCTTACCCGGCGCCCTAGGCCCGCATTTGGAAAGCATTGTGCCGGGCATAAGCTATTCGTTAAACGACAAGGGCTCCACGAGCAATATGAAAATTGAATCATTGGGCTTCCTTTGCTCATTGCTGCAAGGCCATCAACCAAATGTTTTCCATCCACATATACCATTACTGGTGCCACTTGTGGTAACATCCGTGTTTGATCCATTCTACAAGATTGCCACTGAGGCATTGATGGTGCTGCAGCAGCTCGTCAAAGTTGTGCGTCCCTTGGGCGCAAATGCTATCAAATCCGATTTCGATGTCACGCCTTTTGTGGGCCAGGTTTATGCATGCACCTTGCAAAAACTAAAAGTAACAGACGTTGATCAAGAGGTTAAGGAACGTGCCATTGCCTGCATGGGCCAAATAATTGCCAATATGGGTGATCTACTCAAGGTTGAATTAGCCATCTGTTTGCCCATCTTTATGGAACGCTTGAAAAACGAAGTCACCCGGCTGAGCAGCGTCAAAGCATTAACCATGATTGCCGCATCGCCATTGCGCATAGATCTTTCACCCATATTGCATGAAGTTTTGCCCACTTTGGGCACATTCTTGCGTAAAAATCATCGTGCACTGAAGCTGCACTCGTTGGAGCTGATTAACAAGATTGTCATTAACTATTCCAGCAATTTTGAGCCGAATGTTTTACAGAGCGCCATTGTTGAAATTCCAGGACTCATTTCCGACTCGGATCTTCATGTAGCTCAATACTCACTTACTTTATTAAGTACAACAGCTCGTCGTCAGCCGCAAGCCTTGGTTGGCATACATGAGAAGTTTTTGCCATCTGTATTAATTTTAGTGCGCTCGCCTTTGTTGCAGGTAAGCTACGAATATTAATTAAGCTTCAATTATACATTAATTATTTGTCTGCAATTTTTGAAACAGTTTCTTTTTTTGTTAAGTATTTATGCATACTAGTTTTCGCCTTGAAATTCAGCCTCTCTTTTAAAAATTAAGAAGAGAGGCAGTGTTGGGCAACGCAAACTTGCTTTTGCACTGTGTTGCTTTTGTGCAAGCGTTGTTCTTTCTGCACTCTGCACTCTCCGCTCTCTTCTTTTCTTTTCTGTTCTTTTTTTTTTGTAAATTTAGAAAGCGAGAGAGTTCTTTTATTTGTGATGGTTCGATGACGTTAACTGCTTTTAACCTATCTTAGAAACATTACTTTTGAAAAATAATTACAGTCTGCACTACTCCTCTTCATAACCTTTTGAACACAACAAAAATCAAGCGAATTTCTTGTGTTTTTTGTGTTCTTCTCTTTCACTCTTTGACTCTCTTACTGTAACTCTCTCCATTTCTGTCACACCATTCCGCGTCCTTCTTTTGCTCTTTTGCAAACACATATTTATACTAGTTTTTAATTTTTTTTTGAAAACAGGAGAAAAGAGAGTATGTTGGGTTTGTGAAATGTTTGTCTGTCCGTCTGTCTGTATGAACGCTGCCACAGTTTTGAAGCTACTGCAACCATAACTTGATATACATGTTAATATATACCATAGGCAGATAAAGTGCTAAGATTTGTGTATTTGCTCAACCAGAGTAACCCAAAAGAGAGAAAACAGAAAAACAACGAAAAACAAGTAATCTGGAGATCTTGACACTTTGTCTTACTATGGTATATCTCAAAATGCATACCAAGTTTTTAAAGTTTTGCTATTTCTGCGTAGTGCAGAACACACTAAAAATATGTATTGACTGTTATTTACGAACTCTAATTTGATGGGCTTTTTTTAGTTTAGTTTTTCTAATGAAGAAATTTTCATTTTCATTGCAGGGCAGCGCATTACAATGCACCTTGGAGCTATTTCAGGCGCTGGTGCAGGCACAGTTGCCTGGCCTGGACTATCATTCGCTCGTGTCGAAGCTAATGGAGCCAGTTTTATTGGGCAGCGATCCCGCAACTAGAAATCCAAACGATCATGTGCAGCTGCATAAGCAAGCATATCATTCATCGGCTAAATGCATTGCGGCATTAACCCAACAATGTCCACAGGTGGCCACTCCATTGGCCACCCAATTGATGTCTGAGCTGCAAAAGCGTACCAACAAGGATACACAAATCATCTTTTGTCTGTTAACAATTGGCGAAATTGGACGACACTTTGATCTGAGCTCCATACAGGTGCTGCCACAAACGATCATTGAATGCTTTGGTGCCACTTCGGAGGATGTTAAGGCAGCTGCCTCACATTCGCTTGGTGCCGTTTGTGTAGGCAGCCTGCAAACATATTTGCCACTCATTCTAAAGGAAATTGAGGCACAACCAAAGCGCCAATATTTGTTGCTACATTCATTGAAGGAAGTCATCTCATCCTTATCGGTTACACCAACTGGTCTGGCTCAATTGTTGCCATCGGTGCCATCGATATGGACACAATTGTTTAAGCACTGTGAGTGCTCCGAGGAAGGCTCACGCAACGTTGTTGCCGAATGCCTTGGTAAACTTGTGCTTGTCAATCCGGAGGAACTATTGCCACAATTACAGCTGGCCTTGCGTTCGGAGAGTGCCACAATGCGCACCGTTGTTGTATCATCAGTTAAATTTACCATCTCGGATCAGCCGCAGGCAATTGATTTGCTGCTCAAGCAAAGTATTGGTGAATTTTTATTCGCACTACGCGATCCGGAACCACAAGTGCGTCGTGTTGCACTTGTCGCATTTAATTCGGCTGTGCATAATAAGCCAAGTTTGGTACGCGATTTGCTGCCAACACTTTTGCCCTGGCTATATTCAGAGACTAAAGTTAAAAGTGAGCTCATACGTGAGGTTGAAATGGGACCATTTAAGCACACAGTTGACGATGGCCTCGATATACGAAAAGCTGCATTTGAGTGCATGTATACGCTGCTGGAACAGGGTCTCGAACGTGTCGACGTTATGCAGTTTATGGATCACGTACAGGCTGGCCTATGTGATCATTATGACATCAAGATGCTAACGTACCTAATGACAGCGCGTCTGGCCGTCTTATGCCCAGATAAGGTTTTGCTAAGTATGTTCGAAAACAAGATTGAAAAGTTGTTTTCGGCTTGCCGAAGTTATATACACTTGCAGAAAACTTGGACCCATTGTTCCTATGACAATTTTAAGATATAACCGCGCGATGTTTATGAAACTTGTAGAAAATAATAACATTTAATACTAGAGAAAAAGATGTTCACACAAAAAGTCATATTTGAAGAGACTTTTCCTATGGCAGCTATAAGATATAGTCGTCCCATTTCGATAAAAGTTCTACATCATAATAAGAACATACTAAAACTAAGAATGTGTGAGTTTGATTGAGAAAACTTTAGAAACAAAAAAGTTTCTAATGCAACTCCTTTTCCAACCGATTGTTCCTATGGCTATAGCTATAAGCTATAGTGGTCCAGTTTTGATAAAATTGTGTCAGCATGCATAGCTAATAACTTAAACTCAGAATTAAGTTAGTTAGGTCGAATTATCTAGAAAAACAAAACTTCGCCTGATTTTTCCAATATCAGCTATATGTTATAGTGTTCCTATCTGGTCGGTTCCGACATATGTGCTGCCTGTCGAAAAAATAAACATCTGTGCCAAGTTATATCAAGATAGCTTTAAGGAGAGGCCAGTTCACATAGAACAGTTGGATGAATGGATAGTCGAAAATGGCTAGTTCGACTTGACTGTTGATGCTGATCAAGAATATATATACTTTATAGAGTCAGAGACGTCTCCCAACAACAAAAAATAATACCCTCTGCAAGGGTATAAAAACATTATCATTTTAATTCCTAATTTTTGCTCTATCAAATATATCTAATATTTCTCAACTCTTAAAGGATTGGATCAATTTGTTCAACAGCTACGCGACACATGCACACACAAAGTAAAAGCCAATTCGGTTAAGCAGGAATATGAGAAACAAGATGAACTAAAGCGTTCCGCCCTGCGAGCCGTATCTGCGCTTTCCCAAATACCCAAAGCAAGTGAGTATACATAGACATTAAAAACTCCAGATTACGAATAGAAACTAAATATATAATTCATTTAATTTTAGATAAAAATCAGCAGTTACTAGACTTCTTGAAGTCAATTAAGGAAACTCCGGAACTGTGTAAAATCTATGAATATGTGCAGAAGGATTCCATTACCGGCAATTCAGATATTATTGCTATGGACCAGACTTAAATGTGTTACAATGATCGCTGTTCTATGAATATTAATTTTTATTGATAACTGTAATAAGAATGTGTAAACACAACAAATGTATCTTATATACTGGATACAACCATTTAGTTTTTTAACTAAGCAATAAAATCATGTTTTTTTTCATACTTCGTTTAAATGCCAAAACATCTAATCAAATACAAATATAAATATACGCAATTCATAATTGAAAATACTCTTCTAAGTAATATGCGTATAAATTAACAATTGTTTAATTAACAATATTTGTGTCGGATAAAGATGTTTTGCATTTGGCGTTGTATAAAATGAATTAGCATTTAATAAAAGTTTTCATGATAAATTTGAATTTATTGTTGAATTTGATTTTTTTTTTTTGTTTATCGTTCTATTTAACGTTTGACAATTTTAAAGCCAGATTTGAATTTATTGTACAATTATTATGAGGGGCTAGCCTGTCTGTTTGGATCTTTTATTATCGGCCTCAGTGTCTGACGAGAGCAGTTTGCCTTTGGCTGAACCGCCATCGGATGTTGGTCCACTGTCAGCAACTGTTTCTGGCGGATGCTCAAGCACATGATCAATTATGCCTAGGATTTTGGCCTCTTCAGGGGTCATGAAGTGGTCACGTTCCATGCGTCCGCACATCTCTTCGTATTTCGATTTGGCATGCTTAACATAGATTTGTGTAAGTTGACGTTTTATCTTGATGATCTCTTCCGCATGTATAAGTATGTCTGATGCTTGACCCTGCAAGTTGATAAGCAAGAAATAAAGCGATTAGCTTATTTATATGACAGTGATGGGGACCTATTTGTAAAAGATAATGCTTTTGCAAAGCGTTACCTAGCTTATTAAGCTGACTTCAATATATCTTAATCCTAAAGGAATTCATATCATCTTAAGTACCATTTCAATGGAGAAGCTTGGATAAAGATTTGTTTGGCTTTCAATATCCCCATTCTGATATAGCTATTCCGTTTTATGTCAAAATGTACAGATGAGAACGGGAAAGGAGATATCATGCCGTTCCGTTTGTCCAGAATCAGAAATTTACTGCCCCATCCCTATGATTGTGAAATTAATCCCGCAGGTTCTGAATCCCGCACAAATCTCTTATATAATATAAAATGTGAGTAGTTTTGGCATTCTAATGTTTCCTATCATTAAAATTTTGTATAGTATTTAAGAAAAACCGGCCCTTTTAAAGAACAAATCTATGTATATACTAATTTAGATAATAATAAAGGTATAATGTTTTGCAAAGCCTGTAAAAGTGTCAGTATCCGTAAATATTTTCGTCACCCAAGGGAATATTGGAAACAAGCAGAAATACCGCACGTTCCGCATCTCTTAATATTCCTGCCCCAATCCCATTTCTATTAAGATGAACGCAATGTGTTTAACTTACCTGAGCACCTCCCGATGGTTGGTGTATCATGATACGCGCATTTGGCAGGGAATAACGCATACCGGGTGCTCCAGCTGCCAACAAAAGCGAACCCATCGAGCATGCTTGTCCAACGCACCACGTCGCTATTGGTGGCTTGACATACTGCATTGTATCATAAATGGCCAGACCAGCTGTCACCACACCACCCGGCGAATTGATATACAAATGTATGGGCTTGTTGACGTTCTCCGACTGTAGGAACAGTAGCTGGGCAACAACTGTGGAACTGATGTCATCCGTGATGTTGCCCATAAGGCAGATGATACGCTCTTTGAGCAGACGGGAAAATATATCATAGGCACGTTCTCCTCGTCCAGTTTGCTCCACCACCATGGGTATTAAATTGATGCCCCTCACACTGTGCGCTTGAGCACCACATTGTGCCTAAAATGTGTAGCGTACATCATGCATACATCAGTTTATATATATTTATTTGTATATATTATATGGCAATACTTACGGATATACTGCGAAACAGTCGACTGCCGGCGTTCCTCAACATGATACCCGCTGGTGTTTGTTTGTTTTTATTGTTTTAACCAAACTGAATCGCAAAATTTCGCAAAACAGCTGTTTTTTTTTTGTGAGGCCGAGAGATGTGTCGTTTCCTAGGCAGTAAAAATCATAGCTTGAACAATAAATTTCTGACGTTTATGCTTTGCTTTTACAATTTCTAATGTACAAACTATACATACGTACGCAATACGACTACTATTGCACTGGAAAAGTTTAGTTTGTAAAATTGAAACTGAATCGAAACAAAAAAAATGAAAGCTATTTTATAATATTGTATTGTTGTTGTTATCTAACAGTCGTATAACATAGTATAATAAGAAATAACATTTGCTGTAATGTTATTAACAGCAAGCACAAATTTAACCTTGCAAAGTGCCGCATACCTTCTAAATAGTTACGCAGTTTTAAGCAAAATCAATTGAACGTGACATTTGGCATATTTAATTAATAACAAAAGCACCGAATCATTGCCTCTAACTAAATTGATGACAAGCAATAAGAGCATAACAGCGCCATAACAGCCGTTTACAGAAAAGCACCAATCGATTTTTATATTTTGACAGTATTTTTGTAGTCGATTAACCAATCGATAAGTATATCTAGAATAACTGACAGAGCGCCCAAATTTAAATTATTTATTTATCATCTATAAATTATATACAATTCGAGTACATGGAAAAAATAAATAACCATCAAATAGATGGTTAATATATGAAATGTTTAGTTTTTCTATGCCAAATATCAATAACGTCTTTGGTTTGTGGATTCTCATGGGGTTATTCTAAATTTGTCTCCACACATGGTTACACTATCAAACAAAATTGTTAGAAATGCTTGCAAATACTAAGCTAAAGAATTGCAAATCAAAACAATCTTTAAACAAAAGAATATATAACATGAGAGACATGATATAAAGACATGCCCAAGATTTATAGTTTTGCAGACAACTTTTTGATATTAAAACTTAATTTTCGATGAACGTTCCTATGAAAGCTTTACTATATAGTTTGCCCGATTTTGATCAAATTTAACCAGACTATATAAAGTCAAATAAAACTTGCAATTGCAGAGTTTGTTTATGAAATCTGTGTAAAAAATTGTAGTCAACATTTATAGATAGTGATTAAACTCACTTATTCAATTTATATTCAATTTATTTTATATTCAATAGAATTTTGCTTAAAACAATTTTATGTACACCAATATAAAAGTTTTTATTGGGGTTACAAATCGTTTAACCATCGCTGTATCTAAAAAGACACGTGAATGAGTGCATACAACAATACACACATACTTACACATGGATGTGCACATGTTTATTGTGTCGTGCTGCATTACGTCTGCTGCAGATCTGAACGTTTTAGGCCAATATGTGTAAGCTTTTACATATACGTACATATGTATATGTCTATATTTTATATGTGTGTTGTACTAGAATTCACGCAGCCGAGATCAAGGTAATTGCATCTTCTCAACTGCCACTCCAATTTCATTCTTTAGTTTTCTTTCAACCCGATTGGTTGTGATCTCAAGCGCGGTTTAAAAGAATTACTTTTAATAAGTTCACGTTTAATGTGCATTTTATAAAAAAAAATAGAAAATATAAGGCAAAAACTTTTGCTAAATCATTTCATTCACAAACTGATAATATAACGTTGAAATATGAACTATATAACGTATTTAAAATTTTTTATTTTACTCGTAAGTATTGTGCATAATTTATAGTTTTGAAGAAGTTTCTAAAGTTTGAAAGCAAATATGACATTGGCATATTTAAAACAAAGTCAAGAAAGAGTCAAATTTGTATACTTCTTAGTATAGCCCACTAAGAGGATATAGAATCTATACGTATGTAAGTGAAGTTATCTGTGCTACAAATTTAAAAAAAAATTATTATTATTTTCCGCATTTTAATATATTTTTGTTTGGCTTAAAAAAATGTAAGAAGAGCTTTAAGAATCTATTTTGCACACCGCACATAGGTAAATAGTTTTGAATGAACGATAAACTTGGCAAAAATGTATAAAATGGTCAAAAAAGGGTCTGTCTACAAATCTGTCAGTTTCTTTTTATGAATACCAGTTACTCAATTTTTACAATATCTCTATACACTATGATCTACTGTGCCTATAGAGACACCCCAAGTAAATACATTTGTTTTACAGTTTGGCCTTATTTGATCAAATTTAGATACTCAGCAGCTATAGGAACGATCAAGCGAAAATTAAATCCCCATCTTTGGTTTGAAATTTTTAAAAGATACTCGGCAACCCAAACATAGCTTTCTTTCTTGGTTTTAGATTATATTACACTCATATCGCACATATATATTAACATAAATCAAACAATAAACGCCACAATTTTTTCCGGTAGATTCCGTTTTATTGCTTTGCCCAAGACTATGAAGGTAAATATACATAAAAAGTATGTCATTTAAATTTCAATGCACTTACAAATTTTGCTTTGTTCAGTTGCCGATGTTCAATGCACATTTTCCACGGCTGGCTCCGATATTGAAGATCTTATAACGGCAACGCTTAAACGACCAGTTGGCTTTAAAGGAGTACCCATGTTTGCTGACGATCGTCATGGACTTAAAGATGCTAATCCACATTGTATCATTTTGAGAGACATTGCCGATGTGGATGAACGAACATACAATTTAAGAATAACCGATTTTACGCGCTGTGGTGTGCTTAAAAGAAATGTATTGTATTTTTAAGAGTATGTATTATATTTAATATATGTAATATTTTCGAAAACTTAGGGCTTTGTTCATGTGCGTATTTGGTTTCCACAATTCCCTGGCGTGGTCATGCAGTCGGATCAGGAGTTAATCATTATGTGCAAGCCACCAGAGCCAACAATTATTGAGAACAAGGCAGCCGGATTCGCAGGATCATTGTAAGTAGAATTTAGTTGATTTAGAATCCTTAGAGCATTCAGTGTATTCTTGTTTATAGTCCCCATGGAGCACGTGTATCCGGTGTGGTCGAAGAGATGCCAAATAAGTTGGAATATGAAGTAGCACTGTATAAGGAGGCGCCACCAATCGCACGTGTCAGCGGTGCCAATAATCCAGTTAGCTCCTCAAATGATCCACCCTCACTTGCAGTAGCCAATGACCAAGTGGATCAAGCGGTTCCACTGGGCACAAAGCTGCAGCTGCGTGCACGAATCAGTCAGTCGGTGTGGAAGTATGTCAAATTGATGGAGGTAACTGTATCACCAGATCCAGGTAACTCTAACAATATTATAACTTGTAAAAAATAATATGATTAAAAGTTTATTTAAATATAGAAAATCCATTTGCACATGGTTCCGTATCCTTGGTGCACAATGGTTGTCGCAATCGAGAACTGGCCACAATTATACCACACCAGCCAGCCAAATATCGCGATAGACCCAACGAAGTGTTTCTCGACTTTGAGGCTTTCCTCTTGAGCTCAATGAAGGAAAAGGCCACACTTTGGATACACTCTCAAATCAAAGCGTGCATAGACATGGCTGACTGCACACCTGACTTCTGTGTGGATTTGTATGAGCCCTCTGGACATGGCCGCAAGCGTCGTCAAATAGAAACATTGACATCAACAACACCAGCTAACAGTGTGAACAACATTTCATCTAGTTCCGAGTTCAAGCGATTTAAAGAGAACATCGAGTACACCGTTATAATGCCGGGACAGGTTGATAAAAAGTTGGGCTTCTTAATCGATTTGACGCAACAGTGTCGTGGCGCCCTTCTCATTAGCTCGTTCTTTGTATTCATCATAACACTCTGCCTTACAATTGTAAGTGCAATCATAATGTGCATGCCAGTTATATAACTTTATAAACATTCGCTTTTTTTGTTTTTGTTGTTTCTTGCTCTTTATTTACAGTGCTTTATGCTGGCTTTTCGCGTTCAAACGGAAAAAAAGCTTCGATCACTGCAGTTCACTTCTGGGTTCAACACGGGTTACGCGGGTCGTGCAATGGTGCAATAAACGCATTGACCATCATTTTATGAAATTATTCTGCATTTATAATTAATGTATATACTACGTACATAGTACATACACACATACACACATGCATTTATAATATTCTTCTTTTTTTTTTTACATTTACTTAGTACTAGCTACGTTAGCATCACATTAAGAGAATATTTTTTTTTTTGGTTTCAAAAATTTGTATGTTTAAAATATATTTCTAGTTGCTAATTTGGGCATGTTCACTAAAATTTATATGAATATTGTATGGGTTTTGAATCGCTTAAAAACAATATGATATCAACATTATATTATATCCTTTTCAATGCAGTCAGGATTCTAGGTTCTAGGTTTCCGGTATCACTTTGATTTCTATATATATTAAGGACACTAGAAGTGAGTCATAATCTTATTTGAATGTGCTTTCAATAAAACTGTAGATTAAATATATAACAAAATAATTATTGATATAATAGTGAGTTTTTTTTTGGGGTTTTAATATTTTTTTTTAAAAATTTTTAAAATTGTAACAATGCATTTTCTTCAAAGTTAATTTAAAGATAATTTTGGAAATTTTAGAATTTTTTTTTTTAAATTTAGGATACTCAGTATTGAAAGTGACCTTTAAAATAAGGGATTCACTTTATGAATTTAAAGAACTTCTCTTAATTATGTTAAAAGTAGGGACCGTAACGATTAAAATTTTTATTTAAAAAAATTAAAAGCTAAGACTTTTTGATCAATTTTATAAAAATTCTTTTTTAAACTAAATAAAAAAGTGTTTGGGTTTCACATCCATCTCGGCCCTTTCTTTTCGCTTTAATTTTTTGTAATCCCAGAACTTTTATTCCTGGTTAAAAGTAAGCAAATACGATTTTTTTTTTTCAAGGCCGAAATAGGGCACTCTTTTTTTATGAGCGTAGATTTTTTTTGAAAATTTTAGAGTGGTTCAATTTAAATTGGTCAAATTGAATGTTTCAATATCGAAGATTACCACATAGCTAGTTGGTCTTGTGAAACTAAACTTCTTAAATTTTCAATAAAAAAATTCTTGGCCTTTAATTTAAGAGAGACATTTATGCAATTTATTTAATAAATGTCTTTTAAATGATTTCTATCAAATATGCATAGAGTCGTAAGGATTTTGGAAAACAAAGCAATAAGCAGCAAATAAATGGCAAACAATAAAAGTGTCAAAATGTCACCGACTAACGTTTTTAGCCAGTAACGGTAAACCACTAAGCTGTGAATGTCAGAGTCCAAGCCATGGCCAAAAAGCTACTTTAATTGATTCACGTTAAGCCCTTTTGGCAGCAGCCAAAATATTGCACTCAGTATGTCCAGAAAGTTGTTTGGCTTGCCATTATATAATCTATGTATTATATATGTTATACTTATGCACAAATACACATATGTATATTTGTATATATATATATATATATATATAAATATATATTATAAATGTTTGTATACATATTGAATGTGACTTTGCGGCACATAAATCAAGCACATTTAATATGCAAAATCTGTTTTGCTGCCAAGAGTAAATTTGTGTGTTTTAACAGGATGGATTTATTGGATATTGCATATTCAATATATATATATATATATATTACCGTTATTTGCATAGCCAAACTAATTAAATTTGTGTAATGTATTGAAATAATTAATGCAACTAAATATGTACTCAATCATTAATTAAAAAAAGTTAAAGCTCGTACGTATTAATATTTGAAGTGCTCAAACTACTTCAATTCCACTTATAAGTAGTACTCTTTAATGCACTTAATCAATTTAAAGTTTTCAAATCCTTTTATTGTAATATCAGATTATGTTTATAATACTGTCTACTTGTGTTTATAAAATTGAATAATACTGCAGGTTCAAGCAAGTATTTTGAAACCCTCAAAGACGTCTCCAACCCGACAACAGTCGTGTCGAACTAGCCATTTTCGACTATCTATATATCTAAATGTTTTATGTGAACTGGCCTTTTCGGCCGGATCGAAACACTATAACAAACAGCTACCATAGGAACGATTGGTTAAAATATTACTATTCGATAAATGTATCATTATTTGTCGACTTTTATATTGACTTTTATTTGGATATCTAGTTAGTCCTATTCAGACTGTCAATTTGAGACTGTCATTTGAGAAACGTCTGTGTGCAAACAATTCACAGTAAAACACTTTATTAAAAATTGTTTCAAGCCATGGATTCATTCAACACCGAAGAAGTCGTTGATGAATCTTCAGCAGCAGGGGACATGGTGCTTAATGCTGCAACAGCAGCTACGCGCAAGCGTTCGTTTTATCGGTGGTTCCTGGAAATTCCAGATTCAAAAACTAAACCGTCAGCCAGAGAACGGGAACTGCAGCAGTGCATCATGCTGCTAAAAGCGGCTGATGGAAAGCCACAATCTGTGGCACGCGAAGAGCAGCAGCCGGCAACAGCTAGAGGCACGCGTCATTTTAATCTCGCCCATGTTGATATGCAGGCGCGCAATGCGACTGATGCGGAGGCACCATTGGAGTTGGACGAAGGCCTGGCCTTGGGACCGCCACCCAATCACGTCCATGTCCAAACGGACACACCAGAAGACAGATCCAAAAATATTATTGATGAGAGCATGAGGTGTTCGATTTGTTTCTCGTCGTGGGAAGCAAACGGGCCCCATCGCTTGGTGTGCCTGAAATGTGGCCACTTGTTCGGAGAATCGTGCATTAAAAGCTGGATAAAACCAAGCCTAGAAGAGGTGTCCCACAGAGTTTGCGCCTTATGCAGAAAGAAGGCTTTGCTTAAGGACATACGCTTGCTCCATGCACAGCCAATTCGGGCTGAAAATCGCACTGAGGAGCATGAGCTGCGCAAGGAGCTGGAAGAGGCACGTTGCAGCATTCAGTCTCTGAGCATGGAGCTGGATATGGAAGAGCACCATCACAAGATTCTACATGAGCAGCTAAATTTGGAGCTAGCTGCGGCGACTTCCCGTAACAAGACGCTATCGCATATCCTAGAGCAATTAAGGGATAATAATGATTAGTTATTTTATGTTATTAAAAGCATATTTTAAGAATTTAAACCTTTGGCAAACCAACCTGTTGTTAATAATAACTGAATGAAACAAAAAATAATACTAATAAATCATTGTACGTTAGATACTTCATCTAAGAAAAAAATGCATTTCTTTAGAAAATACTTAATATAACAAGTAAGAATGCTCCAGTCGAGTGTACCCGACTATGAGACTCCCTGCTCCCAACTTGCACTTCAAGCAGTTCAGCAACATCGCAAGCAAGCAGCGCACTTAACTTGTTCAGTGCCTGTAAAACTGTTGCTTCTACCTGCTGAGACAGGGGTAATAGATTCTTCCATAACTTTGGTGCTATTTATCCGATATTTATGACACTTGCGCAACCGATCAACATTGCTTAAACATATATGTGTACCAAAAATCAAAGCTTTATCTTTAAAATTGTGGCTGTGGGAGAAATAAATAATTGAAATAAAGTGGATCTGCGTATGGTATACAGGAAGCTACATGCCAAGTTTGGTGTCTCTAGCTCTTATAGTCTTTGAGATCGACGCGTTCATACGGACAGACGAACAGACAGACAGACGGACAGACAGACAGACGGACGGACAGACAGACAGACAGACAGACAAACGGACAGACAGACAGACAGACGGACAGACAGACGGACATGGCTATATCGACTCGGTTTTTGTTGCTGATCAAGAATACATATGCTTTTTATAGTCGGAAATGTCTCCTTCTCCTTCATACACTTGCAGTACTTTATAACTGCCATTTCCACATTTTAATGGGCAAATCGAGTAAAACTGCACTAATTTTCAGCAGCATAAACCAACCAAATATTGGGGATGCTAACGTGTTTCACATAAAAGTCATGGGCCTGCCCACTTGCTTCAAAATTTAAAAGTAGCCATATAATTTGTTAAACTTGGCGGGTAACAAATTTCAAAAGTTTTTTGTTTATAAGTTCAAAAGAACAATTGGAAATTGAATAAAACATAAACTAAATAAACAGTTCTTAAAAGAGTATAACAAAAGTGAAAATAAATATAATACAAAATTATTTGGGTAAGCTGGCAACCCTATGGCCTTGCAAAACCAACTGAAGCCACATCTCTAGAGATTTTCCTGACACCCCCGATAGTAAAACCAAAATTGATATTTAGGGATGTTTTGGTTGCACACGAAGATCGAGTTCAAGTTTAATATTAAATAATTCTATTATATGTAATTTAGTTAGACTAGGCATTACTTTCGAACCGATTCACAGACTTGAAGTGATAGTAAAGTACTTTTGACGCTAATTCGGAATATACTCACAATTTTTCTTGTCTGTATGTATATACAATGTATATTATAAATATGTACATATAGATAGCTATTTGATACCCCAAACGGTTATAACTTTGTTGATGGTTGCAACATGCTGCATCGATACACTTGCTTACCTGCAACAAAAACGTGATAAAATAAAATAAACTTTTATTGAATGCCATACGGGTGCATGTCGAGCGAAAGAGCTCTTATTGAACATTTTAAAGAAATGTTTACAGTTGAAAATGGAAAATACTTATGTATGTATATGTATATGTATATGTATATGTATATTTTGGCAACGGGGCGTATGATTAATGCGTCGTAGGCTGGCATTCGCATCAATGGAAATCAATTAATTAAGCAAGCCCAATGACAAAAACAAAAGGACACACGCACGTGCTCTCATGAATGAATCAAAGAACAAGCAAATGAATGAATGAATGAACGAATGAATGAGTGTAATGACTCTTTCATTAAGCAGTCGAGCGTGAATAAAGCATTAACTAACAGACAGCCAAAGGAGAGCAGGCGGAAAAGCAGATAGGTAACTTGCCATACTGGCTGAAGGGAATCAAAAGCGAACCATCTACATAAATTTCCATTTAGACAAAATGTGACAAACGGAAATTGCAATCGACGCTGCGCTGCGCTCTTAACAGTATTTCAACTTCCTGTGCACAGCAATTCCAAGTTGAGCTGAGCTGAGGCAATTCGCCAAGGACCTTGTCAACCGAATGCTGCTCACTTTATTGGCATTTCAACATTGCCACTGCCGCTGCCGCTGCTGCTACCGCTGCTGCTGCCGCTGCCCGTTGCAACGAAACGCTTTAATAAATGATGAACACGGTGAAGCATATTGAAATGTAATTCATAACGAAGCAGCAGCAGTTTGCCACACGCACTTACATACTCAGTATACTATATACTAGAGCTTTGGATGTTGATGAATTACGTGCCTGGCAGAGACACATGCATACTATATGCATATATCCTTATCGTATGTCGATTCATCTATAAACTATGCCAAGTTTGCATATAATTTAGTTAGCAAGACTTTAATTGAAAGACTGTTGAAAATAAGCTTGCAACTGGTAATACAGTCACGTCTTTTATTAGTTGCTGTGCTTTTTGTATCCACAGCGATTATAGACTGTGCAAAAACAATAAAATTATAATGGCATTAAATAAATAAAATATATATTTACAAAAATAAGCCATTGAAGTACAATTGTAAGGATCTAGTAAATTGACAGTTCGATATTCAATGTCAAATAAAACAATTTTTAAAAATCTCTTACAAATTTATTTATCTGATTTATCTTTTATTTTTTTTACATTATTCAAACTGACGCTTGGAGATCTCTAACTATCGATTGATACTTTAAGGTATCGTTCATTTAGACAACTGACTTTACATAAATCAAATATACATATAGAACTTCGGGTACTCTTTGAAAATAAAAAACATATTATACAAGTAAGAACGCTGCTGTCGGGCTCTCCCGACTGCGATATACTCTGTTTTCTGTACGTTTAATAAATTAAATTTTTCTAAAGACTAACTATATACTTTTAAACTGTCCTTAAACTTACGTAAAGTGAGCTTGGCTGAGTTATCTTGAAAAACAGAAAAGTTTTTCACACAAAAACTTATTTTGTACCGATTTTTCTTATGGCAGCTATAAGATATAGAAGTCCTATTTTGGTGAAATCTTATCAGCAAGTATAAATTGTTCTTAAACTTAGGTAAAGTGAGTTTGACTGAGTTATCTTGAAAAACAAAAAACGTTTTTCATACAAAAACTTATTTTCAACCGATTGTTTCTATGGCAGCTATAAGATATAGTCGTCCGATTTCGATGAAATTTTTTCACAATGTATAAACTATTCTTAAACATACGTAAAGTGAGTTTGGCAAACAAAAACTTATTAGGGAATGTTCTATAAAACACATTAGGCAAATTTTCAAAATCATTAATCCAAGTAAAAGATATTGCCATTTGAACATGATACTGAATTTTAAGGCTGCTTTTTTTTCAGAGAATTCTCCATATATTGTCCAAAACTCAAGGTAAAAGTAAACTTCAGTCGCAGAATGGTATTTTGAAGCAGTAAGCATTTTGCACTCTATCAAATATTTTTAATCAGATTTAAGTCAATCTTTATGTTGATTTGAACTTCAGATACTCATCTGCTAGAGATGGAGTTGGTATATTAAATGTTAAGCTCGCATATCCGGGATTTTTTTTAACCTATCCCGCTTGTGTTAAATTTCACAAGCTGAGCAGGCAGATGTTTGAAAAAATTAAGTCATTTCCCATTGGCCTGCTATTTTCAACTCAAAAATCTCATTTAAAAAATTCATTTGAAACCAGCGATGTGCCAACGAGATTCGTAAACCAATTCTAAATCAAATTCAATAAGAAAAATTTCAAATTCGATGCTCGTCAATCTCAAGCACATGAGAATGGGCACATTTTCCTTAGATATTCACGGATACTCAGTAGACACTTTAAAACTAAATTCTGTGTCGTTTATGACTTTTCAATCCAAAAAAACGAAAAAATACGATAAATATTCGAAAAATAACAAGAATTTAACAAACAAGAAGATCAAAATTTAAACTCTATGGCTGTGTAGGTATGATGTGTGCTTTAACTTAGCTGAAGCTAACTGGTTTGCTAATTATATTTCCCTTTAGCCCAACATTATTTATATATATATGGCTACCCATGCTCCCCATGCTTCCCAGGCTCGTCGTTCATTCTACACACATGATGATCAGGATGAAGATTTAACTGAAGAGCAACGCCATCGTCGTACACTTCTACATCGCATATTCACATTTATCAAGATTTTTATATTTCTTGTAGTTTGGGCGTTCTTCACAGTGTTATTAATTATAACGCCACCTCATGAAACGCATGAAATAGTCGTACCACTTGAACCACAGAAAACACAGGAGATTGTTATAGATGAGAGCCCGACTGGTGATGCTATCAGCATTGAGTTGAGGGGCTTTATCGATGTTGATCTTACAAATAATCCTGATCGAAAGGAAAATTCACCAATTGTCATTATTACAGTGGAAAACTTTGATACGAAGGCTAATGAAAGCCAATGGCAATCAAACGACTGGCATGTCTATCTCAAATTGAACAGTAACCAAATAACCACTGTGAAAAAGTATATGAAGGTGGAAACGGCGGATAGTAAGAGATCCTCTTGGCTGAGATCCTTTCACATAAAGCGTGATGATTCTGACAATCAATTGCTGGTATCATTTTTGAATACCCACAGTGAGCCGGCCGCAGTTGCCGTGACTGTCAATCCTAATCCGATTAATCTAGACAAAGGTGTGATCTTTTCTTTCCTATTACTTGTCTTCCTGTATGTGCTTATCATTTTTGATATTACGGATCGAACATTTGCTGCCATGCTATCAGCCACATTGGCTATTGGCATCTTGAGCATAATGGGTGCAAGACCCTCACTCGAGAAAATCATTTCATGGATCGATTTTCATACACTAATGCTGCTATTTGGCATGATGATAATGGTATCGGTACTCGCCGAAACAGGTGTCTTTGATTACTTATCGGTGACTGCATATCGTATTTCAAAAGGACAACCATGGTTTCTCATCTTCCTACTCTGCATGCTTACCGTTATACTATCGGCCTTTTTGGATAATGTGACCATTGTGATGTTAATGGTGCCCGTGGTCATACGTTTGAGTGAGTGCATGGGATTGCGTACGACAACGGTGTTGATTTGTGTTGCAATCTTTTCCAATATTGGTGGCACACTAACGCCCGTGGGCGATCCTCCAAATGTGATAATTGCAACAAATCCATTTGTAATTGCAGAAGGTGTTAACTTTCTAACCTTCGTGATGCATATGTTTCCGGGTGTTTTTCTGAGCATTTGTGCCGCCTGGATATATTTATATTTTATGCTTAATAAGCGACTTTATACGGGCAGCGAGGATCAAATGCGTGAATCGCTGAAAACACTTGCCAAACATGCGGCTAAGATAACGGCTCCTACGCCCAGCGAGGAGCAGCTGCGTCGCGATATTTTAAAGCGTATTGAAGAGCTGAAGGAGGTTTATAGACGGAAACAGGAGGCCAACTCATTTGGCCTACAGCCGGCGGGCAATTTCATCGAAACGCTGGCTGAGATGGAATCCAAATACAAAATTCGCAATAAACCATTGCTGATCAAATGCTGCATTGCCTTGGGATTTGCCATAGCCCTCTTCTCTTTGCATTCAATACCCTTTATGCGTGGCGTAACATTATCCTGGGCAGCCATGTTAGCTGCCGTACTTTTGTTAATCTTGGCCAACAAGCCGGATATGGATGTTATACTTTCCCAAATCGAGTGGTCAACTCTACTCTTTTTTGCCTCACTCTTTGTGCTAATCGAAGCCGTTTGTGAAATGGGCCTCATTGAGTGGGTGGGCGAGAAGACTATTGGTATTGTTTTGAGTGTACAAAAGGAGCAACGTGTAATTGTGGGCATTATGTTGATGATGTGGATAAGCGCTATATTCTCAGCCTTTGTCGATAATATACCCATTGTGACTATGATGCTGAAACTGGCAATTAAACTAGCTGGCAATGAGGATCTGGAATTGCCATTGCTGCCATTGATTTGGGCTCTTTCATTTGGTGTTTGCTTTGGTGGCAATGGAACATTGATTGCTGCTTCATCCAATGTGGTAGCAGCTGGTATTGCTAGTCAGCATGGCTATACTATCACATTCAATGAGTTCTTTAAATATGGCTTTCCTGTTATGCTGCTAACGGATGTTATAGCATCATTATATCTGCTCGTTGCACATGGACTTTTTAAATGGCATTAAATAACTGATTCGAAGAAAAACGTGACCAGCTGACAGCTGTGCTCATGCTACTGCTACTGCTACTGCTACTGCTACTGCTCCTTCTATCTCATTACGCTATATTTCCATGCCGTCCGATTTTGCATTTGATTTTTGTTGAACGAGAAACTTTCAATGCCGATTTTGGTTCTGGTCGCCTGAAAGAAAAAAATAGAAGCAGGCTGGCAAACTTTATTATTTCGCTGAAAACTTTTTAATGACAAAATCAAATCGAAGTCGCACGCCACAGGAAGCAACAATGGCAAGAAGAAAAGTTGGAATCGAAACGAAACTGCCGATAAAAATAATTGGATGCCTTTTTAATAAAATAGCAGCATTGCGTTAAATACCTACTCTATATATATATATATATATATAATATGCAGCAACGTCGAACAAAACTGAACTCATTTTCTATGTCCTGAATACGTCATGGCATCTGCTGCACAAAATGTTTCCTGGACACGTGTCGGGGCTACTTGCAACATATAACAATTTGAGCTCTTAGGTACAGTTGACTGCCACCTTTTTGCATTGGTGACGAATGGGAAATTGAATGAAAGCATGAGTATGACAGGGGCCATGAGATAGTAACCTTATGCTCATGTCACCACACTCATACTCATATCTATCATACAAAATTACTAGTTGTGTTCACTGGCATGCCACATTAAGTTGCCACATACACACAAGGCTCAGTGAAGCGGCAGACAGGACAGGTCGATGCAGGTGCAGCTCGGTTTACAAGACAAAACCGATTTAAGGGCTCAGAGCAAGAACATGGTCAAGTTATAGATTTTTCAGAATATACATATTGATGAGAGTAAACGGTCATAACGTGCGAACTCTTCAATCAAATGAACTAAAATCGAAGCAGTTGTAATACTATTTAATTGGAATTTGTAAGAATGTGAAACAGAACATAGTTGCACATTGAAATTACAAAGTGCAAGTTGTAAAGACAGGATTTGGAAACGATATTGTTGTGTCAGAATCTCAAGATTTAAGTAGAATGCGAAAAGAGCGTTATAAATAGAATGTGTAAATCGTGTATATTTTATATTTAAATGAAAAACAAACAAACGATAATTGTAAGCATATAGAAAAATTGCGTTTTATTTATGATCCCTAGCGCATTCTTACTTCTGTGTCTTGATGCAAAATTAATTCTCTGCAACTGAACTGCTCAAAGTGTAATTTCATGTCATTTGTATCGTGGCTTGGCTCAACTTGTCAATTAGACACTCGACAGGATGCCGCTTAAGAGATTAAATGATTTACATGATTTAGGTTTGCAACTTATTCATTAATTAAATTTTGACAATCATACTAAAATTCAATAGGGCTTTTCAAGCTCTTGGGTCAATTTGGAGACCCGTAAACAACTCAAATGGTACTTTTTACCAATATTGTTTTGTTTTAATTCTCGAGTATGGGTGTTGTTTTTTGGTCTTCACAATACCTGAATCTTACTTTTTGATTCACTTTGACTTTAACTAACTTTGACTTTTCTGACCTTAACTTACCTATTTTGTTTGGTCAGATTGCGTGTTTTCTGGCTTTTAACCAAGCCTTGCAAAAAACACCCTTAGTTAATGTTAAAAATAAGTCTAATATTATGTGTAAAGCATTGAAAGTGACGTCTCAGAAAAAATTGTATATTCGTGATCAGCATTAACAGCCGAGTCATGTCCGTTATGTCCGTCATGTCCGTCTGTCTGTCTGTCAGTGCGTCTGTTTATATGCGTTTTTCAAGACTTTGTTCTAGTGCTATCTTGATGAAACTTGGCACAGATGCTTCTCTTTATTGCAGGTAGTACCTATACATGAATTGGCCAGATCGGACCACTATAACCTATAGCTGCCATAGGAACGATCGGTTCAAAAAAGGTTTCTGTATGAAAAACTTTTGTGTTTTGAAAATATCTCGACCAAACTCACTATATCTTAGTAAAAGCACGTTCTACACATGCTTACAAAATTTCATCAAAATCGGACCACTTTATCCTATAGCTGTCATAGGAACGATCGGTTAAAAATAAGATTCTTTGTGAAAAACTTTTGTGTTTTTCAAAATTTCTCGACCAAACAAAGTTAAAACAAACATGTTGACCAAATTTTATCAAAATCGGATCACTATATCTTAACGCTGTCATAGGAACAATCTGTTGAAAATTAAGTTGTCTGCAAGGATATATATTTTCGGCACACCGAAGATTTCATTTCTTTCTTATTTTTTACTCCTAATGATAATTTCATTTTCAATTTTAAATTTTAATTTATTTAATTTAATTTCTTTCTTTATCGATAAATAAATGATAAATACAAAACTGAAACAAAACAACTTTTTGCCTAAGAGTATTTATTAAAAGTATTTCAGATGTACCTAATCAAAGCCCTGCTGGTGGTGCCAATGGAAGAGGCAATGTGCAACGAGCAAATATGCTGTAGCAACAAAAACCGTCATTATCATAATGGGAAAACCGACCATAAAGAAGGATTTAAAGGTAATATTATAACCATACTGGGTCGCAATACCTGCAGTCACAACATTGGCCGAAGCACCGATCAATGTGCCATTGCCACCAAAACAGGCACCATAGGATAGGGCCCAAATCAATGGCGCTAGAGGTAGGGCCAGCTTGTCGTTTTTAGCCAGTCGAATGGTCAATTTCAACAACATGGTTGTGACGGGAATGTTGTCAACAAAGGCCGAGGTAAGAGCGCTGATCCATAGTAATAGTAAAATGGCAACAGTCAGTTGATGGCTTTTATCCACGCTCAAGATAATCTCAATAGTACGTTGACCAATCCAGTCCATTAGCCCCATTTCGACAAGTGCCTCCATGAAAACAAATAATGCGGCAAAGAATACCAATGTAGACCACTCGACATGCGATAGAACCGTATCCACATCCGGCTTATTAGCCAAAATTAATAAAAGCAATGCTGCTATCATTGCAGCCCAGCACAAAGTCACACCGGCCATGGCGGGCAATGAATGTAGAAAGAAAAGTAGAATTGCAAATCCCATTGCTATACAGCATCTGATCAATAGAGACATATCCCTTATTTTGTATTTGGATTGCATCTCAGCTAGAGTTTCTTCAAAGCTTGCTGCCGGCTGTGCAGCATGAAGATCTTGATATTTAATGCGATCTTTAAGTTCCTCGATGCGTTTCATAATATCTCGATTCATGAGGCTATCCTTTTCCGGACTTTTATCAGCTAGCTTTTGTAGCTCCTTAATTGAATCAAGCATTTGTGCTTTAGCTGAGAAGAGTTTGTTGCGTATCATAAAATAAAGCATAATATATGATAATATCATGCAAATGAATACACCCGGTAGCATATGATATGTAAAGTAACCAAACTTGATGCCTTTCTCAATCACATAATGATCAGTGGCAATAATCACATTAGGTGGATCACCCACGGGTGTCAGTGTGCCACCAATATTTGAGAATAATGCAATGCTAATGAGCACTAATGTGGTACGTAATGCCAATGCCTCACACAAGCGAATTGTAACAGGTACCATTAGTAAGACTATGGTGACATTATCCAGAAATGCTGAAAAGATGCCCGTAAACATGAACAAATAGAAAAGTAAGAGCCAGGTTCTGCCCTTTGACATTTGATATGCAAAAACGGATAGATAGTCGAATACACCCGTCTCTGCGAGAACAGCTACCATAATCATCATGGCAAAAAGTAACATGAGAGTTTGCATATCAATCCATGAAATGATTGTCTCCAGTGAGGGTCGTGCACCCAGTATGCAGAGGCATCCAATCGCTGTTGTTGCACATAATATTGCGGCGAATGTTCGATCGGTGATATCCCAAATGATGAGCACATATAGAAATATAAGTAATATAAGGCCGATCAGAACACCTTTATCCTCGTTTAGCGGATTTGCATTGATCGTTAAAGATATTGCAATCAATTCAGTGTGATGGTTTAAGACAGAGACCTGCCATTCAATGTCTTCATCATCATCATCAGGCTTCCACTTTTCATCCACTTTGAAATACTTGCTCAAAGTTTCTGTTTTTGTCATGTCCAAATCGAAATAGATACGCCATTCACTTGAAGTCCATTCGGTTTGATTAGCCTTGGCATTATGACGTGCTACAGTTACTATGATATAAGCTTGATTATCTTTGACTGAAGAAGGGTTCATGGTAGCATCAGTATCTATAAAACCCACCAATACAATGCCAATTTCATGTCCATTTGGTTGCTCGTCTAATATTATAACATGTGGTTTTTGAGGCTGCACGGGCACCACTATCTCATGCAAATCATGCGGTTTTGTTATGATTAATAATATTGTGAAGAATACCCACACAATACAAAATATTGTAATCTTAATTATATCGATTATGCGTTGTTTACGCGCGCGACGACGAAGATCTTCGTCAGTTAGATCATCAAGATCATCAAGTGTGTAGAGTGAACGTCGGGCCGACGAAACCCGAGCAGCAGGCATCACGAAGCTGTATTATCTAAGAGATATGCAATCATGAGATTCAATTAAGCATGCGATATAAGGTAAACCTACCCAACTAGTTTCCAATTTAAGTTTGATTATAGTGTAGTTTACAGAAAGATTTGTATTTTTGGCAAAATAAAAAAATTTAATCTATTTTGTCAGAATTCAAAAGTAACACAAATGTCAACAAATATCCTATCGATTGCTTTAATTTTTTAATTTTTTTCTTTAATCTGTTTTACAGTGGTAGGGCTGAGCAGATTCTTTAATTATAATTGAACTGTAGTTCAGCAACTGGAAAAAAGAAAAACAAACTTTTTTTTTCAAATTTTAAATTGCTGAAATGACTTTTGCTTGGTTATTTTACCATAGCTTATTGCGAATGATGACTTTTTTAAAATGAAGTTATTGTATCTGAATAAAAAACTTAAAGAATTGAATGTTGCATTTTATTTACGACTTTTCCCAGAATTTTCAAACTTCATTGAAATTTTTGCAAAAAAAAACATTACTTTTATTAACTTACTGTATATTCTTCGTTTTTATTCTGTGCATCGATTTTTTAAATATATAATACCATAATAAAGTTGTGTTAAAATTCATTAGCTTCAACCAAAAAGAATAAATTGAAAATATTTGAAAATTTAAAGCAAGTAAGTCGGGAGAACCCGACTGCGATATACTCTGTTTTCTGTACGTTTATTAAATTAAGTTTTTGTAAAGACTTCTTTTATACTCATAAACTGTCCTTAAACTTAGGTAAAGTGAGTTTGGTTGAGTTTTGAAAACAAAAAAAGTTTTTTATACAAAAATTTATTTTTCAACCGATTGTTCCTATGGTAGCTATAAGATATAGTCGTCCGATTTTGATGAAATTTTATCAGCATGTATAAACTGTTCTTAAGCTTAGGTAAAGTGAGTTTGCCTGAGCTATCTTCAAATACAAAAAGTTTTTCAAACAAAAACTTATTGTTCAACCGATCGTTCCTATGGCATATGTTTTTCAAACAAAAACTTATTGTTCAACCGATCGTTCCTATGGCATATGTTATAGTTGTCCGATCTGGCCGATCTGAACACTTTGTCTGCCTATGCTATATACCAACATGTATACCAAGTTTGGTTGCTCTAGCTTGAAAACTGTGGAAAAAAGCTGGGTTCATACAGACGGACGGACGGACGGACGGACGGACGGACGGACGGACGGACGAACATTTACTAAACCGAATATTTTTTTTTCCACTTTAGAAAACAGAGTATACTTAGTGATTAGTGAATCATACTTTTCCATTTCAACCCAACTCTTATCTGAATACTATATCAAACGTACTACCAAGTGTCAATATTTTGTAAGTTTAAGTGTAATTGCAGGATTGATAAAGACTAAATGTTCTAAAATATGTGCTTGAACATTGTGCAACTTTTCGTTTGCTACAATTTTGGTAATTGCAAACAATTTATCTATGTTAAATCCAATTGGGTCACATAAAATGTACAAAACATGCGGGCAATAAACCGACGTAAACTGTTCTCTATGCTGTTACACTAAAGGGCTTTTGAAATGCCAGGGATATATAGATGTAGTTATGTAAGTCGTCCTCCATCACATCATTGGCTTGGTCCTTGGTCAGTGTGGGCCAATCAATCACACACATGTCAATGGACAAGTACAGCAGAGCCACAAGCAGTCAGCTCCCAAAATGCACATCTAAAAAATCAATAAAGTTTTTTTTTTTTTCTTTTTTTTTTTTTGTTGAGTGAACGCAGCCTCATTTAAACAATCAGTCAGCCAAAAATGCGACTGAAAACTACAGTTCCTTGTTTGTTTGTTTGTTTGTCTCATGGGTGACTTTAATGGCTTTTGTTTGCTGTCTTTTGCCACAAATTGCAGCTCTCACATGTGTCTCGAGCCTTTAAACTTGGCCATAAATCTTCGTTGTGCCAACACGAAAAAACCTGAAAGTTAAACATTTTCGTATGCTGTCAAAAATTTGCGCAAAATTTGTGTACTCTGTTTGCGGAAATGAAAAAAAAGAGTATATATTGGAAATGTACAAGTGCTGGAAACAGAGTATACAGCAGTTGGGAGCATTCGATTGAAACTTTCTCGCTTGTTGTGTCAATTTTGGCTAAAAAAATGGTCAACTTTTATGTGTCTTTGATATGATTGATGTGCTTCGAGCTTATTTTCTAAATAGTTTACACAGAAATATGCATAATATACATGAGAACTTGCCTGAAAAGGCAACAAAATCGAGTATGCAAGACAATGAAACAACTTCGACTTGGTGAGTATAGCTAATATATTCTCTAAGAAGAGTATATCACAGTCGGAAGTGTCCGACAGCAGCGTTCTTACTTGTTACTTATTGCTTTAGGAATTATAATAAATCCTTAAGAACAGTTTGCATGCCTTTGCTGTGGTAGTCAAATGTGTTTTTTTTGCCTGTCCAAACAAAAGTAGTCATCTAAGCAAGCCTCTTTATCATAATACAAATTTACAAATCATGTTTTTCTACATTGTCGACTATAATTCCCAAACAGTTTAAGGGCATACTTCACTATGCCATTGTAAAGCTGTAAACATCTTATTTTTACTCTGTTTCTAATTTTATAAAATCAAATATAATTTGAAGCAGTTTTGTTGCATTTCTTTGATCGTCTCCTTGGATCATGGTCCTCTTTTGTGGATCTAAAGACACCTTATTTTTACTTTGTTTCTAATTTAATAAAATGACAGATTTCTTTTAGCAGCTCTGTTTGATGATCGTGTCCATGCATTATGTGCAGCTATAAACATCTTATTTTTACTTTGTTTCTAATTTTATAAAGACTTTTTATATCTTCTGCAGCGCAGCCAACTTTCGATAATTTGATACATTTTTTAATCAATTTAAAGTATATTCTTTGAGAATATAAGCAGCGTATCCTCTAATCGACAAAGAGCCTAATATAAAATATATTTACATGCATAAATTATGGTTTGCCTCTTTCTATCAATTTTAAACAGTTGCAAAAGTTTTATTTTTCTATTAACATGTTAGCTGTATCTGCGTTGCAATCATTTCAGTTAAGTGTATTTAAAATTGTCAGTGTTTGCAATATGAAAACTACTTATTTAAGGCAAGTTTACAAAGCATTGGAATGATGTGAAAACCAAATACAAATTTACTTGATTACACGTTAACTACCGTAAACTTAATATTGAACATTAGAAAAGGGGCCTTAATTACTGAGCCGACTCTAATTAAATTTAACACAAGCAATAAATATTTGGAATGATTTCTGCAGCATAGCTTCAGGGGCTTTATAATGAAATATTTATAAGCAAAACAAAAGAAAATGGCCAGCTAATGAGTCCCATATTATCCCTTTCCCAGTCTTTCACTCTCTGCGTCTCTCTCTCTCTCTCTCGCTTTCTTTGGCTTTCTAAATCTTCCTGTTTCTGGCAGTGACAGCCTCTCAAACAACTGACAATGAGAAATTGCACCCATGAAATTAAAAATAACTCAAGCGAAACGCTTGAAAACAAAAGCGCTGGCAATTTATGAAACCGGTTTTGTACTCAAAAAAACAGCGAGCCAAGTCCAAAAAACAAAAGGCTTACGTTTTGTTAGCCACAAGACACGCAAAGTGTTGTTGTTGTTTTCAACAAAGGCTAAAATCCAAAGAAACAGCAGGTTAAAGAATTTGTTAGCACGTTGATTTATCATCAACAGAGTCTGGTTAGGATACATACTAAGGTATGGTAGCCCTCTCCCGCATCTAATTCAATAACAAGAACGTTTCAGAAATCGACAGAGGAATGTGAAAGCAGAAAATTGCGAGTAACAAATGCTAGTAAATTGTGATATAAATCACAAATATTTTCTATGTCCGCAACTGACAGGCGTCGCGTCGAAGCCCCCCCCCCCCCCCACCTCCTACAGCTTTTCCAAAAAAGAATGTGGCAAAAACCGATACCAAAAAAAAAAAAATAAATAAAATTGTTTGAAGTTCCGGCCACAGACATAACAGAAATCTAGAAGTAGCAACAAACAAAAATTGTAAACGGAATTGGTCGAAGGTCGTTTGTGGCTACAAACAAAAAACGAGGTTCGTTTAAGAGCTTCTTAAAAAAAAATATTAGAAATCTTTTTTGGTAATTGCAAAGCACTTGTTAAGTAACTAAATTAGACATAGCAATTGTAAAATGGTCCTTTGTACGAAATAAGTAAGACGAGTTGTTGTTTTGAAAGTAAGCTTTTCTATTTTCCTTGGCCTGTGGCAATGACATAATAAGTCAACATCAAATTTGTCTTGTCTGTACACACAAATGTATTGAGATACCCAGCATTCTTGTTGATGAATGGCCCTAAAATGAACTTTAATTAAATTGTACAAAACAAAAACACAAAGTTAAGCATAAGTTTCAAAGTTTACAATCGAATACAAAAATATAATTAAAGTTTGCAGAAAGGTAGCTGTTGATGTGTATCTATAAGCGTATAACAATGCCGTATTTACTCTGTACAGAACTTTAATGAAACTTGAATGTAAATATATGTATTTCATTATTATACACTTGTAGAGTTTGTCTGTTCTTCTGTCTTGCTGTTTTAATGATGTTTATGCCAAGACTTTAATTTTGGTTAACTTTTTAGTACTTCAAAACTGTCGAAAGTACATTAGAATTACAGTATGCAACAGTCAAAATGCAACAGTCAAAAACTTTTTCTGATGCAGTTGGGGCTTATAATCACAAAAATATTTTATTTTTTTTTTTAATTACAAAAAATTTTGTAAAATTTTTTGCGTATGTTATCACCGATTTTAAAAAACAATACATCAAATGAAGGTTTCTTAGATTTTCGATATATATCTAATATTTTTTGGAGATATTGAGTCCAAAACCACGAAAATATATAATTTTTTTTTAATTTTTAGTTCAAATTGAAAATTCGGGGAAAACTAGTAAAACAAATGCAGTTCCCTGAGTTTTTCTTTGAGCATGGAGATTCATTCACAAGCTTTTCAAAAAGTCATCACTCGTTAAAATCTATGGTCAACTGCACGCGAAAAAAACTATCTTCAAGTTTTATATATTTTTAAATTCCGTACGAATGGGTCTGCAACAGGATTGATTGGCTGAATCGAAATTAAAATTCCCGACCAGTCATTTTATCAGTTCAGTAATCTGTTTTTTTTTCCTTAGATTCAATTTAAGACATTTGAAGCTTAAAATGGGCTAAAATCCGATCTTAAAATAAAACGCACTTAAAAGCAAATATTTGAAACTTTGCCGTGTTTTGCCACCGTTTGTACTTGATTTGAGAACAGAATTCTTAATTTTTTTTTTTTCTGAGTGCAACCAAAGCCTCGATACTGCCGATTGTTTGAAATCTGTTTGTAAACCTACAAATTTCTTATAGAAATTCTTATAAGAATAAACAAGTAAGAATGCTCAAGTCGAGTGTGCCCGAATACGAGACTCCCTGCTCACAACTTGCATTTCAAGCAGTTCACTTAACTTGCCCAGTACCTGTCAAACTGTTGTTCCTGCCTGCTGAGACGGGGCTAATAGATTCTTGCATAACTTTGGTGCTATTTATCCGATTGTGATCAAATTAACGCAACTGATCAACATTGATAAAACATATATGTGTTCCAATAATCAAAGCTAAATCTTTAAAATTGTAGTTGTGGGAGTTTTTTCGATTTGCGGGGGTGCGGGGGCTTGTGTCCGAAATTTGTAATAAAGGTGATCTGCGTATGGTAAACAGGAACCGGCATGCCAAGTTTGGTGTATCTAGCTCTTCTAGTCTCTGAGATTGATGTGTTCATACGGACGGACGGACAGACAGACAGACAGACGGACATGGTTAGATCGACTCGACTGTTGATGCTGATCAAGAATATATTTACTTTATATAGTCGAAAATGCCTCCTTCTGCCTGTTACATACATTTGCAGTACTTTATAACTCCCTTTTTCCCATTTTTAATGGGAGAAGGGAGGAAAAAGTGGAGTCATACTTAACTTAATTTATATATGATCTTAAAATCAACAGAGTTTACCATTTGTACTCAAAACTAATGTCTTATTTTGTCATTCAAATAAGAAGACGTTTCTTTAAAACACCAATGTCTTACATAACTTAATTTTGTAACAGTTCGGAGTTTATTGGAACGCATTAAAAGTTTGCCTTTATCCGCCCTTAAAGCAAACTAATTCAATTTTGATGATTTTCATTCTCTGCTTTATTGTTGGTAACTCAAAACTGATTCAATTTTGGTACCGTCTGTGGCCGATAAACGTGACTTGGCCACGTTTGTTGGCTTTCGGACATCTTTCTATGTAAATATGTGTATATGCTGCATTGGTTTTGTGTTCAGTCGTCGGCTTGTTGCAACTAGGCGGCTGTTGGGCAGCTGTGGCAACTGCACTAATCCCAACCACCAGGAGACTCGACAAACACAAACGCACAAAGACATGCACACACAAATACACACACACACACACACACACACACACACAGCTGAACAAACACGTACGCACATAAATAATCGTCAAATGTAGCATCTTATTATGTTCATATATTTAGATCAATTTGTCAGTCCTTGAGCCTAAGCAAAACAGATGTGTATCAATTTTTAAAGTGTGCTAGCTTATCTTAATTGAAATGTACTAGAATTTTGTATACTTGAACTTATTTTTGCAGAGTTTCGTTTTGCAAGTCCAACTCATTTAATATATATACTAAAACTGAGCTAAACAAACTACTCGCTTAACTTGATATAGCGATGTCGTATTATAATAGGGAAATGCAGATGAGCTGGCTTAAAGGCTTAAATGAAAACCAATTGACTTCATATGTTTGAATTTAAATAAAATAAACCATTTATTAGCTGTTGATGAACTGCAATTTGTAAACAGCTATTTAGCTCAAATTTTCAATTGATTTTGACCATTTTAACAGCTAATATTGTGGCATATCGATTGAATTAAGCCCAGCTTAAGTTGTGCAACTAATTGACTGGCCAGTGCTGTAAGCAGCTCACACCATAAAATGTTGCACAATTACGCTTTAATTAGAAATAAGTTGCATGGTCATGCAGGGGGCAAAGGAATGCGGGGGGGGCTAAAATTCGCTTAGCAGTTGCTGCTCGGCAAACTGCAGTTCGGTTTATTTTTGTGGCTGCCATGTGGCGTTGATGTGTGCATCTTCTTATGTGTGTGGGTTTTGCAGTGCATTTGCACACACACACACACACACACACATGCAGGACGCATGCTGAGGCGCCTTTAACTAGACAAGCAAAATTACAAAACAATATGCTGCATTGTTGTTGCTATTGAAAATTAATTTGTAATTGAAATCAGCAAGTCAAGTCAAGTCAAGTCAGGAAAATGCAGCAGCTGCAAGCCAAATGCCAGACAATTCACTTAACACAATCCCAATCTATATACAAATGTATGTATATATATACGAGGCATATGTTTAAGTTTAACTTTTGTGGTGTTAATTAAAAGCGAATGCAATGTGTTTAGCATTTTAACAAGCATTTTGTAAGCGCATTGCATAAATTAAAATACCCACATCAATCTCTGATTGTATGCGCATAAATTGGCGCTTGCCAATTTGGCTTTTGCTGTCTAATTGTCTGGACACTCATTATTATGCTGCCTTGTTTTAGCCATGAAAAGTTGGCAGCATTTTTGGTATATGTCCAGAAGTCAAATGAGGTCACACATGGCTGTTGTTGATCTCGTCATTGTAACCCATTTGCTAGTTCCGAAAGTGCCATAAAATGCTAATCAAATGTTAATTGTGTACGAGAAGCGCTGCACTTTTCCATAACAACTGTGAATTAACTGAATATTTATGGTATTCAGTATTTAAGCTTGTTAATACTACTTGGTAAGACTCAACAGGCAATCAAAGTATTAATACTGCTAATAACGCTACTTTTAAGAACATGAGAAAACCAAATGTTCAGCTATAAAAAAATAAAATAACATTATGTTTAAATTTTGTATGTTCTAATTTGTTAAGCAGTGTATAGCTAATATATTCTTTAAGAAGAGTATATCGCAGTGCGAAGCGTTCTTAGCCTTAGGAATTATAATAAATCCTTGAAAACAACTACCTTTGCTGTGGTAGTCAAATTTTTTTGTTTTTTGCCTGTTCAAATAAAAGTTGTCATCCAAGCAAGCCTCTTTATCATAATACAAATTTACAAATCAAGTTTTTCTACATTGTCGACTATAATTCCCAAACAGTTTAAGCGCATACTTCATGTAGTGGCTGGAACTATGCCATTGTAAAGCTATAAACATCTTATTTTTACTCTGTTTCTAATTTTATAAAATTAAATATATTTTGAAGCAGTTTTTTTGCATTTCTTTGATCAATGCGTTAATGGATCATGTTCCTTTTTTGTAGAGCTATAAACATCTTATTTTTATTTTGTTTTTAATTTTATAAAATGAAAGTTTTTTTGTAGCAGCTCCGTCTCATTTCCAACTTCAAGGTGTCCTTGGATCATGGTCCTCTTTTGTGGAACTATAGACATCTTATTTTAACTCTGTTTCTAATTTTATAAAATTAAATATTATTTGAAGCAGCTCTGTCTCATTTCCTTTATCAATTTGTTATTGGATCATGGTCCTTTCTTGTGGAGCTATAGACATCTTATTTTTACTTTGTTTCTAATTCTATAAAGACTTTTTATATCTTCTGCAGCGCAGCCAACTTTCGATAATTTGATACATTTTTTAATCAATTTAAAGTATATTCTTTGAGAATATAAACAGCGTATCCTCTAATCGACAAAGAGCCTACGCTGAACTCATAATTTTATATATTTCTAATAATATAAAATATATTTACATGCAGAAACTCTTTATGGTTTGCCTCTTTCTATCAATTTTAAACAGTTGCAAAAGTTTTATTTTTCTATTAACATGTTAGCTGTATCTGCGTTGCAATCATTTCAGTTAAGTGTACTTAAAATTGTCAGTGTTTTCAATATGAAAACTACTTATTTAAGGCAAGTTTGCAAATTTCTTTGTTCTAATTTGTTAAGGAGTCTAATAAAACGTGGTCAAGATATATTGAACAAAACAATGTTTTTTGAGCGCCAACTGAATTTTCATCGATTGTTTCTATAACAGCTATATAATATAATATATAATATATATATGTTATAATATCTATAACATTTTCTGAGTTTGAAACTTATCCATCAAATATCACTCATACGCCCATATAACCCTTCTTTAACTGCATGTTTGGAAAGTGTGTATGAATTTTTTAAGTAAATTAATGAAAAAGCGTTTAGAAAACTAGTTTGATATTTATCTAGCAAAAATCAAGCACACGCCGAGTAAGCCTTTACCTCCATTTTCTAAACAGGGCATGAATTTTCCTTGAATTACTTGTCGACTCTTGAAAAATGAGTAAACGTAGCAAAGTAAACTTGGAATTCCTTTAAAATCCTGCGGTTACGCTTAACTAACCTCAACAAGTTATGCTTTTGTATGATTATAGCTTTCTGTTCATACAATAGATAAGCTAAATACAATAGATGGCTTAATTTATTTGCATTTGGTTTTGTGCAATTGAAGCCATAGAAATTTAACTTAATTCAAATGTATGTTGTGCATTGGGTGTAAATGATTTGTGGTATATAAAAGCATAATAAATGTGTTAGTTTGTAATGTTTGATTTAAATTTTAGTTAAAATTAAAATGCACTCTAATTTATGTACATAATAAATTAAATATGTTTTAAGTAATAATGTTTTTTAGTTGGTTGATTTAATGTGCATGGAGACTTGTGTTCAAAAACACTTTTATTGAATACATTTTAGCAAAATCATTAATAACATTCTATGCATATATGCATTTATTTAGTTTGAGTTGTGTCTTTTGATTACGTATATAGATAGATAGGAAATACTATATTGGCAGCAGCTCAATGTATTTTGTAGGTATAACACATGAGTACAACTTAAACCAACTTAATACCAGCCTAAAAGCATAAAAACCCTGAGCTTGTGTCTTGTTAGTTGGCCGTTGCCCAGCCTTTCAACATACATACATGAGGCTATCATTTAGTTCAAAGAGCTATCAATGCTGAATCTGACTGTGCCTTGCTTGGTTGGCAATCAAGCGAAAGCAAAACTTAAAGCAATCAAAGCCAACAAAACAAAAGCCTCAAAAGCCCCCCAAGCCCCAAAAGCTTAACAAAAACGATACCAGGCACACACACACACACACACACACACACACACAAAAAAAAGGAAAAAAAGAAAAGAAGAAAAACGAAAACAAAATAACAATAAAAGAAAACACAATGCTAAACTAAAAATACAGTTAAAGCAACATAGGTGCAAAAGTATTATGAGTGTGTGTGAAATGAAAGGCACATTACGATGTGCGACGTATGAAGGTGGTGTTACAGCGTGGGATTACATATGGCATGCTATGGAAATCTTGTTTTGAGGCCACTTGGGCACGCAATGGCGGCCATTCCGGAAATGATGCTGGCCAAAAGATAACACAAAATGGCGGCAAGAGCAAAGCCATAATGGGCAATGACATGCTGTCTTCTGTATAAGCTGCATATGCATAGCATACTTTTGGGCGCTGATAAATTCAGTAAAAAAATTGATAACTCATTTTGTTGGACTGTTGGTTTTTCAAATGTTGGAAAATTTAATTTCAATCAAAATTCATTTCCTTTTGCAATGCAAATGAAAACACTAGTAAAAAGCTAATCAAACATTTTTTTTTTCCGGGAAATTTTAACTGTAGCTTTTGCCATTTGCAATCAGATTGCAATTAGCACACAGTTAATTAATTAAATTCTACCTTACAAGCAGTCATTACAGCACAAGAGCACACACGTGCTGCAGGAACACGTGTAAAATCAACATGTTGCGCCTTGCAAAATACATGCTTATATAAATATATATGTATGTATATGTGTATGTAACTGTTTGAGCTACCTTGGCGCACACTGGTACGCTGTCTTCTTGTTACCCCCGCCGTCTATGTCTTCATTTTTCCCCCATTTGCTAGTTGAGGTAACTGCCGGGAGGTTTAAAACGCAACTGAGAGTTATTCAGACACACATACACACACACACAAACATATATATACACAAACACACACATGAGCTTGCACAAATATTTCTTCAACAAGTTTGCAGCGTCTGATTTTTGAAATTCTCGACTTATATCTTGCTTCTGCGTTGCCTTTGTTGTTGTTGTTGTTGTCGTTGCTTTTGCTTGGTGTCCGCGTTTACCGTTACTCTCATCCCAAAATAATGTAACAAAGCAAACAAACAAATAAACAAACGCGCTAGCATACACACACATACACCTACAGGCCAATACAACAACACACACATACAAACACACACACACACGCACACACTCATACATGCGCGCATACAAAAACATCACCACGCACCCACTTAGCGCGCCTCCAAAAATTCGTCTCCATCTTCGTCTCCCACTCTTCCTCGCCTTTGCACTGTGTCAGGCCGTCCGCGTGCTTTTTTGCTTTTTCACAATAAAAGTTTTATAAGGCAAAGGCAGAAGTCAACTCTCTAGCAGTTGCTCTCTTTTGTTGCTCTCTTAACGCTCGCGCACTCTTGCTCTCTGTGTAGCGCATACACTGCACAAAATACTAGTACTCGTTCTATGGCACCAGCTGCACTCACACAGTGTGCCAAGTGTGATTGGAAATGCCATAAGATATAATAATCAAATTCCACCAACCTCGAACGTTTACTTCATGAATTTCCTCCTTTAAGTTCTAGTTTGTTGGGAAGAGGTGTTGCCTGCTTAACTAAACTTCTCGAAAAATCTTTATTGGGGGTGTCATTTCGAGCTGCAGCTTATGTTACGTAAGCGAAATGACTTCTATGAACTTTCTTATTTAATAATGAGCAAACGTGTTAATTTACGCTTTAAAGGCATAATTTTCAATTGTTTGTAAAAAATGACAGCTCTAGGAAGGAACAAAAATCATCAGGCATCTGAACAATTGCGCATTTCTTAAACAAAGTATAATTGTGTATATAGTTAATCTATATTCACACAATTTGACTTACATGTTCTCGTAATATCATGTGTTGTTACAAAGATATTTTAGTTGTTGAGTTCTTTGACCTTTTTATTTATTTGTAATTGGCCCGGCAACAAAGGCTACTGGGCTCGATGAAAAATTAAGTTTGACTCATTGGAGTAAACTCATTTGCAAGCTGACTGCAAAAGTCGCGCTGCGAAATCAGTTTGTACTGAAAACGGCGAGGTAGATATTAATATTGAAAAATAAGTTGAAAATAGAGTAATCTAACACAATTAACAACGTCAACCTTACTCTTGGCTGGCATTAACTGGTTGAGAATTATAAGACCCTTAAGGTAGGTAAACGAAGACAATTAACAAGCTACTGGCTAGCCTTAACTGATTGAGAATTATAAGCCGGTTAAGGTGGGCAACAAGATAGCCTGCTGATCAATATTGTGTAGAGCCACTCCTTCCAAATGATATTTATTCAATGAATCTAATAAACGTCATTTACGGTTCCTGTTTTTTATAAGCTTTCTATTAAATTTTGAAATCACACAAATTTTTCAATTATTTCACTAAATTTCGTTATCATTTGCAGCCACTGTGCGCCGTATCGTTATTACGTAGCCGCAGCGTGAGCATAGACCATTATATATAGAGAGTGGGAGAGAGCGAGTGTTAGGCAGAGAGCGTACAGGCAGGAGTTGCGCTCTTTGCCGCAGTTTTTTTTTTACTGACTTGCCTGGCCACATTTTCCAGGGGGTATTTCATCTGTGTGCCAATCTCGGGCAACGTTCAGTTTCATCTGAAACGTTAGGCGCAGCGGTCGATAAAAGCTAAAAATTAAATAACAAATAAAGAAACAATTTTTTTTCGCCAGCAAAAGCAGCGTGAAACGCGTGTCTAGGGTTTTAGCCGTGAATAAATATACAAAAAGAAAAAAAAAAAGTTCTTAAATTCAGTGTTTGTTTTTTTTTTCCCGTTTTTGGCTGAATAAGTGACAGTAAAAGTTTAAAATATATGTAAATGCATCAAAAAGAAACTTGACATTTGAATAATTGTTAATTGAATGCAATCGAATTGCCGTCGCTTTTTGTACAAAGTGTTAATTAACGTTTGTTGTAGGATTTTGATAAAGGAACGCTTCCCAGTTAATTGGGAAGTGGTTTCGGCTTTAAACTGGCCAACTACCGCAAAATGACACGTGTCAGACGTATTGTGGTAAGTTTGTTTGCAAACTCTTAAAGCTGGCTAAACAATAGCCTTAACACACACACACACGCATAACATTGCCAACACCACGCATAATATAAAACATACTACAAGTATTTGAATACACATACTTACCTTTGTACACATACTTATATATCTGGATATATATATATATACACACTTAAGCAGCTAACCCGCTAAAAGCGACCTACAAATTTGCTCGTAGTTGTATTTCACAAATATTTTACTGACCTACCTGCTCCCAAAAGCGTTTTGAATTTCACATTTTAACGCGCTTGCATGCTTAGCCAACTCAAGTTTCCTAATTTTTAGTGTTAATTTAATGTTTCATTTAATTTTTGATTGAATTTATAACGTTTGAACTTTATACGACGCACATTTATAACGTTACGCATTCCGGTAATACCCTAGTGCAAATATAGCAGGATGTGCGTAAATTTGATTTCTGGTTGAATCAAAAATTTGATTTAAGTTTATAAAATTATGTTTAAATTGTCAAAAGACTGCTCTGCTCAAGGTCTTAGTTACTTTGAGTATGGAGGACCTTGCAAAAATTACAGCGATTCCTTTGTGTCTAGTTCCTTGGCAAATTTCCGACGGAATGCGACTTTTAAAGTGGCTGCAAACGCAAGGTTCGTTTTAACTGGGCTAATTACAAGACTATTTAAATGTTACGCACACTTTTTTGTACTTAATGAGTAGTTAATTCGTGATAAATAACACCTTGAATAGACCTTATCGTTATTTTAAAATATTTCTTTTAAATTTTGTATTGACTTAATTGCTTCAAATCTTTCAAAACATGTCTGAGGTAGGCTCTCAAGGTTGAGTTTTATTAAATTTGCTAAGCGTTCATACAATACAAAATTTAATAACTAGAACAAGTTAAAGTGAATAATTGTTTAATTTTAGTTTTGCATTAACTTTTAGATTATATGTTTTATATTTAAGATAGATATATGGATACCATTTAGCTTTTTATACTCTTTTTTTAACTTTTTTGAAAAAAAAGGAAAAAAGAGTATATTGGGTTTGTGAAATGTCCGTCCGTCCGTCTGTCTGTCCGTCTGTCCGTCTGTCCGTCTGTCCATCTGTCCGTCTGTATGAACGCAGGTTTTTTCCACAGTTTTGAAGCTAGAGCAACCAAACTTGGTATACATGTTGGTATATACCATAGTAAGACAAAGTGTCAAGATCTCCCCCCCACCCCCACCCCTTCCCCCACAAACCGCAAAAACCTATATCTTCCACAGTTTTATAGCTAGAGTAACCAAATTTGGCACAAGGGCTACTTATCACATCCTTCATTGATCTGGCAAAAAAAAATTCGGCCACGCCCACCCCCGCCCCCACAAATAGGCAAAGTCTGTATCTCCCCCACCCCTTTAGCTAGAATCACCAAATTTTGCAGGTTGAATTCTGTTGCCCTATTTAATAGATTGGATAAAAATATTTTTGCCACGCCCACCCCCGCCCTTGCAATCAAGCAATGTTTGTTTCTCCGAAACCTGTAGAACAGGCCCAACCAAATTTTAATTGATGGCAAAACTTTAAAGATTTGAGCAGAAATTCAATTGCCACGCCCACTGACTCCGCAAAGAGGCGAAAAAAAGAGTATATCGCAGTCGGGTGCATCCGACTGCAACGTTCTTACTTGTTTTTACTTAAAAACAAGACATATTCACAATATAAGTAAAGTGTGTGGCATAAAAACTATTGCTTAAGCTTTGTAACCTTCTCTTTAAGACAAAAAAATGAAGTTATCCAGAGTTATATACTATGAGATACCCTGTATTCGGTTTTGCAATACCTTAAGACGTACTCAAGCTTACAAAAAACCTGACTTTAGCTGCGAGTTTTGCTTAGGTGTTATATAAAATGGATCATATAAATCCGTTTGTTTATTATCCGAAACAGAGTTAAAAAAATACAAGCAAAAATATTAAAATTGTAGACTTGAAAACATGATTGGTGAGATCTTCAAAATTAAAAAAAAAATGGATTTCAATTTGTTTTATGCATTTATACAATAAACTCTAAGATCAACCCCTTTCTCAGCATAAGGATAGACATCTATCTGTCTGTTAATGCTGTTAAAAATTTAATTTTAAAACACTTTCCTACAATTTAATGGGCACAGGGTATAAAGCCACATTACCGTGACCTATGCGCGATGGGAGTGTGAGAAACAGCTCAAAATTGTTGAGGTTAAATTTAAACCTTCATGCAGACAGACGGACGTAAGGACTAAGGGATAGACCCATACGGACAAAGGCATTGTGCACATATTTTCGACTTTGCAGCCAAGAGCCTATTGACTGAATCGCCATTCGGCTGTAGGCTGTGCCCCCGCGAAGGTACGTCGAAATTTTATCAGTATCAGCAAGCTACATTGCTTGCCAAAAATGTTTGAGCACAGAGTTCCTTAAAAAAAAAAAAAAAAAATAGATTGAAAAATGGCAGCATTCTGAGAGACTTTATCTAAGCCATGCAACTGGCCAGAAAGTTGGCTATCCACCACAAAATGAACAAAAAAACTACAAAGAAAAAAAAAAGAAAAAAAAAAAAACGAAATGCAAATGCAGTTGAGTAAACTACCGGTCCATCAGCTTTTTCGACATTTTTCAGGCTTATGGCGGCAGCAATATTATGAAAAATTCATGAAAATTGCGAGCTGAAAAAATGAAAATACTAAAACAAGCCACATATAAGCGATTGAGCGGACGGCCCTCGATAAAGCGCATAAATATCAAGCATACGCCAAGTTGAGCGAACAAATTTTCTGGATTCTATTGCTGCTTTTAGTGATAGTTGCTTGAAAGGCTTTGATGCCCTCAAAGCTATTAGCTACATTTTCAATTGGAGCACAAAAATACGAAGGCAAACTACTATTTTGTAATAAGCTATTACTAATAACTTGACAAATACGTATATGGAAATGGAAAACCTTGAAAACTAGTTAAACTTTACAAGTGATATATTTGTGGTATTTTTGTTGAGTTTTGATAAACATTTGCGTAAAAATGTAGTATTGAATTGGAACAATTTTTAGTTGTATTTTAATTGGTTTTATGGCAAGTCAAATTTATCTGCAAAATCAAAAACTGTTTTTTTATTACATTAAATCATTTTTAAAGGAATGATTCCTAGACAACTATTTATTTATCCAACCTACAAACTATGTATGTATGCGCGATATGTACTTATATAGCGAGAACTGGCAATTATATAAAATATTTTCAATAAGTCAGAAATTTAAAAAAAAAAAAAAAATCTTGTTTGATTTTACGCTCAGGATTCGAACCAAGGTCCTTTAAAACATAATCCGCACCTCTACCAATGCCGCCACTGATTGTGCATGAAATGAGTTGCCTAACTTATTACATTAAATGTTGTTTTGCCTGTCCTAATAAAGTTTGTCATCTAAACAAACCTCTTCAATGTAATCAAAATTTACAAATCAAGTTTAAGAACGCCCACTATAACCGTAACAGGTCATGATAAAGTTGGAAGGTTCCGACTACACTCAAGAAATAAAATAAAAAAAAAAACAAATCTAGTTACACTTTTTTTTTCTAAATTTTTGGTTATAATTCCCAAACAGTTTAAGCACAGACTTGGTGTATATGCTGGAACTATGCCCTTGTAGAGCTATATACACCTTATTTTTACTCTGTTTCTAATTTTATAAAATGAAATATTTTTTGAAGCAGCTCTGTCTCATTTCCTTTATCAGTTTGTTATTGGATCATGGTCCTCTCTTGTGGAGCTATAGACATCTTATTTTTACTCCGTTTCTTATTTTATAAAATGAAATATTTTTTGAAGCAGCTCTGTCTCATTTCTTTTATCAGTTCGTTATTGGATCATGGTATTGTCTTGTGCTATAGACATCTTATTTTTACTTTGTTTCTAATTTTTTTAAAAAATAAAATAGATCTTTTGTTAATAAACTTGGAATTGTTATACTTAGTACTTGTACAGCATTGCCAACTTTGGATAAGCTAATACATTTTTTAATCAAATTATAGTTTATTCTTCAAGAATAGAAACAGCGTATTCTCTGGTTGAAATTTCTATACAAAGCGCCATACTTTTTTGAATATATCTAATAATATAAAATAAATCGAAATGCATAAATTCTTTATGGTATGTCGCTTTCTATCAATTTCATACAGATGCAAAAGTTTTATGTATTAACGCTTGCTATTCACATTTCGAGTTACTTTATAGTTTCCTTTATACAATTGCAAAACTTGAATTGACTCCTTTTACTCACTTTATTGGTATTAAAAGGCATTTCTAGTTGGAAAAGTTTTGCAAGGTTTTTTTTATTGGTTTCAATAGCCTTCCGGATTGCCACAGTGTACTCAAGCTGAATTTTCAAGTGACATATTAACCTGTTGGCCATGGCATATACAAATCAAAGGTGGCAAGTTGAAATGTTCTTTGCTGCTGCTGTTGCAAAAACAAAAACAAAAACAAAAAAAGGGGAGTGTCTATTTTATAGACGCGTCAAGTTATCACAACAAGGCAATAAATTTGATTGGCTTGTCAGTGCTGATATTTTACAACATTAACACCAATAGTAACAAAAGAAATTTTTATGGTCTCTCTTTCATTTTGACAGCTGCAAAAGTGTTGCGGCATTTGTCGAGTTGTGCGTTTGGCGTTTTGCGTTTTGCGTTTTGCGTTTGTCAGTTCACAATAATTCAACGCTCAATTGGCATGGCCATAATGAACATTGTTAAGTATAGTCATGGCCAGAAGCACTCTCTGGTCTTTAGTGTATGCTCAGCATGATTTCCTGCTTTCGTCCTGACAAACAACCAAAACAAACATTTTATTTAAGCATTTTGATTGATGGCATAAGCTTGACATTTTTGCGGAAAGAGGGCGGTACGCCCAGTTTGTTCTTCCTTTAATTAAAGTGCGGCAGTGCGTCGTCCTGCGTCTTGCGTCCTGCGTATAAGAGCAATGGCCCAGTGTTGCCTGGGCGTGGCATTCTTCTCCTACTGCTCATCAAGCTGTGCCAAGCTTAATCAGTGCACTCTGAGCTGCTGTGGTTAGTGTCCTGTGTGTTGGAACGCCCTCGGGGCACAGGAAACGAAACGAAATATGTAGGGTGCGAAGTTCTCCTCTTGTTTTGTTTGTTTTGGGTGCTTTTTTTGCTTTCTTGATTATTGTTAGGATTAAACTATGGCCGTCACATGCAATCATTAGCAAAAGTTCTTTAGGGTTTTTACCAAAAATTATGAAATGTTTGTGGTCGCTTGAAAAGTTACTTGATTAATGATTTGCCAAGGAAGTATTATGTGCTGCTTGAGATTGTGTATTGTAGATTGCTTAAATGTAGTCTTGAATTTTATTAGACCTGTTCCGGCTGCCACTTTCGGCTACATTTTGCGGAATTCAAGTTTTCTTGAATGCTTTAAATTTACAAATTGGCTTTGATACATCGGCGAATTGAAGAAAATCTCAAAAGCACGAACGTAGGCAAGTGAGTTCAATCCAAAAAATCTTGTCTAAACTTAAAATGAAAATATTTAAGGTAAACTCACTTTCGCTGCTCTTTATGTAAATACAAGAAACAAATCATAAGACATTGTTTTAAATGAAAATAAATAGTTGAAAGGCAAATTTGAAAGTGGCAAATATTTTCAATGCTCAAAGATTCTTTACAATGTTAAAAGACTAATTTGCTAAATATGTAAAGCAAATTAACTCAGCTATCTTGGGAATGTCAAAGACTTAATAGTCTGAGAGTCATGTTTATTAAAATGTCAATTTAATTTCAGACAATTTGTTTAGTTAAAAAAAAAATGTATTTCTTGTTAGCTAATTGAAGTAGTTTATCTTATGTTAAGCTGATAAAAACAGATACTACTTAGCCATAAGGCTAAAAAGCGGTAGCTGCAACTTATAAAACAAAAATTTGTTGAACACATATATGTTTTGGTAGCAAACGCCTGAAAACATCGGACAACTGCTACAAAATAAATGTCTTCTGATATGTTCAATTCCAAAATTAGAACCGAACTACTTTTTTCATTGCAAATGTACCTATATTCTGAGATATCCTAGTATCGATGTCCCGCCTTTGTGCAAAACGACAAGGAAAACCTGATATTCCCAAAGTCATTCTAGAAGAAAAAAAATACTACTAAAGAATGACTTATTGATAGTAACTGAAGTCCAACTGGGTCCATAACAAAACATTATGAGCCGGGCCAATAACAAATAAATATAAAGTTCAAAGAACTTAACAACTAAAAAATCTTTGTAACAACACATGTTATAACGAGAACATGCATGCAAAACTGGATGCATAAAGGACACTTACAAATATTCCTTGTTAACCAACCATGGTACACTCGACTAGAGCACTCGTACTTGTTATATATATTCTTTTTAATGTTTTCTCAAAAATAATACTACCTACGATAAAGAAAAAGTAACTTTAAGCCTTATTTCAAAGCCACTTGCCTTAATCTCAAGTTATCAACAGTACGCTGCGTCATCTTAAACAAATTTAATAGCTAAGATTATGTACTAAAAGCTTGGTTTCTTTTTCTGCTGGCCATTAAATAAAATATTTGTCGTAAGGCTCAGTTTTATTTGGGGCAGCCAATGTCCACTGTTCAATGTTGGGGTCCATGGCAGCCACAGACCATTAGGCAGGTGCCATGTATTCGCGGCTAGCGTTGTTGTCACTGTTGTTGCTGTTTTCGTTGTTCTTGTTGTTGCCGTTGTTCTTGTTGTTGCCGTTGTTGAATGTTGCTGCTGCTGTCGTTATAAAATTGAAGTGCCAAAGCCAGCGGGGTATCAACGCCACAAAATAACAGCGGCAACAACAACCCGAAACGCCTTGTTTGAGTTTGTGTTCAACGACAGGCGACAGACAACAGACAACAGCAAGAGGCTACCACAGAGTAGACGGGGAAGGGGATATGATGGTCGCTCAACTGCCAAACGAAATTGCTTTTTGCTGACTATAAAGTAGATCTGCGGCTAGCAGCAGGTGACCAATGGCGGTTGCTGCGATTGCAATCCAAAATAACATTAACAAGTAACAATGATCAAAAGTAGTTGCAAGTGTTTCACTAATAGTTACCCTGTATCTGCTTCAAACAATGTCAAATAGTTGATTGCATAAATGGCAGTTAAGCAGTTTAGACAGCAGCTCAACAGTGAGTTCAAATCCGTGCTTACAAAAATACTCTGTTTTGAAAATCAAAACTGTAAAGCATTTCTAGTGTCTATGCTGATCAAATATGTGTATATATACATACATTATAGGCTTGAAAGGATTCTAGAACTCGGCAAATGCTGAACCAAGAAATATATTAGTTTGGTCTGCTGGAAGTTTTGTCTCCTTCATGAAGAACAAATTTGTTCACAAAATTTGAATATTTTAAAGTGCTGTAGAAAATATACAAAATTATACTTGCATTTTGAAACGTATACCCCTTCCCTGTGCATTTTTCATAGCATACATTTTTTGAAAATTGAACTGCATTTCAAAATGTATGTAAAAGACAAGCGCTCTTTTAGCAACTGTTTCATTCAAATCTGCAAATAGTGTGTATCGAATTTTTACAAAGAATTCCAAAAAAATCTTTTCTCCATTATTCCTACCATACAAAACTCTTTCTAGGCCCTTTTATAGCTACAGGGAAAAACAAGTAAGAACGTTGCAGTCGGATGCACCCGACTGCGATATACTCTTTTTTTCGCCTCTTTGCGGAGTCAGTGGGCGTGGCAATTGAATTTCTGCTCAAATCTTTAAAGTTTTGCCATCAATAAAAATTTGGTTGGGCCTGTTCTACAGGTTTGGGAGAAACAAACATTGCTTGATTGCAAGGGCGGGGGTGGGCGTGGCAAAAATATTTTTATCCAATCTATTAAATAGGGCAACAGAATTCAACCTGCAAAATTTGGTGATTCTAGCTAAAGGGGTGGGGGAGATACAGACTTTGCCTATTTGTGGGGGCGGGGGTGGGCGTGGCCGAATTTTTTTTTGCCAGATCAATGAAGGATGTGATAAGTAGCCCTTGTGCCAAATTTGGTTACTCTAGCTATAAAACTGTGGAAGATATAGGTTTTTGCGGTTTGTGGGGGAAGGGGTGGGGGTGGGGGGGAGATCTTGACACTTTGTCTGCCTATGGTATATACCAACATGTATACCAAGTTTGGTTGCTCTAGCTTCAAAACTGTGGAAAAAACCTGCGTTCATACGGACAGACGGACAGACGGACAGACGGACGGACAGACGGACAGACGGACAGACGGACAGACGGACAGACGGACATTTCACAAACCCAATATACTCTTTTTTCCTTTTTTTTCAAAAAAGTTAAAAAAAGAGTATAAAAAGAAAATTTAATTTTTGGTCGCTTGCAAAACCGCACGTGTTGTATTTGCATTGGGCGTTTTAATTAAGCTAAACAAACACAAACACACACAGCTACACCTTGACTCACCTGCGTGCCTTATTTTCCTAGCATTTATATATATATATGTATATACAAAATTTCTGTTCATTTGCTTTACACTTCATTTAATTTCATTTTAAGTTGTGTGCGCCTTTTGCTTATGCTACAGTTTTTTTATGGCACTGCCAATTACGCCACCAAGTTGCTTTATTATTCAACTGAAGCAGCAGCATTCTTAATTTTGTTCCATTCCATTCCTTTTCTTCCTTTTTTATTCGGTACGCAGCTTGTCGACGTCGTCAACGTCTTATGAAGGTGCTTTATTAAACCATAGCAGACGCAATCGCATAAATGAGCGCACTTACGTACACATACCTACACACACACACACACACTCACTCACACACTAACATATATACACATACAAGTACATAACAAAACATCTCCATAGAATTACCTATGGGGGCACGTGCAACATTTGTATTTAAATTTGAATGAGTTTGTCCTGCCTCACACACACACCATGATAACTTGAGACTTAAGGAGCAGGGGCAAGAATTTCACACCTACAGTAACAATGTGCCCATTACAACAACACAAATTGCCCCTAAACAGTAGCATGGCATAGTACTTAAATAAGAAATCTTATCTAATAGACTTTAGCTCACAATTTAAAACAAGAAATTTTAAGTTTTTGAAAAAGTTTACTGCTTGAATTATGCGTTTTTAAGACAGACAGACGGACAGACAGACAGACGGACATGACGGACATGACTCGGCTGCTGATGCTGATCAAGAATATACAAATATTATTTTCTGAGACATCTCTTTCAATGCATTACACATTTCGTGACAAAATTATAATACCCTCTGCAAGGGTATAAAAATATATGAAACATTTCAAGTACGTTTTTAATGGCATATCTATATACGCTGTTCGTGTTACTGAATTCCATTAAAAAAGTGTTTTTCAATTGCTTTTGAAGCGTTTTACAAACGAAACATTCATATATGGAAAGATTCCAATAAATTTCTGAGTACCTTGCCGTAATTGCAGCTAATATATTAAATTGCACGAATGCAATCTGTCTACTCACACGCTTCAATGCCAAAACGCTTGTCCATGGACACCTCGCTCACTTAGAACCGAAATGGGTTCACATCAAACTATACAACACGTTCATATTTCTTACAGTTCGTTACACATTTAATATTAAAGCAAATTACCGACTGTCGACTGCGTTTGCCTCCTTAAACACATGCATGTGTGTGTCTGAGTTGCCTGCTTGCATATATGTGAATCTGCCTCCTTGCATACAGCGTGTGTGTCTGTGTGCGTATTACACATGTGAAAATGTGTGTAAGTGTGTGTGTGGCGAGTGTGTCTAAGGTGTTTTTTTTTTATATATATATATTTCCAACACATTCTTTAGCTAGTATGGACGCTAAATGATATGCAAATAAAAACGTGAATATCTCTGAAAGTACGTGTGTACGCGGAGTAAGTGCGAGTGTGTGTTTGAGTGTGTTGCGGTGTGTGTGTGTGTAAAACCATGGGCCTTTTTTTTTGTAAATTCAAATTTAAATTGTTGGCTTTATTTTCAAGTCATAAATAGCAATACTTTGCATATGTGCGAAGGGCCAGTAAAGAATTTTTGACTTAATTAATTTAATTATGACCAGAAAATAACGTTTTTTTTTATGGCTCTGGGCTTAAGCTAATAGAGAGTGCTCGACTAGTAGATACCTGTAAAAGGTATGGAATACTTTGGATATATATATCTGGATATATCCTGAACATAGTAATATTTGTAAAAATATTAACAAATATATAAAGATTTCTGCCTTTTCCCATGGTTTTTTTTATATGAATTTTTGAGTTTGAAAGGATTTTTAACTAACAATATGAATGCAAGCTTCTAAGCAACAATTCTGAGAAGAACAGCTAATAATGCTCATCGAGAATATATACATAAATAAAGAAATATGAAATTTTGTTGAAATACAGGGTATTAAAAGCAAAAGCCATATGAATTACAGTTGATTGTCAGCACCGCAAAACTTTAGCGTACCTTTTGGCATGCAAAGTTTTTTTGGCCTGGCTGTGGAAAAGTTTTGCACAAATTGCAGTCGTGAAAGGGGAAAAGTGCAGGAAAAGCGAGAATCAACGCAGTGCTGTGAGACGCGGCTGGGATTTGCTTGACGCTCGTAGCTATTTATCTTGAGCGTGCTAGCGCCTCAAAGTATGCAGCATAAGTAGTGCGTTGGCAGAAGCAGCTTCACTTAAGCTACACACACACTAACACACACACACACACACACACACACAGCGAGAAAGAGAGACTGCTGCACTTCTGTTAGAGTGCACTTTCCACTTTCATTTGCCGCTCGCTTGTTGAGTACAGCTCTCATTCTTCGGTCTCTCTCTCTTCCTCTGCCTCCGCCTTGCACAGCAGCTGGCATCGCGCACCGCGCGTCCTTCCATTCTCATTATTTGCGTTTAGCGCACGCCAGTCTCATATTACACCCACCCAACAACAACAACAACAACAACAACAATAAATACACATACAAACCAGCACATTTCATTGTCATTTCCGCCTGGGCGTATGCTATGCATTTTGTTGCTGACTCATGTCCATGCACTAAAAATTCCATTTTAGCTGCAATTTCAACATGGCATACTCTTTGCTTAGGGCATAATGGCATTGTCATTGCCGCTGACAGCTGCAGTGACAACAGCTTCACGCTAAAAAAAAAAAACAGAAGAAGAAGTGGCACATTTGAGATAGCGATAGCTTTACACTAGCTTTAGATTTCAATTGGGGTATTAACGGGCAGTGCACTTAACCCATTTAACCGCTGACCGTGAACACCCCGATTAGTTTTAAAGCTAAACATATATTCGTATATAAGTATAATAAATAAGACGCAACTACTAAAAATATGCAATGTGTTAACATATATTGAAAGTTTCCTTTGTTTAGTTCAGCTTAGTTGGTAGGGAATAGAGATGAAAACGGGTAGGGAAATTCGAACAATTTCAAAATTATTTTGCTCGAAATTTGTAGCTCTAAATCAGTTTATCAGTGTCCTTATTTGGAACATAATGTGCGAATACAGTTTTTCCCAAATGGCCCATAGTATTCTCCTATAAGAAAATAGTCAATACTTTAAGAGCTTTCCATAAAACTATAGATTTTATCAAAGAAAGGCCCGAAATTTTTAGCTCCAAATCAGTTTATTTTATCTCAAGTCTGAACTTTATAATTTCAGAAGTTTTTTGAAATAGTTTCCTTATTTTGCAAATACAGTTTTTTTCTAATATTGAACATAATATTATCCTACAAGCAAAGAGTATATACTTTAAGAGCTTTCGATAAAAAATATACATTTTATCAAAGAAAGTTATCGAGGGCCGCAAGCAGTTTCGGAACTCGCAAGAAATTTCCGGAATCATTTTTAAAAATACTTTCTTGTCTTTTTCGTTCTTCAACTTTATTTTGGGACTCGTGAGATTCCTGTTTTAATTTCATCTCGAATGAGGCATCACCTTTAAAAAAAATTTTAATAAATTTCACTTGAAATTCCGGTCCTAATTTCATCTCTAATGAGGTATAATCTTCTAAAAAAAAATTGTAATAAATTTATATTTTGACACTCATTGATTATAATTACTTGAAATCGGCGAATATGTAAGTTAAAAATATCAAACTTAAGAAAAGTTAGTGATATAAGAAAAGCAAGTTTATTTTATATGTTGACTAACTTTCCGTCTTTTTTCAAAAGCAAATAGCTTAGTTTTTCTTTAAGCAAAACGACTGAATATTTGTTTTCTAAATCTCCCAACTGTGAAGAATGATTCTTTTATGCTTAATTCTCAAAGAATTAAATCAAATTTCAAGTCGATTCTTTATCATTAGCAAAAGAATGATTTACCAATCTTGTATTCTTTGGGAATTCATTCCTTTACAGCTCTGATACAGGGTAACTTCTAGTGCATCATTTTGTTCTTTTTTAACATTCTATGCTTTGTTTTATTTATCGTTTATTCCATGCGCTTGAATTCGCAATGTATGGCAAATTGGTTGATGCCACTTAAAGTGAAGCTACCATTTGAACAATTCGCTGCCCTTGTTTCTATTGTTGTTATACTTTCTTTTTTTTTGTATTTTTTTTTGTAGCCCTGTAGCATTTTGTGCTTACTTTCTGCCGTTTCCAGATGCCACACCCCACATGGATGCCCCATGACCATTGTTGACCGGCGGGCACAGAGAGAGAATGAGAGCTAAAACTTATGCATGAAGTTTTTTTTTTGTGTAGTTGTTGTTGTTGTTTTGTTTCCTTTTTTGTCATTTTGGCTGTGTGTATTTGTATTTGACACTTGCTTTTGTTTTGAGCATCCAGTTTTTTGTCATGTTTGTTGATTGTAAAAGTTGCTTAAGCGCTTTTTAACAATTTTCGTGACACTTTTTGTTGTAGCAACTAGCTGCAGTTGTTGCCGTTGGCAACACAACTGACGTGGACATGGCCTGGTCATGGTCAGTTTTGTATAACCTTTAGGGGCGATTATAAACAATATGGCTATACCCATTTGACCATGTTTCGCTTTAATTTGCAACACACACACACACACACACACACACACACACACACACACACACACAAAGAATGCAATTTTATGGTCATTATTCAACTGTCACTGCACATGGAATATGAGCGATGATATATGTATAATTCAAGAGGCCACAGTTCGAGTGCTCCCAAAATGATCAATAAAATGCAATTGAAAACCGCTCAATTGATTGCAAATTGTGATAACTGTTTCGTGTGGTTGCATTGTGAGCCACCCGCTGATATATTTATCAACCACAATTGCATTGCATGTGGTCGTATAAAATTGGTAAATAAGTATACAGACATCGTATTTACAATAAATGTTGTTAAGAACTGCATGCAATGAAATTTCCTGATAAATTTGTATACCTCGTATTCACATAGCTACAAATTGTATGTTTAGTTAGAGCATACATGACAATACTAACTATATCTAAACGTAATTCATAATTTATGGCATAAAGGCAGAATCTTAAGTTCTATAGAATACTAAGTGCTGCACTGTGGTCCCAAAGTCCTTTTTTTGTGGCATAAACTCTAAATGTTCAGCTAGAGACTCCAAATTTTGCTCGAATGTTAGTTGAACAAAAGTAGAATTTCGAAAAAAAAAAAGTTCTTAATTGGACGACTATAACATATAGCTGCCATAGCAACGAGCGGACGAAAATTTCTTTTTTTTAAGATATTTCGACTAAAGTAGTCAATTCTGAGTTTTGGCATTATTTAAGCAAGTTTCGAAAATTTTATCAAAATCGCACTACTATATTATACAGCTGTCATAGGAATAATCAGTTGAGAAATGAGTTTTTGTATGATAAATAAGATTTTGTATGAACAATTTTTTTTTTGTTTTAACAGATATATCAGCGAAATTTAGCCATTATGAGTTAATGGTGTAATAATAAGGTGTAATCTTATATAGTTTGCGCAAATTTGATCAAAATCGGGTTACTTTAGCCTTTAGCTCGAAAATAAAGTGTTTGTGGGAAAAATTTAGCTGCAACTTTTGTTATTATATTCCATGTTTTTTTTTTCAGTTATTTAAATCAAACGTCTTTTTCTTTGATTCCAAGAAACTTGGGTAATATGTTTAGTTCAAAGAAAACCCAAATTTCAATAAAAACAAGTAAGAACGTTGCAGTCGGATGCACCCGACTGCGATATACTCTTTTTTTCGCCTCTTTGCGGAGTCAGTGGGCGTGGCAATTGAATTTCTGCTCAAATCTTTCAAGTTTTGCCATCAATTAAAATTTGGTTGGGCCTGTTCTACAGGTTTGGGAGAAACAAACATTGCTTGATTGCAAGGGCGGGGGTGGGCGTGGCAAAAATATTTTTATCCAATCTATTAAATAGGGCACCAGAATTCAACCTGCAAAATTTGGTGATTCTAGCTAAAGGGGTGGGGGAGATACAGACTTTGCCTATTTGTGGGGGCGGGGGTGGGCGTGGCCGAATTTTTTTTTGCCAGATCAATGAAGGATGTGATAAGTAGCCCTTGTGCCAAATTTGGTTACTCTAGCTATAAAACTGTGGAAGATATAGGTTTTTGCGGTTTGTGGGGGAAGGGGTGGGGGTGGGGGGGAGATCTTGACACTTTGTCTGCCTATGGTATATACCAACATGTATACCAAGTTTGGTTGCTCTAGCTTCAAAACTGTGGAAAAAACCTGCGTTCATACAGACAGACGGACAGACAGACGGACAGACGGACAGACGGACATTTCACAAACCCAATATACTCTTTTTTCCTTTTTTTTCAAAAAAGTTAAAAAAAGAGTATAAAAATGTCAGACTTTCAAGGCCTCACAAAAGACTAAAAATTTTAAAATTTGTTTGATTATACTCAATTGAATCAGCTTTTTTTTTACCCAAATCTTGGCTTTTTTTTCGAGTTTATGTCAAAAAATGGAATTTGGGACGCTGATGGGTAATTTCATTTGTTAGAGATACAATTTTTATTTCGATCCGCATAATCCAATACTTAATTCATAATAGAATCTTATATCTATATAACTCATTTAATTAATTCTTATTTAAACCCTTTTACCACACATTAATCAAACAATAGGATATCTTATAGTTCATCAGTTGCTTCGTTTCAAATATATTTCGTTGTCGTTGCTGATTTTGGCAAATACAATTGAATTGTTGACCGTAATGAGTTTTTGTGGGTTGCATATTAGGTTGCATTTTGTGGTTTATCAAAGTGGGTCATGTAGTAGCATTGAACTCGGATACATTTTGGTATTTTCTTCAATTGATTGAAACATTTTAGAGCTATTGGTTTCCGTTCAATTCAATTGGACTATAAATAAATTAGATAATTGAAATAAATACTCATTTTTGCAGAAATTGCTCAATTTGTAGTATCTGCTGTCAGTTATCTGTAGCAGCAGTAGCCGAGTCCAACTAGGCATTTTTGACTATCCATCGAATTAACTGTTCTATGTGAACTGACCTTTCTTTAAAGCTATCTTGTTGAAACTTGGCACAGCTGACTTTTTTTGTTGTAGTTATTACATATGTTAGAATCGGCCAGATTGAAGCAATATAACATATAGCTGCTTTAGGAACAATCGCTTGAAACATTTGTTTCTCAAGATAATTCGACCAAACATTCCGATTCTGAATCTTCGCATTATTTTATTAGGCTTACGAAATCTACTTTACTTCGAAACACTATATTTTATGGCTGATATAAGAAAAATCGGTTGAAAAATTAGTTTTTGATTGACAATTTTTCTTCTTTTTTTTCCTTTCCTTTTTTTCTTAAGTCAACGAAACTCACTTTCTCTTAAATTAGAAACTTTTTCTATATGATGACAAAATTTCATCAAAATCGGATCACTATATCTTATAGCTGCGGTTGAAAAGTTGGATTTTGTATGTACAACTTTTTTGTTTTTCAAGTTCTTTTAAGCAAAATGGCCTATTTTACATTTAAGTATGTTTTTGTCATGCCAACCAAATTTGAGCGAAATCGGGCGACTATATCTTAGCAACAATTAATCAAAAACTATGTTTTTATAAAGAAAACTTTACTGCTAGAGTACTATACAACTTCGGCATACCGAAGAATGCTGTTCTTTGTTGTTTACATTTTGTTAATGTTTTTTGTTTTTATTCATGGCTTGTTTTGCCATTGTTGAGGCATTTTTCAATTATGCTATAAATAATTTTCGCATTGTATTTTAATTAATGAGCTGCTCGCCGCGTCAATTAAATAAATAATGAACTTTGATTGAAACATTTTGAAGATGTTGCATAGCTTTTTTAATGTGCATTTAAGTGGTATCCGGAAACAAACCCACACCCACACCCACAACCAATCGCAATCGCAAACCTCCAACCCCCAACCCCCAAGAACGACCCAAATCAACTGGCATTGGCACTGCACTCAGGGCTGTCAATCAGGCACATCGAACATGAACATCAACTGGATGAAAATATTGCCAAAAACGCAAAAATTATTTCAATAATAATTTTACCTAGACAGAGGCACGTAGCCTCCTTTCCCTCCTTGTCAATATGCCCCCCAACCAAACCCACGTACAGCGCTCATTTGTCTCATTTTGTTTGTTAGCTTAATGTAAAATATTGCGCAAAAGCCGCATTGTACATTAAAAGCTTTATGCCAGCTAACAAGAATTTGTTTTTATTTATAGTTTTTTTGTTTTTTTCGGTTGTTGTTTTTTTTTTTTGCCCCACTGTGTTGTATGGATAATTTTGTGAGTTGTTTTATTATGGTTTTTGCTGCTTGTGGTTGCTTGTTGTTGCAGCTTTGCTTGTGGGCCAAGTATTTTACCTGACAAGGCAGAGAATTGGTGCTATTTATGTTTAATATATGCAAATTGTGTGCTGCCATTTTGTGGCTTTTGGTTTTTTTCCACAAATTGGCAGTTGAAAGTTATATATATGCATGTAGTTGAACTATAGGGCGACAAATTTACTTCAATGTATGTATATAATTTATTTATTGTAATTTCATCCTTTGATAAGATTTAGATTACTTTCTATCTTACTTTGTTATTTCTTGTTTAAAGTTGAATCGACCTTCCATTTGGTATTCAATAACCACAGTTCATTGGCACTTCAGTTAGACCTCAGTGCCCTGTATTTATTTGATTTTACACTTTACACGTCGCACACAAAAGCAATTTACAAAAATTTTCCGCAATTTACAGGCTGCAGTTTTGTTTATTGAACTTTGCCTCGCTGGCAGAGAGCATCAGATATTTTTTTTTGGGTTTTTTGTGTTGTGTTTTTGTTATTTAAACATAGCCTGTTTATTGTTGTAAATTATTTGTTCAATTTTCATGTCGATTTTTACATTACTCACGGACTGTTGTTTATTTTGTTTTGCGTGCAATTTTCATGTGCTGTTTTGGACTTGACTTTTACAAGGTGAAGATTTTGTTTTGTTTTTGAAAATTGTGTGCACCGTATAATAGGCAAAAAAAGGCGGCGACAAAATGATTTGAACTTGTTTTCCGGCCGTCTTTCACGTTTTTCGGCGTCTTTATTGGTTCATTTGCTTTTGGGCTGACTTTGATAATAATTTTTTTTGGTTTTTATGTGCTCTTCTTTTGCAATGGCAAAAACATGGCCACTGTCTTTGGGACCAGTTAACTAAGCTACAGTTTGGGGGCCCAGAAATAGACACACTTTTGACTGCCACATCGTCTGGGCAAACATGTCAAGCATTTTGTTTGCTTCAATGGCGTTGGGCGCCGTCTCTTTATGGCTCACAGAATGGGAAAGACGCCACCGAGTACTCAATGTCTTGGGCCATAAAAACGGCGTCAGAATTGAAGCAGCCGATGGGTTAGAACAGCGGTAGCAATTCGCATTGAATATACCATAGGGATGCCAATAACAAGAAAACCACTCAACAAAAATAGCTAAACAAAATAAAGCTGCAGAACAAGAAATTTATATCAATTTTTAATGTTACTCAGCATGTATTGATTGTGGGTGCTTGAGATACATAAATTGAGTTAGTTCAAATGGAATTCATAAACAAAAATAAGCAAATAATAACAATATTTCATATTGTTTACTTGGATCGATTAAGCTTTATTGTTATTGCAATTTATGTAAAACTTATAAGCGGCTTTTATTAGTTATACAACTAGCCAAATGGACATTCAATTTCTAAACAAACATTGCAATGGATAACAAAGTTTATGTAAAAACATTTATGAACTATAATTGTATTGTTTATATAATGGTTTTATATTTTACAATGACTTGCTAATGCGGCATCTATCAAAGTGCTCGTTAGCCATTAAAGCATCATTAATCATGCTTAAAATAGTATCTACATTTCAAATAGAACATTAATGGCCAAAAGCGATCATAAATTATAAATAATGACTGAAATAATGGCATTATGTTGGTAAATTATATTTCGTGACACACGGTTTTGACCAAAATATGCATTTTAACACTTTGAATTTGCATTCATATATCAATTTTAATAAACCATTTTTTTTTACAAAAAATTTGTTTTTTGCACAAAGTTAATTTAGGATAAGCGCTATGAAACTGATTTAGATCGTTACGCATGAATGGAAAGATAAACAGGATGATTTATCCTATAAACACTTATAGAAAAGTGAGTTGAATAATGGGAGATATACTGCCCAAGTATATGATATATGCTAATGTTTATTCCAAATATGAAAGAAAGAAGCTGATTTAGTTCATTACGGATGAATGGAAAGAGGATCAAATAGGAAGACAGATAGTTTTCCACTTTAGGAAATAGATTATAACAATGCAAGATACACTTATAAGTAAAGTTCTATTCAAATGTTCATCCTTGATCTGCTTGTGTTTTTCTGGGTTTTCCCTAATCCTTGCAATACATGTTGGATCAATGTTTTTGAAGTTTAAGCACCCCAGCTAGTTTTTTTTTTTTAATTTTTAACATATTATTCTTACGTTAAGCTTATTTTAAAAATATTTTTAAATTTTAATTTTAAGTTTTGTAAATTTCCACTTTTTCTGTGTCGACTATTATTATTATTGCCATTAAATAAATAGATATATACTATTCTTCCCTTTGGGCACAGAGTATATAAAGAGTAAATGAAGTTGGGTATTCTAGTTGCTTTTGCCGATATAGTTCAGTTGTTACTTTCCCAGATGAAGGAACTTAACTTTCTTTATAGTTCCTTTTCGGATAGCTGAACAAATCTTTTCTTTAGCTTCTTTCCGGATAAAAAAGCTAGTCGTTTCTTTAGTTCCTTTTCGCATGCAGAATCCAAAGCGTTTATTCAGTTCCTTTCCGAGTACAGAAATGAAGTTGTTCCTTTTCTTTTAAGCTTCTTTTCGTTTCAGTTTGCGGATTGCTGTCATGTGTGAAATTATTGAAACTTTTAATAATTTAAAATTTAAATTTAACTAATTCCCATTGGATCGACTCAGATCTAATGAATTGCAGCAGCTGAGCAAACAGAATGCAACTAGCTAGAATATAGCTAAATGTGGCAACACTTTTCATTGAGCGCGATTGCTTCTTGGGGAAGTCGACAGCTTGGCAAATCGAATCCCGGTAGCAATGAGCAGCTAAATTTTTGGTATTTGTTGCCTTACTTACGATACAGTCAGCCAGCGTAATGTAAATGGAAACCTCAAGAGCTCAGTGAACTTGGTTATTCAGTTACACAGAGAGGGAGACAGAGAGAGAGAGAGAACATTGTGAATGAGTCTTCCATAAAGCAAGGACAATTTATGTGGCAACTGTTGTTGCTATTTATGTTGCCAGTTGGCAGTTGGCCGTCGCTTGAAGCTGCCTGCCTTCGAGGCATGCATTTATTATTTTTCTTAATTAAATCTTTAGTCTGCTGTGGCTATCATGACTCGCATGTACTCAGTATGTGGCCTCGAAGACCGCTTAAAAATGTAAGCCGACTTGCCACACTGTAGGTTGGGGGGGGCAAGGAAATGCGATGAGCCGACGATTTATACAAATTGCAGTGGCAACCGCAGGATGCATGCAACGCAATGCAATAATAAAATTGCATGCCAAACGACATGCAGTTAAAGCTATACGCTCCCCGTCCCCATCCTCCTCCCCACCCCCCTGCTGAGCTATCTGCAGCTTCTGTTCGCAACAGTGAAACTCATTTAAATTGAGCCGGGCAACAGCAAAGAGAGAACGCCACTAATTAAGCCTAATGGCGCATGAAACATGCATTAAAACTAATGTGCAATCCTTGCAATCCTCGCATACCTCTCCTCGTCATCCAATGCTCTTACTCGCCCTCCTCAACTAGAGCCAATGTGTCGCACTGGGACTATGCCACCTCTGCCTCTGCCACCCCTTTTAATGGGCTCTGCCTAATTTTATGCCACACAATACACATATTTTCTGTTGTGCCTCTGCGTAGCGAAAACAACATTTGCGTTTTATTGCGTCGAGTTGATGATGAAACTATTTATATAGATTTCTATCGAGAAATGTGTCAGCAAAATTCAACAAGATAAAGGGCATATATGCTATATATGAATTAATAAGTAGCTAAGGGTATAGCTGACAAATATATACAGCTATTTCTAAAATGATATAGTTAGGTTTTCGACTCTTCAATCATTTTTCTTTAATCTTGCAACAAACAGTCAGCCAACGAATATTTTCGAACTATAATTTTGTTTTTTCTACGAAATTGTAATATGAGCAAACATCGGTTGTATTACAGCATATAGAATAGCTAGAACACTATCTACCATACATTTATTTGAAGAAGGCAATCTTTTGACGTGGTCTTTCAAAGTGGTCTTTCCGCTTTTAGCAATCGTGCGAACGCAAGCCGAAGTTATGGCTGAGCCGAAGAACACAAGCAAACAAACCAGTAGCAAGTCAGCTTTCAGAGAGTGAAGTTTGGCCTCTGTTCTTTTATTTCATGATAACTAGGTAAATAACTGAAGGTGATTTCAAAATAGAAAAATAGAAATTGACGATATCGCTTTTATAACACTTAATTAGGAAATTTGGCGATATCTCCTATTTTACTTTAAATGTGAAAAATCGCAAATTTTACTTCATATGCGTAAAATTGAAGATACTTCTTCACTTATTCGATAAGCTTAACAAAAACAAAATATATTATCATCGCCTATTTTACTTAAAATGCGATAAATTGGCGATATCCGATAGGCGATAGGTTGTAGGTCTTCCTGAGTATAGTATAACTGCATTTTTGGAATCTTCGATGGACCCCCAAAATCTGGAGATAAAGTCAAAAATAAAGACGAATCGCATTTTTAGCTTAAGAGCGTAACGAATTCTTATCGTAAAGGTAAATCTCACTCCTATCTTAAAGGAGAATCGCATTCTTATCTTAAAGCCGAATCGCATTTTCATCATAAAGTCGAATTGCTTTGCTTTCGTCCAAAAGTATCGCATTCGTGTGCCATTTCTTCCCGACAGGTGATACGAATGCGGTAAAAAAAGGGATTTCTGCGGTGATAGAAGATACGACTGAATGAATCGCATCTTTGTCGCCTCCGATAAAAACTTTTGTGTTCTCTCAAATTCATTCTTTTGTTGCTTACACACCAATTTCGTGCAAAATTCATGTAATGATTTTGTAAAATCAAGCAATGTACCTATACGTTAGCTACATACAACTGCTGATTGCTCAACAGAGCTTCAATTTCGATTGAATTAGTAGCAAATCCAATCGATTGATTCATTTCGCTTGCTTTGCTGACCAGTGTCCAAAACATAGATCATTAGAGCTTGTTCCACATTCAGTTGGCTACACAACAGGAGTAGAGCAGCAAACGTGGCTTACACGCATACACTTGAGTCCAGTTGAAAAGGGCTGAAGGCTGAGGGCTGAGAGAGCTGATTGCAACCCCATGTTGAAGCTAATGCTTGAACGCAACTCAGACGCTGACAAGGAGCGTCGAAGCAGCCACTAATGAAACATTATGGCTGTCGTAACCCGGCCACGCCGCACAAATCCACTAAAAACGTTTACGGCTTACGTGCAACATGGCTGACTGCTGCTGATGTCCATAGCGACATAAGTGGCACGTACAGAAGCCAACTGCGGCAGTAGCAGCAGCAGCAGCAGCGGCAGCGGCAGCGACTGTGGCAGCAACAGCAGCGGCAGCGGCAGCATCAGAGTCAGCGCCCACAAAAGTGTCCTGGCAAATTGTTGGCTGCAACACGTTTTGTGGGCAGTCGCTGCAATTGATTTTTGCACTTGACGTGTGTGTGTGTGTGTGTGTGTGTGTGTGTCCTGCCGTATTTGAAACGGCTTTGCAGAAAAGTAGGCAACAGTTTTTATGCTTCTTTTTAGGATTTTGAATATCATTCTGTCTGTGTCTAATAAACAATTCACAATTCATATGCTTTGCCGCTTCATTGAAGCAATAAATTTAAAAATGGATTTTTTTTTTTGCTGCAAAATGCCATGAAACGATATGAAAATTTTTGACAATGATATATGCGCAGTTTTCGAGAACCTTCGTCTCCCAAACGGAAGCTGCTTACGCACGGTTGCATTACGCCCGGAAGTCAGCCACAATTGAGAGAAAGAGCAGCAGGCGGAGCAGGGCAGTAGGATGTGGAGTAGACATGTAGCTCGAACGAATGTCAACATGTTGATAACAATATACAAGCGCACACTTTGCACAAAATGTTTTGTTTAGTCTCGTGTTGTACGAGTACACATTGCTGCAATGAAATGTTTTTATTTTTTTATTTTTATTTTTATTGTCAGACAACAAGAGAGCAGAAATTGTACTTGTTAGTATTGATAATGGAATGCTCTTACTATTTGCAATGAAACAAGTTCAATTAATGAAATTTGGCACAGATGCTTCTATATGCTGTACTCAATCGAAACCCGGGAGATCGAACCTCTATAACATATAGCTGGCATATCTACGATCCGTTTAATATTTTGTTTTTCAAAATAACTGGCACAAACTTACCAAAATTATGTATGCATGTTGACAAATTTCCTCGAAATCGGACGACAAAGATAAGATATCCCATGCCCTAGTTAAAAATTGAAAAAACAGTTGAAAAATTAGTTTTTGTGTGAAAAAACTTTTTTGCTGTTGAAAATAACTCAACCAAACTCAGAAAACCTAAGTTTAAGGACATGATGATCAAATTTCATCAAAATCGGAAGACTATATCTTATAGCTGCCATTGGAACTAACTGTTAAAAATAAGTTTTTGTGTGAAAAACTTGTTTGTTTTTCGAGATACTTCAACCAAACTCACTTTACCTATGTTTAAGAACATTTCTAACATAATGGTCAAATTTCATCGAAATCGGAAGACTATATCTTATGGCTGCCATAGGAACGATATGTTAAAAATAAGTTACTGTATGAAAAACTCTTATGTTTTTCAAGAAAACTCAACCAAACTCACTTTACCTATGTTTAAGAACAGTTTATATATGATGACAAAATTTCATCGAAATTGGACTTCTATATCTTATAGCTGCCATAGAAAGAATCAGTTGAAGTTTTCTTATGTAAATCTTTTCTGTGGGGGTACATATCTTTGGCACGCCGAAGGTAACATTCTTTCTTGTCTTTAATTATTGATTAATGTATATGTATAATGAATCAGTGGATTGATTTTCACATACGTTTTTAACATACAACGATTTTCTTGACTGGGAATCGAACCCGAGGTTTTGTGTGTTAGAGCCGAATGCCTGCTCAGTCGTCTCAACCAAACTCAGCAGTTACAAGTTCTATTGTTCTATTATAACTTGATAAAAATAGGAAGTTATCAAAACAAATTTTCTGCAAGGGTAAATGTCTTTGACACGCTATTTTTCTTGGATTTACACAATCAATATAAAAATTGATTTATAATAAAAGTTGAAAGTACGTACAGTTATTAGTTTTAACAAACATAACACAATAAATTTACGGAATTTGGGATAGCAATCAATTCCGCTTCAGCAAATTGCCAACAGTATTCACAGCACTCCTGAGTATTTCAAAAATGTAAAATGTGCTTTACTTTTATGGTAACATAACATTTTTCATTCTGCTGAAATTGTTTGCTGTGCTTTTTTTCACGGCTTTTTAGCATTCCGAGAGTCGTGTGAGTGTGTGTGTGTGTGTGTGTGGGGCAGAACTATTGTTGTTGATTTGCCTTTTGTTTCATATGGTCAACAGTCAGTTAGCCAGCAAGTCCTTGCTTCAAAAAATATGCAATGCATTTTATTATTTTGTTGTTGTTGTTGTTGTTGTTGTTTTTTTGTTGTCCTGTCTGCTCAGAAAGTTTTTGTTCAATGTAACATTGCCTTACAAAAATGATTATCATTTTTATGAAAACAATAAAAGCACCGCTTGGCTTGGCCCAGACAAAAATAAAAGTTGTGGCAACAATTTGGCTACGCAAAAATTAATGAAATTTATGTTGTTTTGGCCGTTGTTATATCAAACATTGCCATTGTTTTTTTTTCTTCGCGTGGGTGCTGTGTAATGAAAAGCTGGTATTCTTTTTAATTTATAGCTGTGCATAAATGTTGATGCTACTCTGTGGGCATCCCAATGGCTATGAAAAAGTCGAAAAAAAGAAAGTACATGCCACGCTTGGCCAACAGCAGCAGCAGCAGCAGCAGCAAAAAGTAAAGGCAAAAGTTTTGCATTGTCATATTTTTGCTTTTGCTGTTAAGAATTGTGCACAGTGTATGCAGCTCAACAATGACTAGAGAAGCTAAAAGTGCTTTGTGTCGCTTGTCAGCCACAATGAAAGAGAGATGACTGCAGAAAAAGACAAAAAACAAAAAAAAAACGACCTTTGTATACTGTATTATGAGTGTCACAGCACTTAAAGCACATGGTTAGACAATAGCAAGTGGAGCAGTTGTAGATCGATCATGGGATTCCTTTTGGATGTTAACGCATTATTTTGTCATCCGTTATGTCAGCTAGGCAGTGTACTCAAAATAATGAAGGTTAACCATTTATGTGATTAATTGTATTGTATGTGAATATGTGTGATAATGGTAATGAAGTGTTACGCATAGACCTTTGAGCCAATGTTTCGATTTATAAAAATTGTTTGTTTATATTCAAGTCGATTGAAAAATTGTCATATAATAATTTTCAAAATTAGCTACAGAGATGTTAAAACTGCTGTTCAATGTGTGATGTGAAATGTGGTCTTTAAAATATATTACGTTATTTATGATTTAAAGCGATTTTCAAACATATATTTGGGGGGCAAGGTTAAGCTTTTCTGTAGGAGCTCTCCCCATTTAAAAGTACTAGTTTTTAATTTAAAATTCTTTTTTAATAAGAAGAGCGGCAGTGTTGGAAACGCGCAATTGCTGTGTTGCTTTCTGCAAGAATTGCTCTTTCTGCGCGCTCCGCTCTCCTATCCTCTCTACTCTTCTCTGCTTTTCTCTTTTCTCAGTTTTTTTTTTAGAAATTGAGCTTCTGTGTGATTCGTCGATCACTTTACCTAGTTTTTACATAGCTATCTTAGAAACAATCCTTTCGAAACATAATAACATACTGCACTATACTGCACAACCTTTTCACCAAAATAAAATCAAAAAATTACATAAAACCAAAATAAAATCAAGCGAATAAGTTGTTTTTAAGGCAGTTAAAAGGGGTGATAACGGTTTTCCCAAGCCTCTTAAATTATAAATAAAAGTTTTTTTTAAATATCTCTACTTTTTTAGCTGAATCTTTGAATAGTACTTGGTGTGAACTTATTTTTTAAACTAATTTACATACCGTATCCATATTTTAAACAACATTTTATTAAATTAAATAACGCAGCCTGTTAAACTAAACTTTTTAAACTCTTTTAAAATCCTTTCTTTCTCTCTATATACTATGTATTTTATATATATGTTATTCTCTAACAATCTCATTTAAATTATTGACCATTAGCTGATTTTCGCTGCACATTTCATTTGCATAAAATGCTGCTTGGGCGGCAAAAAAAATATATAAAAAAAAACAACAACAACTTTTCATAACTTAAATTGAAAATGTAATGCTATTAACACTATATACATGGCGCACACAAACACAAACGCACGCACACATAGCCCATTTTGGCATAGAGTATTACAAAGCGTTAGTTGCAATATTGACTGCCTCCTCTGCCACGCACGTTTCTAACCCAGCCTTTCAGACGACTATTTTGCATGCAACATTTTGCATACTAAATAGTTTAGTTTTTAAGGTTAACAGCATGCCGGCCACAACACTCACACACACACACACAGAAGAAAAACATGGCAGAAGATGAAAACTAAGTAACAGAAAGAAAAACAAAACACTGCACGTAATTAGAAAGGAGCATTGCCTAGTTTTTGGCGCAGTTTCTTTGTTTATGCAAATATTAGACACTAGACAACTTAACCTACATATACATATGCAAAGGATGCAACATACACAAACACTTTGCTAACATGTGGCATGTTATATAAGCACTAACATATGCACAACACAACAGTTACAGTAACAGCAACAACTGTAACTACTACAAATGAGTAACACATTCAAACACACACAGAGGCACACCAAATGCACACAACAAACACCCGCACAGACACAGCCCCGCACACACACACACACAGACAAGATGGAAATGCAGCTGCAACAAACAACAAACAACTAGCAAAAAAAAAAAAAAAACTGTGTTTAAATGTGTTTTCCATTCTCTTTCAATTTAGCGCTCGGCCTAAAAGTATGCTGCATCATTAGTGTCAAGCTTTGGCTGACGCTGTCAAGGCAGGCTCATTAGGACAACAGCAAAAGCGCATTACGAGGGCCAAACGACAAGTTCCTAAGTCAAATAATAATAACAACAAAGCAGACATAAGTGCGTACAACAAAACAACAGACAAGGAGCAACAACAAGGAGAACAACAACAACAACAACATCAGCAGCAACCTGACAAAAGTCAAGGGCACTTGGAGTGTTCCCCACCCACCCCCTACCATAATTTTAAAGCATGTACATAGCGCAGACAGCAAACAGAAGTCACTACTTAAAGCTCTGCAGGATGCCAGCATCTCCTGAGAGCTGATGCGCTCCTGAAAACTCAAAAGCATAGAACAAATCAAGGAAGTGAGCTGCATATAAAGGACGAGCGAGAAGAGACGAATTAAAATTGTTGTTGGGGAAATTGATATAGATTCGATTAGCAATCACGAAAGCTGAGCAGGCAACAACGCTAACGACAACGTTAGCAGCGGCATCTTCAATTTATCAGGGCACAGTGAACGCCCACAGCAACACACCCACCCCCCACTCGCAATAGTGTTGCTGTTGTGTGAAAACAAATAGAAGAAGAAAATTAACATCCTGTGCTCCGTCGCATTAGCTGCTTTAAGCCAAACAAACGCCGAGTCATGCCTGAGCAGGATAATTACGATGATGAGGTAATTTTCATTTTTGTTTTCAGTAATGTCGCTGAAAAGGCCAGCAGCAGCAGCAGCAGCAGCAGCTACAACAACAAAACACACACACACACACATACAAACAAATAAATATGTTTTGTGCATAATTATCATTAGGCATAATTAATTTTAAACCAAATATTTAAACACGTGTTTGTATGTGAGTTTCAGCTTCTGACAGAATTTTATATCATGCATATAAACTGGCTACAATTTGTAATGCATAAAAAGGCTTTTCAGCTGGAAAATGTGTGCATAAGTCAGGAATTAACTCTAAAATTAATTAAATTTATTAAGTTATTTAAATATAAAGACAAAATCAGCTATATTCAAACAATTTCTTACATGTCAATTAAGATTTATTTCAAATTGAAAGCATTCAAGTTCTTTAGACCATCAAAAACTGTATAGCTGCTTAAGAACATTAGCTCCTAGTTAGTATTTAGTTAGTTGCTTAGCCAACTGCAGCTGATTAACAGACCTAAATCCACCAAGTATTCTCACTCAGGCACTTAAAGCAACACTTGAGCGTACTGATTTAAACTTGGCACTTGGTGGCACTCTGCTTAAAAGTTGCTTCAACAACTAACGGCCAAAAGCAAGTGAAGCTCTCATCGTCAACGTTGATGGTCGGTCAACTTCAGCTGCCACTCTCACGGCTCGTTGCACTTTGGATCGCTTTCTGGCCAGCGGTGGCAGCAGTGGCAGCAAAACTTTACTGTGATGGACATCATATTGCAGCCGGCAGCAATGATAATTGAAATAAATTCCGCATGTAATTCAAATGCAAAACGCGCTGACAGCGCTGACAACAATTGGAAAATTGAATTATCAAAGCGCTGCGTGTGCGTGAGCGATTTGCATACAATTACAAAGTGTGAAGGCATTGTTGGGCGGTTGAAGGCAGGCCCACAGATAAAAACACAATGGGCTATTTCAATAACAAATTTAATTTAAGCAAAAGAGTGTGAACAAGTTTACAGTAATACTATCCAGTTCTAGCTCGACAGCTGAATAGCAAAGTATATTGTTACATAAATATGCTAAAGTTGAAGTAGTTTCGTTACAGCATTTTCTTTTAGTCTTAGCTTTATACAATTAGGCCTATTAGGACTTTAAGCTACATTTTGTGGAATTTACTAAAAGTTCTACAAATTTCTTAATTCATTCATAATCCAACGGAATAATAATAATAATACAACAATTGATCAAATAAAAGTGATGCAAAATATTTTCAGAGCTTAAATTGGTATAATTTCAAACAATTTAAGTGAATATCGAAATAGCGTACTTTAAGACAACACCTAATTTTCAGTTGCAGCAACAAAAAAGCAAAGAAAACTCAGATTTCGTTTATAAATTGTATGCCAAAAGTTATTTCTTTTGAAGCTATACTCAAAATAAAGATCAATATCAACTTGATGTCGGCTGGTAAAGCTCATATGTTTTCAAATATCAAATTTTTGGAAATAAAACCTTAAGAAAATATTGCCTTCAACATCTATATATGTCATCAAAAGAAACTTAAATAGTATCAATCAATGAAACGAAAACATATTCAAGCCTGTTCCATTTCCATAACAATTCCATTAAGATATGTACTGCATACTTTTAGGCTAATCGAATTTATAATTCTCGTATGCTCTAAAAAGTATGCTATACACTTTTCAATGAAATCGATTCGAAAGTGAAATTGGAAACAGGCCTGACTATTTTTAGCTTTAAACGAATGCCATATTGATATTTAGAACATATTAAATTGGTATAACTGCCAACAGGCTTTTTTTGATATGAGAAAATATCCTTTTTTTCTCTGTGCAAGAACTTATACAGCTATAAAATGGCATTTAGCTTGCTTAAAACATGTTTTACATTAATAACTTTAAAATTTGTAAGAAAAAACTTAAAAATTCAACGCCTAATTAATGTTCATACATAATTTAGCTCTTTTAATTTGTACTCAATAACTGTGTGCATATCCCATAGTGCAGCTTTTGCGGCCTAGATCCCAATACAAATACAATGCTGGGTGTCAAGCAAACGCAGAGATAAACAGCCACTCGGAATGACAATTAGGCATTCAAGCGGAAATCAATTAGCTATGGCTTTCTCATTACCCCCAGATCAAAAAGTGTTGCATACCCCAGAGGCGTCCCCATTCAATTCTGACAGTGTTGCTATAATCGATTATGTTCATTAATTATTGCAACTTAATGACCGCTGACAGTCGTCAGATATAACTGTCATGCAAAACGGTAAAGGCAACTGTCATTAAGCAACGCTTCAGCAATTGTTGTATAACTGTTATGCGCGCATTCATTTTGTATAAATATTAGTTAGGTTTTCATTTCAACTACTTATTGCATATTAATAATTAGATTCTTGAGGCTGATTTACTATTTATCTTTTTAATAACTTTTCACAGTTGAAACTAAACAATTTGGAGATATTTAATTACTTGCAAATTTGTTTGCGACACGTTGAATTTAAATTATGTGTGTTGGCATATTAAATATGTGTTCTTTTTTTGACAAATTCATACAACTTAATGACTGTTGACTGCAGCGACACCTGCTGGAGGAAAAAAGCAATCATGGTCGTGTTATAGTAGCTTAAGTATGTGTTGACATAGACGCAAACACAGAATACTAGACACACACAAAAAGAAAACACATGCATACAGTTAAACCTATGAGCATACACACACACACACACACACACACACAGGTACATATCATACAGTTGCGCGTGGCAGTTACAACGAACGCTATGCTGTTATGGCCTTGAGCTAAACTGTTGTTGACAACGGCAGCCGTTGAAGGTAGAGCAGATCAGAGACCGGGAACAGACAATGGTACTAGCGTTCCGGAAAGCCAGACACAGACATATACAACGACAACGTTGACGATGACAGAATTACCTAATGCGCCAATCCCATCCCACCCCCTTTATGCACCTGGGCCAAAAGCAAAGGGCAATACTGTGCAAGGATATGTCTGCGTATCCTTTGCAATCGTGCCCTCAAGGGCTGTTTATAGATTTCATGTTTGGCAGGAAGGCAGCAAGCCATAAAGATTGGTTTGTAATCTTGCCCACTCACAGAATGCAATATTGTTGACGGCTTACAAACATTTTCAAGGCTAACTGCCAATGTTGGCAACTTTGAACTGCAAGGTAAAGGAAACACGTGATTTAAAAGGATGCAGTTTTCATGCAAAATAATCAACTTTTGATCAATGACAGTTAAAAGATAAAGGTGTCTGATTAAGATCAAATTTGAGTAACTTATTGGAACTTAGAATATGTGTTACTGATTGAACTATTCTGAAAAATAAGATATTTGCGACAGATCGCTATATGTTATAGTGATTCGATGCAATCAGTTCCGACATTCCTGCTGCAAATGAAGGCATCAAAGAGTATTAAGATTAAGTAAACTTTTTCTTTCCTTTCATCAATCTTACATTACTTGACCCTTTGCAAGGGTACAAAAAAGGAATAAGATTTGTTAAATTGATTAGATTCGGACTTCAGCTGTCTAAGGTTATTAATATACAAAAATACGAGCACTTTTTTCCATCTAAATGGAACTGCCAATTTATCTTTCACTGTCATAATTCTTATGAAAGTTCATATTAAACTAGATGCAACTTTTGTACAGAGTTGAAAGATCTTAAGAAATTTATATGAATATATGCAATATTATGAAATGAAGTTTATATAAATTGCAACCCTTTTATAAAAGCCCATTTATCAAATTAAAAATATCTCTTTAAGATGACTGTCACTTCTAGAAGTTTTGCATAGACAACTAAATGTGATTAACATCTAAGTGAATTCCACTTTGCATTCTCGGGCTATATGAAACGTCACTTTCAATGCCTTTGGGCACTTTGCTTTCTTTCTTTCTTTTTGTTATTTTTTTTTTCCTTTTGTAAGCATACAATTGGTGTCTATTTTTAATGCGCTTAAAAGTATGCAGCGGAATTTTTTTTTGTGAACTCACAGTTTAATAACTATGGCAACTTATGCAAATAACTGGCGGCTCTCGTTCGCAACTTTGAACTTAAACACTCAGGAACGGCAAAAGCAAGCAACAAAAATCGCAAAGTTGGCAACTAGCTTAGCTCAACCGCAAAAGCAGCTAATGCTCTTAGCTTTCAAAAAAAAGGGGTTTTAAGGGGACAAGTTGTTGGCTGCTATGAGTTCTCGTATCTGTTACTGCCCCTTGACCAAGACAGCATAAGGTATTTTGTATCCGCTTTTAGTACAGTTTGAAGAGGTAGATTTAAAGCAAATATGTTGTGTGCACCACAAGGGCTTTAACTTCAACTCCAATGGCCATATGAAAGGTTTTGATTTCTCTTTTAGCTAAGCTCTTGTAGCACAGGTAACATTGAATTTAATCAACAAAAAAGCTTGGGTCCGTTTTCCTCCCGTGGGCAAAGTGGTTCACCAAATGAAAATTAAATAATAACATTGTTGTAACATGTTTGACTTATATTTAACGCCCGGACAATCAAAAATCTTGCTAGCGAGAATTCTCAAATGTAAAAGTCACTTTGCTTTTGATACAAAGTTAACTTAAGTTGCTTGAAAACGATGCATTAAAAATATCAAAAATAGCAGAAATATTTCAGATTTTAAAACATAAAACCATTGTGAGCATTCTTGAAAAGTTCTATGCTTTCGATCAGTTAAAAGTTAAAATCTTAATTTAAGTTTTGATTTCCTTTGCATAAAATAATATTTTTGAATAAAGTTCGCTGCATTGCGTTGATATATTGACTCAAATATTGACTTAATCTTTGTTTCGACAGCAGTTGGCAAACAGGCTGTTTGCATACGACCTTCAGCTATTCCTAATTGCGAGACATTACAAATTTATTGAAATAAATAGCATGCATACGCCCTGTGGTGCGATACTCAGTCATTTTGGTTGAGCTGCGGGCCAAAATTGATGACGGAAATTACTTTTAATTCTTTTAGCGTTAATGGCAACTCATCAAGTTGAGTGTTTAAATTCCATTTATGCTCACAATATTCGCAATATTTACTTGGAAGTTGAACTGCAATCAAGTTGAGTGTTTTGTTTCTTCCACTCGTCCTGCACTTATGAATTCCATAAGGTCGCGATTGACCCCCAAAAATGAAAAAAAAACAGTTGTATGGCATAATAAATTCAATCCAATTAAATGAAGTACTATGTGTGTCCTGAGTTATTATTATGTTTTACGACAATTGTCTGTTGTGAAACAAAATAACAAACAAAAAAAAAAAAAAAACAAAAATTTTGTGAAACTTTGTGGCCACAGTTGTGTCATTTGATACGCGTTTAGTTTAGTTTATGTTGTTTTCGATTTGCAGTTCTCAGTTTTAGCTTAAAATTTCTGCGCTGCGGGCAGCCATAAATTGTAGCCATTTCAAGTGTTTGTGTGTGTGTGGGTGTGTGTGGGTGGGTGTCTGTGTGTGTGGGCGTGTATGCTTATAAATAAACATGAGTTAGATACACATGTTCAGGCATTTGTATGTCTGTGTTGGTTATTAATTAAGACTCGCGGCACGATGCATGCAAATACTCCAAAGCTGCAGCTAGAAAATATTGATGCGAATTTAATTGAGCACATTGGTTTGCTGTGAATAATACCGGTGCTTCAAAGTTTCTAATATTTCTTTAAAGCTTTCTAATGTATTGCTAGCATTGTTTGATTTAGTGTATTTTCAATGATATTTCATAAATTATACTTCTTTAGTCTATAGTAATACGAATCTCTGTTAAATTTTGTGGTTTGTTGCAAACACAATAAAGCTTAGTTATTGATCATTTGTGTTTAATGTGATAGTTAATTGGCTAACAAGAAACTTTGCTCTATATCAATCATATAAATATGGGGCTTAAATGGCCGCTGATTAAATTGATTAACTGGCCTTGCCAAAGTTGGCTAATGAAATACGTTAAGTTAGCAACCAGCTGTTGGAACCATCAAAGATCCCTTATTGTTTGATCACATTTAGTTTTTGATCTTTTGCAAAAATAATCGCAGTCAATAGCTTAACTTATCATTCAAAAAGATTAAAAAAAGTTGCAATCATTGTTTGATATTGCTGAGTTTCGTACACGTGGACCCGCGCATTATCATTCTGTCCGGCCTGCTAGATAACTCAGCTACAGACCAGTTCAAAACGCCATTAACTATTATACAGATATCTACAACACGTGCAAAGAATTGCAGAGTAGCGAAAACATGCATGCATTAGTTGAAAAATACATGTGTGTTAGTAAATCAATGTATGTATCCTGTTGCCTACCTTACGGTTCTTATAATTCTCAACCAGTTAGTTACGTTGGGATTGTTAATTGTCTTCGTTTACCTACCTTACGGGTCTTATAATTCTCAACCAGTTAATGACAGCCAAGATTAAGGTTGACATTGTTAATTGTGTTAGATTACTCAATTTTCAACTTATTTTTCAATATTAATATCTACCTCGCCGTTTTCAGTACAAACTGATTACGCAGCGCGACTTTTGCAGTCAGCTTGCAAATGAGTTTACTCCAATGAGTCAGACTTAATTTATGGTCGTGCCTGGTAACTTTTGTTGCCGGGCCAATAATAAATACATACAAAGTTCAAAGAACTCAACTACAAAAAAATCTGTTTAACACATGTTATAACGAGAACATATATGCCAAATTGGGTGTTGTGTTTAATGTAATGCACAGACATTCACAATTGTGATTTCAAAATTTGATACCAATTAACGCAAAATATAACTGCGCTCTAAGATTTCTTTAAATTGCGTTCATACAGCCAGACAGACAGACAGACAGACAGACAGACAGACAGACATTTCACAAAGCCAATATACTAGGTGTTTTTCTTCAATTTTTGAAAACATTAGCAACAAATGTATAATGTTCTTCAAAAGATGTAATCGCGCGAATTGTTAAATGAAGCAAGTTGTTTTGCTGAACGCAACCATTATGTTATTTAATACGTGACTTATATAAGATAAATATTATTTAGAACAGGTCCATGCTCACATAATTAATACTAATACACCATATATGCATACATGTATATTTTTGCGCTATCTACTACAAATAGGTCTAACTCAGCGTTATGCCACGCGTCGCTAATTAATTATAAAGAATATGGCGAATGTATGACATGATTGACTAAACCCTGACTTAATGACTAACTGGCTTAGTGATTATGCTTACCAATTAAAAGAAACAAATAAGAATGCGATAATCAAGTTTGCTCGACTCGATGATACCCAGCAAACAGAACTAAAGTATTTTAATATACTTACAATTGCACTAGCATATTCAGCAAGGACATGCTACTCTATATACAATAGATTTATTCAAATAATAAAATCTTTATAAACGGGTCTAAATATCAAGTTAGTTATACAGAAAGAAAGCAGGAGATTTGATATGATATGATATATGATATATGATGATATGATATATGATATATGATATATGATATATGATATATGATATATGATATATGATATATGATATATGATATATGATATATGATATATGATATATGATATATGATATATGATATATGATATATGATATATGATATATGATATATGATATATGATATATGATATATGATATATGATATATGATATATGATATATGATATATGATATATGATATATGATATAATATGAATATGTACCATAATATATTAATTTTCCCAAATTATTAAAACCTTTCTTAACTATTTTTTGGGCTACAGGGTAGCAAAAAAAAGAAGAAGAAAATCGGTGTCAGCGCGTACAAGCTGCGTGCCACAGTTAGCATAGTTGTTGTTGAAGTTGCCTCATTTGTCGTTGAAGTGAACTCCTATTCAAATTTGTTGTTGCCGACAACATTAAATATGCATTAGGCGTGGATTTGTATATAACTGGCTGGATGTTAATTTGTATGCATACAGTAGACGCCTGCTATATGAATACTATTTGTATGCATGTGTAATTGAGTATGAATATATACATACTGTATATACATATATGTATATGTGTTTTGGTGTCTTTGTGTAAGTGTAGACAGTTGTTGCGGCTATTTATTTAAGTTGAGCAGTTATTTTGTGGACAGGTTGAACAGGCTTGCGGCACATGTACTTAATATGCTGTAACATCCTGATTGCTTGTCCAAATGGTTGCCTAAATTGCATCCTTTTTGAACAATGGGCATTAACGTTTAGTCAATTATTTGCGGTCTGTTTATTATTTTTACTCGCCACGATTATTATTGGGCTCTAATGTGCCGCACGTGCGTTTTTATTGCCATATTCTTGTTGCCATTGCTCATTTTAATGTTTTCCCTTTTTCCTGTTTCTGTTTTCCGTTTCGCCCTTTTCTAGTTGGTTTCCAGCAATCCAAATCAACGCAATTGGCGCGGCATTCTCATTGCTTTGCTGGTGATCATCATTGTCCTGGCCCTGATTGTTACCTCCGTGGTAAGTCTAAAAATACACAACACAAATATTTGTGGTAAGTGGTTTTTCTTTGGTAAATGGTTGATGAGCTACAACTTAATGATTTTCATAATTTCTAGACTATGAATATTAATTTGACTGTAATTTAAAGATTGCTTTTGAAGTGATTAGCAGAAAACAATGTGTTCTTTTGCATACTTTAACGTATGTTGTTTTTAGTTCAGGTTCAGCTTAAATTCTGTAGAAAACAATTGTTTTTTGAATTCAATTTATGCAATTATTCCAATCTGGCAGCTGTTGTCAGCATCTCTAAAGTAAAATTTTAACTGAACAAAAAATATATTGAAAAAATAAAATATGTAAAATTGGCATTTCCATCCTACAACAACTCTTCTAATAGTAAACAAGACATATCACAAAAAAGATTAAAAAAAATATTATGCAGGAATAAAACTATCAGATTATTATTACTCCCTGTTCCCATTAAAAATGGGAAAAAGGGAGTTATAAAGTACTGCAAATGTGTGTAACAGGCAGAAGGAGACATTTCCGACTATATAAACTATACATATTCTTGATCAGGATCAACAGCCAAGACGAACTAGCCATGTCCGTCTGTCTGTCCGTCTGTCTGTCCGTCTGTCTGTCCGTCTGTCTGTCCGTCTGTCTGTCTGTCCGTCTGTCCGTATGAACACACAGATCTCGGAAACTATAAGACTGTATTAAAATCAAGGCTGCAAACCGGCTCCGAGCCGAACCCCTTAGAACCGGTTTGGTTCGGGTTCTTAGGGTGCTCAGAAAAGGACCATTAAACGAATCTTACAAACTTTTGTGCCCCTGAACCTAAACTCGAACCGGAACACTTGTTTTAACGGTCTGCAAACAGAACTTAAAGTTTTGCCTAAGGTTCGATCCCACGAACCGAACCTATTCAAAAAATGTCGAGGTTTGTAGCCTTGGTTTGAAGCCTTTGTGATAACTTTAAAACTAAACAAACAGCTAATTTTTTGTGATTCAAAATAAGATAAAGTGTCACAGTCTTGTTTTTTACTAAATAAATAAACAATGATGAAGAAAAAGAACAATAATCTAAATATCAGCTAAAATAACTTCAATTTTCAGCGAGCTTTTTTTTTAAGTTCCGTAAGTGATTATTAAATTACAGTTCAATTTATTAGAATAAAGTTTCACATTCGTGTTGCCAAAACCATTACCAAAATGAGCCAATACGAATCGAACATATCTTGCACCACACAATAAAACACAGCTGTACAAAAACCACAAAAACAAATAATAAATATTTGTATTTAAACTATGCAACATACTCACTTTACATTCAAGTTTCTGTACAATATTCAAAATAATCGAATGCAATTGTATTTTGATTTGTGCTCAAAACAAGAGTAACACAAAAAAATAATATTAAAAAAAAATAAAAAAAAAAAAACACAATGTACAAATTTATACAAAACTAAAAATCTAAATGTTATGCGTGTAAATACGTTGCGCTCATTTTTGTCTTTTTATTATCTTTGTTCACCTTTTTTTTGTGTCCGGCTGCGTGATATTTGTTGTCTACCCCCCATCCAATTTTCTTTATATACGTTTTCTGTTTGATGTTGTCGTTCTTGTTGTGGTTGTTTGGTACCATTGTGTATATCGTCTAGAAAACATCATATAAAATTTCTGCATTTATCAACAAAGGTGCTGCTAACGCCCCCCGATGAGGGACCACGCGTCAAGGGGCAGCGCATCAAGCTGCAGGACATTGTCGATGGTCTCTATGTGCCACAGCGGGCTAATGGCAGTTGGATCGATGGTAAGTTCATGAATTGCAGCTACAAAAGAACAACAAAAACCAAACAAATATCTGATTTAATTTCCGGTATTTACATTTCAATATCGATGCAGCTGAGGAGTTTCTATTCCAGGATCATTTGGGTCGCATCTGCCTGCTGAATGCAGCCAATCGTACGGAACGTGTCCTTATGTCCAATGTGACATTTGTAAGTACATTTCACTGTATTTCTACAGTTCACCCCCAACTCACTCTCTCTCTCTCTCTCTCTATGTCATTCACTGGCTGATTATTGCTTATCTCTAAGCAAAATAAATATTTGCAGCTTGTTATTGACGAGTAGGAAAGGGGGCGTCTGTGGGCGTGGCAGGACCATGGCTGCTATCTCAAGTGTACACACTTGACTTGGCAGCCAAACAGTTGGCAGTTGGCAATGTTAACTGATACACAACGCACCAAAGTAGGCAAAACAAATGGGCCAAGCTATCGCTATACCCCATAACGATAAAAGCCAAACGATTTTTATGTCAATGCTTGGATAAACACGAACGCCTTAGGGGGCCACTGTGTATGTGTGTTGTGTATGTTTGTGTAGGTAAAACGCTTTCTAATGAATAATGCGAGCTCTGAAATTGAAAAGCAAACAAATAAAGCAGCCAAATGTTTATGAAATTCAGCCATTTTCCAGCGGAAAGGGGTTGGCATTTCTGTGTCGACTGTTGACGGTTGCCAACATTGCGAGCATTTCGATTGCTTTTTGGGTTGAAATGCAGCAACAAGTGCCACAAAACTGCCAAATGCAACATGAAAAGCAATCACTTGTGTGAACAGTTGCCACTTGTCAATTAATTAATGTGCACCACGAAATGAGCAATTGCGACTAATATACTATATATGTATATTCGAGAGCACTTATTAGCATATATCAAAGTAATTTGTAATTTGTAATTTGTAATTTGTAATGCAAATGAGCTGTTTAAAACACCAACCCATTTAAGTAAATAATTAAGTGCCTTCGAATTTAAAATTGAAGTGCTGCTATATAATTTTCACAAGTCAAGCACTCTGGGAAATCCGAAAGAAACTAACAATCTATTGTGTTGTAGAAATCAGAACCTATTCTGCGTTTTAATATGTTCTTTTCATGTTGACTAAATTTTAATCTAACCAAGCGACTATATCTTAAAGGTGTCATAGGAAGAATAGATCGAAAATTGAGCATTCAATTTAACAACTTTTCTGCAAGCCGAAAATAACTTTTTTTCTTGCTCTAAGCGTTCACATTAAGAACTGTTGTAATTCTTCATAACTAAGTTCTATTCCATCATTATCATTGCTATGATAAGCACCGAAATCTAATTAAAGCCCATTCATTATATGCTAACTTCAGATATTAATTTGCATATAACAAAAACAGCAAGCTTTAATTAGAAATTTGCCTGTCTAAAATGTATCTATAGTCAAAACATGCGCCTCGAAAACAATTAAAATGTTAATTAAAATTACGCATACGCAACATTTGCCATTGTGTATGCCTGCATTGTTATAGCAACTGTTTAGGGTATTATACTTTTGTTACACAATGTGTAACGACGTTTCAGAGCTTGTTAAGTATTGAAAGTATTGAGTCAATATAGCCATGACTATATGTTGTTTGTCTTTCCGATTTTTAAGTAAAATGAAATCTTGGCTTATATGCTTTTTTTCTTTAAGAAATTTCATGCAAACTCCTTAATTTTTATACTCTTTTTTTTAACTTTTTTGAAAAAAAAGGAAAAAAGAGTATATTGGGTTTGTGAAATGTCCGTCTGTCCGTCCGTCTGTCCGTCTGTCCGTATGAACGCAGGTTTTTTCCACAGTTTTGAAGCTAGAGCAACCAAACTTGGTATACATGTTGGTATATACCATAGGCAGACAAAGTGTCAAGATCTCCCCCCCACCCCCACCCCTTCCCCCACAAACCGCAAAAACCTATATCTTCCACAGTTTTATAGCTAGAGTAACCAAATTTGGCACAAGGGCTACTTATCATATCCTTCATTGATCTGGCAAAAAAAAATTCGGCCACGCCCACCCCCGCTCCCACAAATAGGCAAAGTCTGTATCTCCCCCACCCCTTTAGCTAGAATCACCAAATTTTGCAGGTTGAATTCTGTTGCCCTATTTAATAGATTGGATACAAATATTTTTGCCACGCCCACCCCCGCACTTGCAATCAAGCAATGTTTGTTTCTCCCAAACCTGTAGAACAGGCCCAACCAAATTTTAATTGATGGCAAAACTTTGAAGATTTGAGCAGAAATTCAATTGCCACGCCCACTGACTCCGCAAAGAGGCGAAAAAAAGAGTATATCGCAGTCGGGTGCATCCGACTGCAACGTTCTTACTTGTTATAGTTTGGGCAAGTTTGTTAAAAACAAGAGAACTTAAACATATAATTTGCTTAGCAACGATTGCTCGAAAAAGCAATCTTTACAAGCATAATTTGTTTTTAACTCTGCAAGTGTATTAAATCTTCGTTGCCCCAAAATAAATCTCTTCATTCATGTTTTCACAAACGCATATTTTAAATGAACATTAACAACGTTTTAATGTCTAGAATTTCAACATGATTTAATGCACAATATCCTTCCGACCAATTTTCCTGCAGAAAACGCTGGCGCCCTTCACTTTTAGCATATCAGCGGATAAACGTTACCTGCTGCTAGCACAGAACGTTAATAAATTGTTTAGACACTCGTACCGGGCTCAATACACACTGTACGACATACACACCAGGTAAGTCGACCATTAGCAACTTTCTCTCTCTCTCTCTCTCTCTCTTACTCTGTCTCTGTCTGTCTTTGTTTTGCCAATGCCCATGCTTTAATGCGCTTGTAATCGTTCTGCAGCGAAACCATCAAACTGCGTCACAATCTGCAGCAGGACGAGTGGCCCCATTTGAACTATGCGCGCTTCACAGGCGCTGGGAATGCTCTGATCTGGGTGTTCAACTATGACATATACCATCGACAGGAGGTGCGTGCTTCGCACGCCTATCGCATAACTCACGATGCAATACCAGGCATTGTTTATAACGGCATACCTGATTGGCTATATGAAGGTGAGTTTGTATTGAACAATTTGGCAGAGTAGCAGAGAGATTCGAAAAATCTTTTGAATTACACGATTTTCAATCTATATCTAAATTGTAGAAGTGGCAAAACATCGATTAAATCGATAGTTTTATATTCTTTTCACTTTCAACATATTTTCCGGAAATATGTTATTCCTATTATTTTGATTCAAATTAGTGTTTAATCTGTACTTGAGTAAATATTTCGAAAATCTAACCACAAAATCTAGTTTTGAGCTCGAAAAATTCGAAAAAATTTGAGAATGCATTTTCCTTTGGCGAAAGTTGCCTTTTTTGTTGGAATATATGATAAAAAGCAATCAAAATGTGCTTACAGTGCTGTAAACGTTAAAAGAATACTGCTCTGTTAAAGTATGCAGCAATGTTAAAGGTAATGTATGCAGCACTGTTAAAGATAATGTATGCAGCTCTGTTAACGATAGCAGGACTCGGCTTGTTTGCGATTGGACAACTTTAAACTAAGCTTTCATACTTTATAACGCAAAAAAGTAAAGCCCGTCTCCAGAAATTGCATTCTTAAATTTTCTTACGGAATTTTTGAGCTCAAAACCTGATTATTTCGTTTGATTTTTGAAGAAGCAGTTAAAATATAGATATACCTACCGAATTAGTTTAATGCTAATTTTATAAGGAAATAAGTTGTTTATTAACAATGCTAACAACGTTTTTGAATATGAATCTAGAAATCCTAACGATTATCTTGAAAAACCTTTTTTGGTGCCTTCAACTGTGCATGTGCAGTTTATTAGAATGCTTGATTGATCGATTGTAGTACTATCGAAAGTATCGATGGTTTTAACTTTCGCTGTCGAAAACTATCGATTGTAATTGATTTTAACATTGGTCGTTAATTGTCAACTCTAATAGATTAACTAACTAACTTAATGCTACATTGATAGCAACTTTATTTAAAAAAAAAGAAGAGCATCAATCATTCGACATGCCGCACTAAGAACAAACCTAATCATTATTCATATTGCATTCGTGACTCTCGTTCTTAGAGGAAATCCTGCATGCAAATAATGCGATTTGGATGTCGGATGATGGCCATCTACTGCTCTATGCCAGCTTCAACGATACACACGTACAGGAGCAGCACTTTGCCTGGTATGGTACCACCTCAGGTGGCCCAGCAGGTGGTGCTGCTGCAACAAGCAGTGCGGGCAGTGGCAACAGCGCTGGAGGCGGTGGCGGCACAGCTGGTGGCACTAATCCGCATGACAACTTGTACCCGGAAATTAGATCCTTACGGTAAGTCAAGCCTTGTCCTTGGCTATATTACTTTTCGATTAAGTGTTAATGATGTGCTCGTGACTGTCATTAGCCCTAATAGTGCTCAGGTAGATGTTACATAGTTGTAATGCTTAAAATTCATGAAGTGACAGTCGACAACTGCACATAGTTTTTCGAAAGCCCTTTTCACGACAGGTTGCCTAATGTACCCAGCCAGGTGTCAAGTGTGTGTGTGTAAGTTTGTGTGTGTGTTTGTGTGTATGCCTGTCTGTGCTTGTGTGTGACGACATTTTAGGAATTAAAATTAGTTTGGCACAAGTTTAAGCAACTCGTCGACTAAAAGTCCACGGCATGTATAGGCCCTTCGAAATGCGCCCGGTTGAGCTCCTGTCATTTTCAATTTGATAAATTGCCAAATGCACAAAAGGTTTGCATAACTGTTGCCCCAAAGCAAGCTGAACTCGTAAGACTTAACAAAGCTGACATAACTGCTGCCTAACCTGTTGTATTAAGTGTAATGTCATCATATGAGGTTCGAGAAATGTAAATATGTGCATAAGTGTAGATCACTTGGAATTGAATCAGCTAAGAATAGAATGTTAAGCAATGACAATGTATGCAAATCCATTTTAAATTGAACTTCTCGTAAGTTTGTTAGACCCTTTTACATTTGATTGAAATTGATGGGAAAAGTATTTTGTGCTGCAACTCTTGTAGTCAATTAGGTTCGATTTTGCTTTACTTCCAATTTTTCTCCATTTACTTAAAGTATTTTCTTAAATGACAAAAGTAAACGAGTTGAAATATGATTTGGCAAAGAGAATTTGAATTTATTAATTTATCATGCTTGTGCAACAACTAAGCTTAACAATTTATGAAGCTAGATTTTATTTTGAATTTTGTATTTAATTTATTTAGTTGTACGAATTTTTCAATAATTTTTATATTCCTTTTAAATTTTATTGAAAAAAAAAGAAAAAAGAGTATATTGGGCTTGCGAAATGTCCGTCTGTCCGTCCGTCTCTTCGTCCGTCTGTCCGTATGAACGCAGTTTTTTTCGACAGTTTTGAAGCTAGAGCAACAAAATTTGGTATACATGTTGATATATACCATGGGCAGACAAAGTGTCGAGATCTCTAACTAATAACTTGATCTAAAAACTACAGCACTTTGTTTTTAAAGCTCTTGAAATTTTTCAAATGGAATTTAATGTGACTCAGAATAAGTTGCTTAGAATAAGTTTAAGCCAGTTTGTCCAAGCTCAAAGCTAAGCTGTTTTCACACGAACCCCTTTGAACCCAAAGAAAAAGGGATTTTCTCATCTGAGTTTAACAGACGGCAATTAAATTTTACTTATTTTAGAATTTAATTGAAATTCAAGGTTCTTAAGTTCACGATATTGTTTTGGATTATTATGGTTTGTCTTGGGGAACTGACTAGGAATAATATATAACTTTTGCCCTTATTCCCTAAGAAAAAGTAAAAATTACAACTATTTTTGAGCAAAAAGTAAAGCTAAAAGAATAATCATTATATCATGATTTTTACTTATTTTGCTCTAAAATAATGATTATTGGTTAAGTTGTAAACTACCTGCATATAACTAAAAAATAATCATAATTTTGTAAAAAATTTTAAGTCAAGTTGAAAATGCATAAAGGATTCTTAAAGATGAATGTTGGTATATTTCTCGCTAACTCAAAGCTACTAAAAGTGAATGTTTTTGTTATTAAAAAGAAAAAACAAATTATAATTATTTGCAGTCCCTAAAAATAATCGTTGTTAACACTGAACCCAAAAAAAACCTTAAAAATGTTGTAGTTTTTAACGACAATTCTTGTAAATTGCCACTCACTTCATTTTAGTATTACGCAAATAAACTTGGCTCTTATACTAACACCCCACACCTCCCTATTCATAAATTGTCTCCATTTTACAGCTATCCAAAGCCGGGTACACAAAACCCTACAGTTACGCTGCGTGTTGCCGACTTGGCAGATCCACGGAAAATACATATAACGGCTTTACAACCGCCATCAATTTTACAGAACGAGTGCGTAATAGAAAATGAAATAATGTTACGCCAGCTAATCTATTGCCTCTTGTTTCCATACCCATATATATATATATATAGAGATCATTATTTTAGCAGCGCCAGTTGGGTGAGTGGCACAGAGATCGCTGTGGTTTGGCTTAATCGACCGCAGAATATATCTGTAGTCAGTGTCTGTAGAAGTCCGGCATTCGCATGCATTGAGGTAAAGTCGCAATGGCCTAATTAAGTGTGTCCGTGCTCATATCCTGTATCTGTATCTGTATCTGTATCTGTATCTGTATTCTTGCCACAGACCCATCGGGTGAGCGGCGATGGACGTGGCTGGGTGGACACCGTCTCGGTGCCATTGTTTGCGGCCAATGCCAGCCACTATGTGGCCATATCGCCGTTGCGAGATGGCTCATTTGGTAAGTGAGCCATATGTCAATTTGACTTTTGTTTCGAACTGAATTCTCAACGTGCCCCCATCACACACTTACACACACACACACACACACACACACACACACACACACACACACATATGTGTGGCAAACCGACAGGCTATTTCCGGCACATCGTGCACGTGGACATTGACAATAATCGCGTGCTGCCCCTCACCCACGGACCCTACGAGGTGAATCGACTGCTGCATTGGGATGAACTGGATAATTGGATGTAAGTAGCCAACGGAAGCAGCAAATTTCACAATCTAATCTAACTCAAAACTGAATGCCAAATGTGCTAAATTTTAGACAACGCTCAATTTTAAGTGCCAAATAAAGTAACTTTAATGTTAGAAACGTGAACAATTTAAGCAACATATATCAAACTGTCAAATACTAAGTGTTTCAGCAATCTAAAAATTAGAACGTGTACTTTTAGCAAAAGTATTTATCTTTATACACTAAGCGTAGTGTGTAAGGAGCAGACATGTTTAATGTATTGCTGCAATAAAAACTATGCCATATGCATAGTGTCAAAGTTAAGCTCTGATTTGTGCATAGCAAGGACATTTGTAAATATTAGATTTTTAGAGCTTATGCCCTTTCGAATGTCCTGTTTGCTCACAAGCAAATGTAGCAGACAGACAGGCAGAAGGACATAGCTAACTCGAGTTAAGACGATGACTTAACTTTGAGATTAAATGACTTTGAGACTTTAAATAAAGTGTCAGACCGAAAGAAGAGTTCTTATATATATGTAGTTTGTAGCCAGTACATCAAATTTATCTAAAGAAATTTTAGATTTTTGGTCACTTTATGTTTTATCTCTAATAGCTCTTTAGATTTATAAATGCACAACATTTGTTTAGACAAAATGGCAAGAAACAATGGTCATGATTTCTACCAAAAATCAAGCAATTCCTGAGTGGACAATCTATTTTTCCTGTGTATAGCCATCCTTATATATTATAATAATCCGCATGTTCCGGTCTTCACTTTCGGCGGAAATTTAAAATTTTGTGTATGTGAAAAATGTCATTATTGCTTTCTATTAAGTTAAATTTGTCCTATTTCAATTGAGTCTTTATACTCCATAATCCTGTCAAAAGTAAGAATGAAAACATTTAAGAAAAATTCGCTTTCACAATATTTTATCGAAAGTGGAAACCGAAAAAGACATGAATAATTATAGCAAAAAAGCTGCTAATAAATAATAATTTAAATGATAAATGCAAAAAAAAAACAGATATTATCTGGGCACTCCGGAGCGTTTGCCCTCGCAGCAGCATCTGTATCGCGTCTCTGCGCTGCCCGCTCACCAGGGACAGGCGCTACAGGCACCGGATTGCCTGACGTGTCCGGCGCTGACGAAGCGCAGCGAGGGATTTGATGAGGGTCATACAAAATCGCCGCCCAAGCTGGTCACCGCCTGGGACGATGACTGGGAGGACTCGGAGGAGTCGGAGGCGCAGCCACCGCCACCAGCATCGCCCGTGGAACAGCAGCGACAGGGACGTGGACGCGGCGCAGCGCCACAGCCGCCACCACCGAGCGATTGCCTCTACCATGAGGTGCAGTTCTCATTGTCGCAGCGAGCACGCTATGTGCTCATCGAGTGTCTGGGTCCGGTTGTGCCCAGTTCCATAATCTATGCGCTGAAATTGCCCGGTGATCACAGAGCCAAGCGGGAGAGTTTGACGCTGGAACAGTTGGAAACAGAGTCAGCAGATACGGAGGAGAATATCGAGCCCAAGTTGCAGTTTATGAAACTGCTTTTTACGGTGCAAAACAATACGCGACTTAAGGAGAAGTTGGTAAAAGTGGCGCTGCCGCAAGTGAAAACCTTTCCGGTCATGATCTCCGGCGGCTATCACGCTCAAGTGCGTCTCACTTTACCACCGGTTTTGCGCGAGGATGAAATAACGCGTTATCCCACCATTTTACACGTTTACTCCGGTCCGGGCACACAACTGGTTACGGATCGTTGGCACGTCGACTGGAATACTTATTTGGCGGGCAGCAAGGATTACATTGTCATTGAAATCGATGGACGCGGCTCAGCTGGCCAGGGCTACCAGCTGCTACACGAGGTATACAAGCGTCTGGGCAGCGTTGAGGTCTCCGATCAGCTGGAGGTTAGCGAATATCTGCGAGACAATTTACACTTTATAGATTCACGACGCATGGGTGTCTGGGGCTGGAGCTATGGTGGCTATGCGGCTGCTCTTGCCCTGGCCAGCCAGCAGTCCATATTTCAGTGTGGCATTAGTGTCTCTCCGGTGACCAATTGGAAGCTGTATGGTAAGTCTTTGGCAAGCAGCTAAAAGCTGTTATTGAACTATATATATACTTCTTAGATTCCACTTATGCGGAACGTTATCTAAGTTTTCCCAATGTAACCGACAACTACAAAGGCTACGAGGAGAGCGATCTATCCAAATATGTGGACAATCTGCGTGATCGTCAATTTTTACTGGTGCATGGCACAGCGGATGACAATGTGCATGTACAGCAATCCATGGTATTGGCAAGAGCACTAACCAGCAAGGGTGTGCTTTATAAGCAGCAAATCTATCCAGATGAAGGACATAGTTTATCGGGTGTGAAAAGGCATCTTTATCGCTCGATGACTGCCTTCTTTGATGACTGTTTCAAGAAGCTGGTGAGTTATGGTGTGAGTATTTAGCTCTTACACTGATTTGTATATACATATGCGTATTCTACCACTCTCCTACCATATCTCTCTGTTTCTCCTGCTCTTCACCACCACCACCACCACCACCACCACTACTACCACTACCACCAAATAACAAATAACAACAACTATCACAAAAACATTTATCATTTACCAATTGCCATAACATCACTTGTCATGAACTTCGCATAGCTCGACCAACAACAGCAAAACCAAACAGATTCCATGGATTTCCTGGATTTTCATAGTTTCTATGGCGGTTAAAAGTTGTAATCAAAACTACCGTACAATACGAACTAGGTATAGTCGCCGTTGTTGTTATCAATCGTCGTCGATGTTATTTGTTGTCATTAGTAGACTTCCTTCTCTGTTTCACTGTTTCAATGTCTTGTTGAGCGTTTTTGGTGGAACTGATATTCAAGATAATTGTCTAAGTTATTTTTATTCAGTTTCAGTTTCAGCGATAACAATTATTTTACAAAACAGACAATAGTACTATATGTATATTTCATTTATTTATTTCTTAAAGCTGTTCCATGGCATGATCTATTGCTAGATTTGTATTATTTTCAACTTTTAATTCGTACAAAATAAAATTGATTTTCTTAAAATTGTTTTACTACTTAAATGTTTTTATTCCAATACCAGAAGAATTTTGTAATTACTTGAGCGCATTGGAAAGAAAAAAGTTTTCTAATTAATAAATAAGTTTAAAGCAAAGAAACAATTCATTTATTTACATTTTTTTTAAGTTTCCAAAGTTTAATATATATATATGTGTATCAAATTCTTTATGTTTCTATCTGTGTTATTTCACTTTCCTTCAGCATACAGAAAAATCTAATTGCATATTCTATTTCGTTTTGAGCAAGTTATACTTTGTTCTTTTTTTTTCGTTTTCTTAGTTTTCTTTTTTCTCATTGCTATTTCTTGCCATTTTGAGTTTTGTATGCAAGTTTTACCTAAAGTTTTGCTATTTCACTCTGGTATTATTTTCTTTTTCTTCAATTTTAATGCCACAAAACAAATTGTTGGCTGTATTACGCTTGAGTGTATGTATGTGTATGTGTGTGTGTGTGTGTGTGTGTGTGTGTGTGTGTTTGTGTTTGTGTGTGAGTGTGAGTGTGTATATTTTTGGGACTTATTGTTGTTTTATTATTTTGTTGGGCGCAGTTTTAATGTGTTTTTCTGTTCTTTTTTTTTGGGTGTAAGCACACAGCCCACACAACCACAACCACACACGCACACACACAACACACACACACACTCTTAAACACACAGATACAAAAACACTTGCTACTTTACCTGAATGTTGCTTATGCTTTGATTGTGTCTTTACGTTACATAATGTCTCTGCCCGTATCAGATGAAGTCGAATTCAATTCGAAACTAACTCGTAAAATTGTCTCTCCATGTGTACAACAGGTGCCGCCGGAATCGAAGGCTGGTCTTGGCAGCGGCGGCGATATGCAGCAGCAGTAAAACCAATAACAACAAGAACAACAACAGTAACAGCCGCAACAGCAGCAACAAACATAACAATAAAAACAAAAATTTTCTGATAAAAAAAGCAACGCGAAGCATAAAATGAAACTGAAACGTGCGAGAAGAACGTTTGCCTAAATTACATTAAATGTAATTTATTATAAAAACACACAAACACACAGACAGACAGACAAACAGAAACACCTATACACAGCCAACAGGGGTTGCCATTAAATTGTCACACAAATAGCAACAAAATGCCAAAACAACAAAAGTAGCATAAATGGCATTTTGTATAAAATTAATAAATGCTATGGAAAATGTGCACAAAATGTATATTTATATGAATGCAAACAAAAACGAAAAATCAACATGGTTGTGAAAAACATAACTCACACAAAAACATATACATATGCTACATACATACATACATACATAAAACATGGACACCAAACATTGGCGCACAAAAGTATGCAATAAAAACTAATAATAAAAAAACACGAGCAACAACAACAACAAGAAGAAGAACAACAACCAGAAGCGTCGCAACCAAAGCATATTGCATATTTTTTTAATTTTCATTGCAAAAGTTTTGCAACGAATTAAAAACAAAAGGTATATATATATATATATATCTGGCATATAATTATTTATTTAAGCACAATGGTTGAGCGGTAAAAACGCAGCACGGATTGCTGGTTAACGGTCGTTTATAGCCAAACGTTTGTGGCTAACATGGATTGGCCAACTGTGTGCAAGGGGATCACAGAGAGAGTGACTATATCGTAAATCAATTAACAAACATTTGAAAAGCAATATACATATATATATATATATGTGTCACTTCTTTGGCAAAGAGAATACACATAACTAATTACAATATAGAAAAAAAACATCATAAAATATATATTATAAGTAGCTTATGAACCGCAATTATTTGTTACAGTTCTTAGTAGCAACAATATTGCAAAAGAGACATTTTTAATATATATTAATTAATAACAACAATTAGCTGAACAATACTAAAATATTAGTTGAAATTTCGCTTAGTTTGAGTTAGCAGCATTTATACAAAATCAAAATGAACATTTTTACAAAACTACTTGTATACTGAATTGATATTAGAATTCGATAGTTCTTAGCTCAATTACAACTTTATAATTAGCTCGAAAAAAAATAATAATAAACTGCTTATGCAGTATATATCTTTTCTCAATAAGTCCTTAACTCTTCTCTCTGTGTATCTCTGCAGACCAAAAAAAAAAAAAAAAAAACTCAGCTGCAATAACATTTAAAGCCGCCAAATGTTGAGATTGCAATAAATTTTAATTAAATGATATGATATCAAAGTTCAGCAATAAATATGACATAAATAATGAAATAAATGCGGGCCTGCGACATAAACGAATCGCATAAATAAAAGGAAAAACATTTTTTTTTTTTTTTGGACTGTCATAAGCGCAGTCAACCAGCAAGAAATCAATTTAATTGAATTTTTTATGAAACAGTGAGAAAAAAAATAGGAAAAAAATGCCAAAATAAATTAAAATTTAATTCAAATTTGTAACAAGCAGACGACAAAAAGTACTAAGCAAATACGTTATGCATGTAAGTAGCTCAATAATGATATTTAAAAAAAAAAAAATGAATATTAAATCAGTTTATATATAAATTTATTGCAAACAAACTTCATACAGAAGGCAAAAAAAAACCAAAGTACATTTCTAAATGAGCGTAGTGTACGTAACGTTAATGTCTAGAAAATTAAGTGAAAAATCCCAAAGTAAACATACTTAAAAATAACAAAAAAAAGAAAAACAAAACCAAAAATGAAAACGAAAACGAAAAGGTCAAAAATAGCTGCGATACACGTTAAAATTCAAATGCAAATTGCGACTGGCAAAAAGACAACAAAGTTAATGACACCGCGTCGTAAACTGGTAACAAGTTCTGCAGGCCACCCCCCTCCCCCCACCACCCAACAAAGAACAGACAGCACTATTTATTTCAAATTCGAGGTTTAAATAAGTTTTTGCCACAATGCACATCACACATCATAGTTTTGAGCAGCGATTGCTAATTAGCAGTCGTTTGACAATTGTGGTTTCCAACCATGAAGGTTAAAGCTGAAGGTGTTGCTAATATGCAAATAAGAGCATATATAGTATACTTAGACTGTATTCAACTTGGCACTCATTGCGCTACTTTAAGCTTGTGCTTCAGTTTTAAGTATCTAATTTATATCTAATTATTTAAAGTCACGAATTAATATGCATTATTTAACAATTTCAACTGATTTCGACACAATAAACTTCAAGAAATGATTTGTAGTAGATTCACAGTTGGATTTTGTGCAAAATTTTCCATGTTTTGCTAATTTTTAAGATTGCGTCGCTTGGATAAATTTGCTACACGCTGAAAAGTATGCTATAGATAAGTCATTGCTAAAAGTTATGTTGCGTGTGTATGCATGTATGTGTGTGTGTGTGTGTGTGTGTGCACTCAAGCTTTTCAAGGTCAGCATAAATTTACATCTAGCTGACACTTTTGGTACGGCTTTGCTTGTTTTTTAAATCTAACGAGTTTTTGTTGTGGCGCGCCTGCAAAACGCAGCAAAGTTCTCCTGCTTCACCTGGCACAATTAACGTGCGCTCGGCTAAGCAACGCACACACATACACACACACACACACACACACACACACACACAGTGACGCCCACGCTTACGGCCATGTGTATGGAGGAAGGCGTTTCATTTTTAGTCTGAAAGGTCGTCACAGCTGTGGACAGCATAAAAAGGGCAGCTGCTTTTGAGCATTGCTCGTCTCTCTGTGTATGTGTGTGTGTGTGTGTGTGTTGTGTTGACACAAAAAGGTGTTTGCTTAAAGTGGATGACAGAAGAGTGCTGGGGGAAGTCCGGTCCAGTTGAAAGGCCTGCAAAGGCACACACACACACACACACACACACACACACACACACACACACACACACGCACAGGTGGTCTGGTGTTGGGCTAATCTGGCTGGGAGCCATAAATGCGACGCTGTGTCATTTGTCGGTGCGCTCAAATGTATGCTATAGAAATTTAAATTGCTCAACAGTTTTAAACGCTTTCTATGTAGTGTACTAAGGACCAATTATCAAAAAACATTCTTAAAAATACCAAATATGAAATTATAGCAAAGCGTAGTGAAATTAATTAATTACCCAATTTGCAAAACTAAATATACACAAAAATATATACATACATATATATACATACAATATATATACATATATATATATATATAAATTTAATGAATAAATATGAATTGATTACTTACATAATACAATTTAGTAATTATACAAGCAAAAAACATATACATATTTCAATAAGTATATACATGCATAAACTTAAATATAATTACTTATATTAGTAGTTTAGTTCGATTAGTGGATCAAATGTTGGCATTATTCAAGTTACAACATAAAACCAAAACCAAAAACCAAAACTTATATTATATATATTAAGAAATACAAACTTAATAAACTGTGTACTGTTAATTAGATTGTTAGCTCAATGAAACCGAACAAATAAGTCGACTCTTTGGCGAGTTACTCTGTAAAAATAATAACTGTAATATATGCGCCCTATATCTATAAAAAAAAACCAAAAAAAAACAAAAAACTATACTTTGATATATGATAAATATATTTTATAAACAACTTTTACTCTTAAACAGTGACATTTTAATACTCTGTCTTCAGCCTTACCAAAAATCGAAAAATACTTATAACAAACAAAATATATAGTTATATTAAGAGAATGAGCAACTTGATGTAAAAACGTCTCAAAAAGTGTGCATGCAAAAGATTCAAATTATATCTAAGCAAAAAAACCAGCGAAAAAAACAAAAACAAAAGCAAAAACTATGCACTTGTTAGTTACAATATGTTTCATGTAAATAAGCTTTAAAATGGTTACTTAAATTATACAATATACGTTTTTTTTTTTTTTTTTTTTTTTTTTTTTTTGTTATTAGAAGGACGTTTGACAAAACCTTTGTGATCCAACAATTTCTTCTCTTCCATGAAGCAAACAAAAACGAAAAAACAAAAACAAAACAACTTAAAAGTTTAATAATTAAATTAATATACATTAAAACTTATTACGATATACATTGACTTAATTAGCTGAGATGTTAAATTATTTCGCAAGGCATTTAGCAAAAAAAAATATATAAATATATATATGCGTACATATATACATTAAATACAATAAACCAAAGCATGAGAGCCAAAAAAAAAAAAACAAAACAACACACACATGGTTTTAATTAAGGTCAATTACATGTGAGTATTTTAAATGCCATCATTAAAAGCAAAATAGTGGCTAGAAATTTTGATTAGCATATATATAAATCAAATACTCACCTCCAAGGTTTAAATTAAAAATGAAATATTGCAGTCGACGCCAAAAAGTGTGCTATTGAATTGGCAATGCCAGCATGTCTGCGATTTACAACCAAACTGCAAAATGGAAAATGTAAACCGTGGAAACCCCAACGACTGCAAAATCTGCATAAAATATGTAACAAACTGCAACCACCGCTCCCCTCAAAAAACTAACCATACCGCCTAGCGCCAGATGTCCGTCCGTTCCTGCCAACATTCACAACATTTGTTGGCCCAGCCAACAACAAAGCGGCACGCAAATGGCCACAAAATGTTCTACTGGCATGCAATGGCCAACAGCAGCAGCAGCAGCAGCAGCAGCAAGGGGTATAACCAGCAAGGCAAACTTTTGACTTAATTGGCCAATTGTTTGCCAAGGCAATGGACACACACACCAAACAAAAAAGAAGAAAAAAAGTGTTGCATATTTGATGGGGCATTTGGCGCGACGGCGTCTTGAAGGCGTCGCTAGTCCACTCAGGCAGGTGGTAAATTTGAAAAGCCATCATTTCAACTGCTCCGAGTTTATTGGGCAGTTTATCCAACTAATTGCCAACTAAATGAACTACACTTTTAAAAGGCGTAACAGAGTTTTGAAGTGCATATAAATGCTTAAATCTATAGCATACAATTATGAACAAATTAACCTCAAATTGCAGGTCAATTAAAGTGAAACTTGAGCAGTTTCAAAAGAATTAACATGGCCATTTTAATTAATCATCAAACGAAAGTCTTTGGCGTTAACTCAAACTTGACAGCTTAATGGAATTTCATTTATTATTATTATACTACTCAGACGCTCGTCGGTGATTTAAACCCAGATTTGTTCCTCAATGTTCCAGTTGCCTCAATATGATTGCTTTACTAAGACGACTTATAAAACTTATTATACCTTTGCAGAGCATATTATAATTCTGTCACGAAATGTATAAGGAGTTGTCTTCAATTCTAAATCAACATCAACTATAGCAGAAAATTGTACTTTCTTGTTTTAAAATCTTATCTCTGAAAGTAATGTAGCGCGTAAAGGTAAGTTATTCAAGTGCTAATGATGTCAGATGTAATAAAACCTTTACCAAATGGAATGTTTTATTATTCGAGAGTGTAACATACATATACATATATCGCACAGCCAAATGCAATTACTTTTGTAATTAACAAAATATTCAAACTAGTTGTCTTACAGACCTGCACTGAGTTCAGATTCCGTACGAAATATGTAAAAACGGGATTGATTGAAAACGTAACAATTGCCAGATTACACAGGAGATTCAAATAACATATAATTAAACTTAATTTTCTTATATTTTTCATCTTATGTAGGTATAAATTAGTTAATTTTTTCAACAGATTGCAGTTTAATTATATTTATAGTATTATATTTAAAAACTGTCTGTCAAAACAGAATCGAGAAAGTGCAAGAAAAAGTTGATTTTTTCGATTCAAATGCCTACTAACTGACAGCTAAAACTCGGGTTCGAACTGCGATTCGAAAGAAAACGAAACCAATTCTATTCGAAATCAGAACAGTACATAGTTTAGAATTCATTCGTTTTTACGTTTTCAAAAACAGCATAGATTCTATTTGAATTTTTATAATAAATAAATGTATTTTAACATTGAGACTAAAGATATGAAATATTTGCTTTATAAACCATCAATGTTAACTAAAACACAAATTTACTATAATTTTGTAGCTCGTATTTTTCATATGCTGAGCACACAAGCAATATTTGGCGCTGGCCTAATGCCAATCAATTGTTTGTCAAGGCTCCGCACTGACGAGGGTTCCTCCAACAGTTAACAGTTGGCTATTTCTTTTTGCGCTAACAAAAACTCAATACCGTTTTTTTTTTTCCGAGCTGCGAGGATAATTCCGTAAATAAACATACATATACAGACGCAGAAAATATAAATAATTTACATTTCGCATGGTCACGCACAAATCATGTGAGGCAGGCACAGACAAGCTGACTGTGGCTCGTTTTCTACGTGGACCCAAACCCAAATGATTGTGGATGGGTCGGAAAGAATTGCGTTGGGATTTGGGGCTTGGGTTTGGGTTTGGGTTTTGAGCATGGTGCTGCATGATGCGTATAAAAGTGACAGTTTAACATGGAAACACACTCAAAATGTTAATTGATATGCAAGGCGAGGCGGGCAAAAGACAGCGGACAGCGGGGTAGACAACAAAAACTTTTTGTTTTTTGCTTTTTGGCGCGTTGGCAATGAAAATGATGGCCATGACTCTGAAATTCTCTTTCAGTTTTATAGACGATGAATTTTTAACAGTCATGGTATTCAGGATCTATGAACAATATCAAAATCGTAACCCGTGAACATGTCACGAACCAAAAAATAAAAAAAAAAAACATGTAAATCCAAAGATTCATTTATTTGTTATGAGTTTCAGCCATACAACTTATTTGATCAACAAAACAATGAACAAAAAATGTTACGAAAAATAGCTTCAAGCATTAGCTTCCGTTAAATTGCAAATTGACAATGACATATTTTGGAGCAAAAAGTTGTAGCATCTGGCAGAGATTGACTGCTAGTTAGAAAAACGGTTCCTAATTTATTATTGAAACAACTCAAATATATTAAATGAAATCGATATCTGTTTATCTACGCATATATATGTACATCCATATACTTACTGACATGAGCATAGGTCAATTTGTTAGAGTGCAAAATAAAATGCCAATAAAATGCTTTGTTTCACATTCACAGGCATAATTATTTTGACAAAATGTCAAAACAAAAGGTTTTATGTCTGTTTATGCAAATTTTTCTCATAATATACTATTCTAGCAAAACACCAATTTAAATAATAGGTGGACATCATTTTGGACATCTGGTGTTTTGGGCAAAGTTTTCGGTGCAACATCTTCCACGCCTCTTATTTAAACATGTAAGAACGTTGCAGTCGGATATAGCCGACTGCGACATACTCTTTTTTTCGCCTCTTTGCGCAGCCAGAAGAGGGCGTGGCAATTGTATTTTTGGTCAAATCTTTCAAGTTTTGCCATCAATTTAAATTTGGTTGGGCCTGTTCTACAGGTTTGGGAGAAACAAACTTGTCTTGATTGCAAGGGCGGGGGTGGTTGAGGCAAAAATATTTTAAGCCAATCTATTAAATAGAGCAACAGAGTTCAACCTGCAAAATTTGGTGATTCTAGCTAAAGGGGTGGGGGAGATACAGACTTTGCTTATTTGTGGGGGCGGAGGTGGGCGTGGCCAAATTTTTTTAAGTCAGACCAATCAAGCATGTGATAAGTAGCCCTTGTGCTAAATTTGGTTACTCTAGCTGTAAAACTGCGGAAGACATAGGTTTTTGCGGTTTGTGGGGGAAGGGGTGGGGGTGAGGTGGAGATTTTGACACTTTGTCTTACTATGGTATATATCAACATGTGTACCAAGTTTGCTTGCTCTAGCTTCAAAACTGTGGAAAAAATCTGCGTTCATACAGACGGACGGACGGACAGACGGACGGACGGACGGAAGGTCATTTCACAAACCCAATATACTCTTTTTTCTTCAAAAAAATTAAAAAAAGAGTATAAAAAGAGTATTAGTATATATATTGACTCATTCGAAGGGTATTTATTTATTTTTTTCGGATTGTATATTTGTGTATATCTAGGTTTATAATTGACGTCTAATTTAAATTTCGACAGACGGATTGTGTCAATCAGCAAACGGTAGCAGGCTACATTTTATGTCAATCAACGCTGAAAAATATAAATTATAAATAGTTGAGCTTTGAAACAAAAGTCAAGAGATAAAGCTATTAGGGCTTTCCCACAAAAGCCTATAAAGAATCAATAAATGGAAAATTTAATTTAATTTAATTTAATTTAATTTTCATTTCGTTACATTTTTATATTAAATGCCTGATTTAATTTTATATGCACATTTTCAAGATCGCCTTTTGAAATGCTATTTTTATATATAATAATAATCCTATCCAAATCATCAAAATCAAATGTCGCGACTATTTGTCGTAAATGTTTACTTGTATTTTTTTAGCAGTGTACGCAAGAGAGCAGCACACCCAACATTTGATGCGCTCTTTATGACGAGCCCTGTCTTAAGCTAAAAGAGAAATCAAAGCAACGAAAGAGAAGTCTATGCTTAGCTTAAGCTTAAGCTAGTGGTTAACTCAACGTTAGCTGGACGGTTTCAAATATTCGAAATACTGTTAGTGCAAAGAGTATAAGAATAATTGTTATATTATTTGTTTTTTTTTTTTTTTTGTAGATGTCTATAAAGCGGCTTAGCTAGTCTTAAAGTTAAAAAGTGTTCCAACAGAAAGTGAAAGTATTAAAACTGTTGTAGTTCTGGGATTATCACTGACTTAAGCTTTTCTTGTTAAATTTACTATGCATTTAAAATCATCTTATGTCAACTTAAGAGTTTCTGACAAACCGAGCTACTTCTGTAACTACATTAAACCTAAGCTTTTCTGCTGAAATTCAAATTAAAAGCCAATTTCACGACATAAGAGAGAAACCGAAAAAGTAATTGTATCTGAAATTAATTACTAAATAAAAGCAAAATATTACTCAACTTAAGTTATTGCCGATTGGAGCAACTCTTTGGCACAAAATAATACGAAAATATTCATGACGTTTCTCAATTTTGAGAGCTTTTCATTACGAATCGTTTCAACATTGATTTACTGTTATCGAATTAAATAGAATAGTAATAATATTTCTACCAGTTTAAAGAGAAGTTCGAAGATTTATCGTGCAACTGTCTCAAAAACTTTTTAATCCGATTTTTATACTCTGTTTTCCAAAATGGAAAAAAAGAGTATATTGGGTTTGTGAAATGTCCGTCTGTCCGTCTGTCCGTGTGTCTGTCCGTCTGTCTGTCCGTCTGTCTGTCCGTCTGTCTGTATGAACGCAGGTTTTTTCCACAATTTTGAAGCTAGAGCAACCAAACTTGGTATACATGTTGGTATATACCATAGGCAGACAAAGTGTCAAGATCTCCCCCCCACCCCCACCCCTTCCCCCACAAACCGCAAAAACCTATATCTTCCACAGTTTTACAGCTAGAGTAACCAAATTTGACATAAAGACTAGTGACCACACCCTTGACCGACCTGCCAAAAAAAAATATGCCACGCCCACTACCACCCCCGCAAATGAGCTAAACCTGTATCTCCTACACCCTTATAGCTAGAAACCCCAAATTTTGCAGTATGACTCCATTTGAACTCTTCGATAGATTGGAGAAAAAAATTTGTACGTACAGAAAACAGAGTATATCGCAGTCGGGTGAGCCCGACTGCAACGTTCTTACTTGTTCTATCTAGCAGAACTGCTAGTAATTGCTTTTTCACATGTTTTGAACGAATTCGGAAATGGGAACAGATTTGATTAAGCTGATTTGACAAATTCAAATTTTAGTTTAAACAAATAATAATTCCCGACTACGATATACTCTTTTTTCACCATCTTTGCGGTGCCGGAAGTGGGTTAGGCAATAATATTTTTGGTCAAATTTTTCCACAAAATCTTTAGTTTCAATCAATTTTTCTTAGGCAGATCCATCAAGGAAGTTATTAGTAGCCCTTGTGCTAAATTTGGTGACTCTAGCTGTAAAACTGTGGAAGATATAGTTTTTGCCATTTGTGTGGGAAGGGGTGGAGGGGGGAGATCTTGACACTTTGTCTGCCTATGGTATAAGTATACCAAGTTTGGTTGCTCTAGCTTCAAAGCTGTGGAAAAAACCTGCGTTCATACGGACGGACAGACAGTCAAACGGACGGATGGACATTTCACATTTCTTTTTCTTTCAAAAAAATTTAAAAAAAAAGAGTATAAGAGTATAATAATAATATGCAGTATAATAATAATATGCAGTATTTATTAAAAAGAGTTAAATAGAAATAAATGTCTGTAAAAAACGTTTTGGAACTACGTTTAAACTTGATTTTGACTTATATCGGACATAAGCTATTCAGCCGTATTGATTGGTTGGTGGCATTCAGGCAGTAATTAAATAAAGTATTTTTAAACGCGTTTATTTGCTTACAGAAATCGGTCACACTGGCAAGAAAATCAATTGGCAACAGCTGTTAGCTTGTTGTTGTTCCTGTTGCTCAGGTGTTTCGCTTTATTTATTTCCCCCCCATCAATGAAAATGGACATGGACAACCTCAATGACGATTGCGTATGCATTATATTGGAGTATCTAAATCTGGTCGATCAAATCGCAATGGCACGCAGCTCATTGCGCTACGAGGAGCTGCTGTGTGAGATTGTGTGGCGAAAGGCGCGTTATCGTGAGATATCCGTATCGGATACAATGCTGGTGCCGCTGAGCAAGGATGATTACATGTACTTCTTTGAGCTGACGAGCGTCCAAATGGAGAAGCTGTACATATGGAATGTGCATGAGAAGGCATTTGATACGTATCTGGGTCGTCATCTGCTGCGTCCCGAGCTGGCCTTCTATCTGCGCTTGGAGCTGACGAATCTACGCGAGCTGTGCATTACCGATGATTACATGAACAATAGCATGATACAAACCATAACCAAGAGTTGTCCGGATTTGAGCAGCCTGAGCGTGTCCAGTGCCTATATAACGGGCAAGTTTATGGTTGGCTTGCATAAGCTTAAGACTTTGGTGGCCCGCGAATGCTCCATTGAGGACACACATCTGGCTGAGCTGCTGGCCCAGCTGCAGCTGTCCACTTTGGATCTCACATCGAACAAGCACAAAGTGGAGGAAACGATTCTGCAAGCGCCCGCCGCTTGCTTGGCACGTCTGCAACGCTTGGGCATCTCGGAGGCACAGGACTGTGGCTTTCGCATTGCGGAGCAGCTGCCACAGATTAAGGAACTAGTTGTGAGCTATCATGGCGTAAAGGCTGAGGATTTGGTTGATATGCTTGAGGCATCACGTCAGTTGGTGGAGTCGCCCTATACAAAATTTCCAAATCGCCTGCAATCGATTATGTGCAATGTGGTTGATGTGGAGGTTGCCTTGGAGCAGATAACTGGCCTGGAAACACGCAGTCCACGAGAACCACCCAGATTCTGTGAGCTTTTGAAAATTATTTACAAATGTAAATAAGGCAACCAAAATAATATGGCTTCTTTGAAACTAAAATATATATTTAAGTTCTTGCAGCTGTTATATTTGAATTTTGATAACAAGTATTTGCGATCCCAAATATTAACATTAGTGTTCAGCATGACAATCTAAGTCGATAAAGCTTTATATTTCCGCATGTCTCTGCTTATTTCTATACGATATATACAGGCATGCTCTCATTTACGAATCCCTTAACTCGGATTCGTATTGACAAATTAAATAAATTGAAGTCAAATTCATTTGAAGTTAATTCAATGTTAGAAAAAAGTCAACAATTTTTCTACATATACTTTTCGATTCACATTCGATTCGGAAATATGAGCACGCCTGCTAGTCAATCAATTTTATTGCAGGCAATAAGTAAGTTAACACCGATCTGAAACGGAACTTTATATTATATAGCTGTCGCAAAGAAGATTGATTAATAAGTTTTTTTATTTCAATATTTCTGTATTAACTTTGAAACCTTACCGTTACAAATGCCAGGATATTTCAAGTTTGGAACGTCAATTATACAGTTGTCGCTCGGAAAGAAACCCTTCGCAAATAATAATTTTCTAAAAATTAGAATTAGCGGTTTCAATGCACGTCATAAAATTAGAAACAAAAACTCTGATTTGCGAGCTTTTTAAATTTTTTTTTTCCTTATTTTTATATTTTACAATACATTTTACATTATTTTGTGATAAATCTGACAAAAAATGAGACATGAATATCAAAATTTAATTTAGCATATTCCAGTTCAAATTTTTAAAATATTAACGAGAACATCGTCAAATAAAATTTAATTCAAAAACAAACAAACAAAACTGAGTTCATATTAAAAAATTAATTTTTTTTGAAGAAAATTCATTTATTTAGGTCTGACAATGAAATTAAATCATTTGATTTGAGATTTCTTAAATAAAATCATTAATTTTCCTTCAAAAAATAAATATCAGAAATTATAATTTGTCGCAAATTAGAACTGCTCTGGAGCCGAAGCGTTCTAATTTAGGAACGACCTCTCTAGTTGGGTATTTTTTTATATAAATGGCTTAAAAACTTTATTTTTTCTTTAAAAAAAAAGGTTTACATTTAGTTAGTAATTTTGTAAAAATTAGTTTGTCTGGCAATATGCCAAAAGATCAAAAAATAAATTCATGAATTAAATTTTTTCTTTTTTTTTTTGTTGTTGTTATATACGTAATGTTAAAAACGAAACATATCATTGTGCACAAAACTGAATGAAGCAAAACAAAAAATTGAAATTATTAAAACTTAATTTGTATAAAAAGTGGAGCTAAATATGAGAACATAACGCCGGCAAAGATGCCAGTTACGAGCATGGCAGCGGCAAACATACCGGCGGTTACCTGATACTTAGCATTAACAGTCTGAGGTGCGTACATCATGCCCAAGGAACTTAAATAGCCAGAGCTATATGACATAATGATGGCAATGATCCAATACAACCAATCGTTTGTAATGAAAACTGGCAATTCTCTAACAATACTCTTCGGCGCATAATTGCAGAAAAGTAATAATGGTATAAAGACAACACGTAAAACGACAGGTACTACCAAGAATTTTGGTTTTGGCCATTGTATCCAAGATGTGGTCAAGCTGCCCAACATGGCAAACACATTAAAGGTTAGGAAGCATGTTACGAGTGTAAAGTACTTGTCACTGATTAAGAAATCAGGTGAGCGCTTAATATCTGAATGCACAGCAGGGAAAACAGCTAATGTGATGAAAAACGTAAAGAATACATTGAAAAGCTGCGGTGAGGCTTTCTTAAATATTTGCCAATAGGGTACATTTAGTTGCGTTTTCGAATCGGATTTCTTTTCATTATGCTGACTTAACATTTCATAGTGTCTGAAGAACTTGTTCAAAGGTAGCGCGAAATATGTATCGAAACAAAATAGTAAAACCAATATAGCTGTTACAAAATAATATATAGCCGATGTCCTCATCGAGCTAAAGAATGTAGCGCATAGCATAGACATAATAGTAGCAAAGCATCCGCTAACGTTTGAGCCCAGAACCACAGCACCCGTATATTTAGGAGGCAGGGATGCGACGAGTCCATAAATCGTGCTTTGATAGATGCCATTACACTGCAAATATATAAAATTAGAATTATGAGTTTAGATATAGTTTGAAAATTCATGTCATTTACAGTGGTCGCTCGCATATTAAAACGCTTCGATTTTAAGCCAGTTCTTATTTGCGAACAAATCTTATTTCCAAGCGTTTTTTATCTAGCAAAAATTATATAGATCTTTTCATTCTGAATTGTTTTTGATTTTGTATTTCTGTTTTTTTTTTTCAAGTTCAAAAACTTATTATTCCACTCTCTCAACGTATTTTCCATTGATATTTGGAAGAGCTACTAACTACGATTTCGAATGTTTTGTTCGGAATTGGAAAGGGATACAATTAAAATGATTTTATGAAAGATATTTTTAGCTAAACACACAAATAAAAAAAAAGATAAATGTGATATAAAAAAAAAACTCTCATAAATTAAAATTTTGTATTCTAATTGTGAAGCATTCATTGAAAACTGGAAAACTTAAATTTTCATAGGTTTTAATTTTCGAGCGACCACTGTACTATATACGAACCATGTTTATAAGCACAATCGAGGTCATCGTTGTCCAGAAGAATACGCCAGGCCACTGCAATAAACAAAATTTTATAAGCAAATCAGTTTAATTAGGAATTATACGGCAACTATAAATTTGATTCAGAATCTTACAGTCATGATTAATGTTCTAGTTATCTTGTATATATCGAAGTGTGTATTTTTAGTTGAAATTGTTATTATACTCTGTTTTCCAAAATGAAAAAAAAGAGTATTTTGGGTTTGTGAAATGTCCGTCCGTCTGTCTGTCCGTATGAACGCAGTTTTTTTTCACCCCTTCCCCCACAAACCGCAAAAATCTATATCTTCTGCAGTTTTGCAGCTAGAGTCACCAAATTTGGCATATGGACTACTGATGACATCCTCGACCGATCTGAAAAAAAATGCCACGCCCACTACCACCCCTGCAAATGAGAAAAATCTGTATCTCCTACACCCTTATAGCTAGAAACCCCAAATTTTGCAGTATGAATACTTTTGATCTCATCGATAGTTTGGTGAACAAAAATTTTGACACGCCCACCCCCGCCTTAGTAAATTAAAAAATTCAATTTTATAGTTCGTAGCATATATATATAAGTAATCTTTAAAAGAATTTAATTTAATATACACACAGAAAACAGAGTATATCGCAGTGGGGTGACCCCAACTGCAACGTTCTTGTTTATAGTTAGTTGGGTCATTTCATAAAGATAAGAACGTGTGATAAGCTACCGTTGCTTGTACCATGTTCGATTTTCTGGTAAAGATTAATGCATATAAGTATGTATATGTATAAATATATAGTATATATGGGGGTGGATAGGAATTGCAATGGCTTATGGCGTAGATATTGTTGTCTTTAAAGTTTCATATTATATGGTATATGTTATTATATGGTATATTGTTATCTGCTTGTTCCATTTGCAAATTTTATAACTTCTGTTCTATCTGGGCTGTTTTAATTATTATTGCAATGGTATTTTATTGAGAGTCGGTTTGATTGATTTTTATATGTCTATTATATTGTAATTTGTATATATGTATGAATTTGTATGCCTGTTTAGTTGCTGTGTCTACTTTGTCATTTCCAATAATATTGATCCGACATGGTACCCATATAAGTATTATTTATAGATTTTGTTGGACAATGGTGTCTCGAATCAGTTTTGTGTCGTAATTTTTGTGACTTATGTGGGCTATGGATTGAAGAGCGGAGAGGGAGGCGAAGGATTGCATAATAGCCGCTAATAGTCTGCTTTATGAATGGAGCTATAGTTTAGTAGCCGTATCGTTCTTATTGTGTCTATTTCTGAGGTTATGCTCGTGTTTGAGGTTTTTGAAAGACTATTGGAGTAGTGGGAGGATTGCTAGTGTGTAGGGTTAGGTTAACAAGGTAAAGAGTCAAGGAGAGATTAGATACTTTCTTGGCGGGAGAAGCGGTTGTCGATGAAGTTGTGTGAGGGTTGTGTGAGGGTAAGTAAGAATCAAAGTTTAACTTTGTACATAAGACTGTAATTAAATCAAATAAAATATGGTTTACCTCAGAGGAGTCCAGCATTGCAAGCACAACAGTTACAATGAGTATAACTATTTCAAATAAAATGCTATACACAATGCGACTGGTCAGATCGCCACCGAAATTGATGAATATATTAATCCAGTTGAAGAGTACGTTTGGTATTTGTGAAGCAAAGCCCATATTTTGCATAAAGTTACCACGATAATTGGCTTCCGTATGAACAGTATAATTTTCACCCAGTTTAAAATCCTCAAAGTAGGATTTGGCGGTAATAAACATGTTCCAGGGCATAAGCGTGCCCAATCCATGTAGAACAAAGATGAAAAAGACCAGTTTATATTTATCAACAGGCGGCTGGATGGTAGCAACCACCTTTGATAACATTGAACCGGAGCCTTTTCCATTGGTGCCCGATTTCATCTCGGATTCCCATGATGGATTCAATGTAACCGGCTGCTTCTCTAAGATGAAAGGCCGTTCCTCTCCTTTTCGGTCACCCATGTCGACGCTTGATTGTTTCAAAATTCAATTTTAACGGCAAAGCTATAGCTGCAGCTATAGCAATACGGGTGCGGCTTCAATTAACGCTCAATTAAACAGTTGCAACAGGTTTGTTTCCACTGCCGCTACAAGTTTTGTAGCTTTGTGAAAAAAAATCTGGTCTCCCTAAAACGTCTAAGCGAGGTTTATGCGTGAAAGAAACCAAACCGTTTGACCGGCTTCTCGTCAAGAAGTGGCACTTGAGATTTAACAAATTGAATAACGACGCGATTTGTTACGGCAGAGTAAGACTATGCTGAAGGCAACAAGATTAGACGAGTTGCCGAGCGCGTGGTTTTCTCGCTGTTTTCTTATCAGCTGCTTGTAAATCAGCGTTGCCAGGGAATACCGGACAGCTGCTACTTTTATTGTAGGCAGGTATGCTGCTCTGTCGTTTCGTTCAGAATAAGTTCAATTGAACGGGTGATGCAAATGAACGAGTGAACTTATTCAGTCGTTCATGAACGATACCGGTCATTTGATTCTGTTGGTCAGCTATCACAAACGTTGACATCATAAAATGAATAAAACACAGTTGTCTATTATCGATATTGAATACTTGAAGGTTCATTTTGATTTTGATTTGATAACAGAGTCATATTGTCGTTCATGAATAAACAAAATGAGCGATATGGCTTATGAACAAAGAACAGCTGAATAAAAAAATGACAATCTGAGTAAATTGACCAGCTGTTACGTTAAACTTAACAGGCCCACAATCTGACTAGTCTAGCGGAAAAATGAGAGAATGTCGAATCAAGAATCGGAAACTGACCTTTTTTGCCAGAAAATGTAATAAAAACAACTTAAAGGTCGTTAATAGTGCTGTAAACGTTATTTTCTTTGGAGTACCTAAAACGAAGATTTGTCGTTTTTTTAATTAAAAAGAGGAAAAAGTTGATCTCCGTCTGCGGAAAAAGCATTTTTATAATTTTGCTCATTTTTAAAGCCCAAAACCTGATTTTTTGCGACCGCTGTTGACGTGGAGGCTGCATATCCAAGAATTACCACTTTAATACGCTGCTAACATTTTTTGCTCAAGTTGATGGTCAGCCGAATATATTAATCGATATCGATAATTCTTTTGTCGCGCGGCTGCGGCCTTTTTCGTAATAAACAGCGTGTTTACTTTGCTTTTGTGCGACATTTTTTAAGTGATTTGCCGTTATGGGCAGTCCATCAAACCCAACCACCATTCAATTGGGCGATTATATTGTTATACAGCGCCAGAAGTATACCAAACTCCAAAAATTTGGTAGCTTGGACGCAACGGCCATATTGGGCAAGGAGCATTTGGAGCTGAAATCGCTGCTAGATCAACCCTATGGCTCCACCTTCAAGATGTGCGTGAAGGAGACAAAGGCGGGCAAACGTGGCGCACAGCGGCAACATACACTCGAGCTGTGCAGCGAGAATGAGTTGCGTAGCATACGCGATGTGCTCAACATTTCCAGCAGCGGAGCAGACAATCGGGATATCAGTGATAATGGTGAAGCGCAGGCACTTAACTCAACGGTATGTTTTGGAGTTGGGTTTGGGACGGGGAATTCCGTGGATGGAATCCGTTGGATCGGTATACAACGAATTTCTATCCCGATCCTATCTTCACTATGCTTAGAATCTGTCTATAATGTTCAATCCTAAATAATACTCTCGCTTCCTTTATAAACAGGACATTGAACAGCTGCGTGAGGCGTGCAACGAGTCCAGCAAGATTATTGAGAAGCTTGTGGAGAACTCGAAAACGTTTCACACACGCACCGAATACTCACAGGATAAATACCTGCTGAAGAAGGAGAAAAAGTACTTTGAGTTTGTGCAAATCCGACAGCCGAGCATACGTTTAATGGTAGACATATTCCATCGACAGGATGCTGAAAAGATAATGGGCATACGTGTAGATACGCTTTCCCAAATCATATCCTACTCAGGCATCTCCGGCTTTGGCAGCTATTTGTTGTACGAAAGCGGCACAAATGGACTTTTGCCAGCAGCAATGTTAAACTCCATTGGCGCTGCCACAGATGCCACACTCGTGCACATGCATCCCGGCAATGTGCCCCAGAAGCAAGCTTTACTAGCACTCAAATTGCCACTGGAACAGCAACAACGTTGCATCTCTGTCAATTTGTATTCTGTGCTGCGTGTGTTCTATCAGGGTGACAAGGCAGAGGCGACAACAACAACTAGCACAGAAACTGAGACAACAACACTTGGCACAGAAACTGAGACGAAAACAACGAGCAGAGAAACTGAAATGACAACAAGTAGCACAGAAGTTGAGTCAGCGGAGTTGACTCCTTCAACAGATGAAGATACTAACACGGAGGAGCAGAGCGACAACATTGAGCCTAGCAGCAAGAAGTTCAAATTGGATGAGTCCAACAACTGTAAGCAATCGTGATTAAAATGAAGAAAGTATAGTAAGCTTCGGCATGTCGAAGATATAGTCGCCTGATTTCGATCAAACTTGGTCACCATGCGTGGAACATTATAACATTTAGTACAAGTTAGTTTGCTTGACATATTTGTACAAACAAAACTTATATTTCTACAGACTGTTCCTATGGCAGCTATAAGATATGGTGGTCCGTTTTTTATGATATATTGTCAATATGCAAAGATAATGCTAAAACTAAAAGTTTGTAAGTTTGTCCGAATTATCTTAAAACACAGTATTTTCGACCGTTCGTTCCAATGGCAGCTATATGTTATAGTGATTCGATCCCGCCGATTCCGACATATGCACTACCTGAAACAAAAAAAAGCAGCAGTGCCTAGTTTCAACAAGATAGCTTTAAGGAAACGTCAGTTCACATAGAACAGTTAGTTCGATGGATAGTCGAAAATGGCTAGCTCTAATCGGCTGTTGATGCTGATCATATATGTATTTTAAGGGATCTCCTTTAATACGTTACACATTTTTTTTAAAAAAATTAAAATACGCTCTGCCAATAATAAAAATGTATGCGAATTGATTTCCCTTTTCCCATTGCAGCAAACAACAAAACAGCGCCGTTGCGGTGGCAGCTGGAGAACAAACGTGCCGCAGCGCTGATGCATGACAAGTTCGATAGCCTGGTAATGGCGGCCAAGGAACATCCGTCGAGTATATTGCAGGCATTGCTGCCGCTGGTGAAACCCTCGCGACCTGTGGTCGTCTTTAGCACGTGTAAGGAGCTGCTGCAGGAAACGTATATGGAGCTTAAGTCGTCTGGCAAGGTGACCAATCTGCATTTGACCTCCAATTGGTTGCGCCTTTATCAAATACTACCGAATCGCACACATCCGGAGGTCAACATGAGCGGCAATAGCGGCTACTTGTTGACGGGCTACACTTTGAAATAACAGCAAAGTTGAAGAATGGCGTGGATACATTTGTACGAAATATGTATGACTAAGTGGCTAGTAAACTAATAGGCCTGTTCTGAATTTCACTTGCGAATTAATTCGACAAAAAGTATATTGCATACTTTTTGGCTTTGTAAAGAATTAAAAGTTGTATTTTTGTTATAATTTTCAGACGTTCCTAAAATGATGATTGACTTTAGCGGATTATAAATAGCTGTGTGTCTGGAATAACTCATTCCATGTCCAACTCTAAACAAAAATATACAAAATACAATTCTTCCGATAATATCATGTCATGTTTTATATACGCACACATTCTTAAGACTATATTTTAAGTGTTGGAGTAGATCAGTGCAATGTGTAGAAATTTTAAATTGTATGTGTATGGTGTGTAAATACAGCGCTCCATTTATCTTCGGCTCAAACTAAACAGCAGGCACATGTTTGAGCAGATAAAAGTGACCACATTCGCAACGCTTGGGATCACCTTTCTCCAACCACATCCATTTGGGTGCACGATCGCCATGGCATAAGCAGCCCACCAAACGGCCATCAAAAGCTGAGGGTATCATTGTCGGATCATTCGCTCTGCCCGCACCGCGTTTAATAGGCCTGGTCATGGACCACGGATCATTGCAACCAGCATTACGCAGCATCATCTCACGCTTAAAGATGCCCGTTGCCAGCTCCAGATCATCAGTCAACTCTGTGGCAGTTACAAGCTGCATTATGTATTTTATATGACATTCACGCTCTTCACTTACCCTTCTTCATGACAGGCGTTGTTGAGATACTTCGTTGTCCAATTTCCTTGCCCCCAAATAACCGCCTTATGTTAAACTGACGCAGCAACGCAGTCAGCTTACCCTCCCCTCGTTGCGTCAGCTGCGAGATGAGTCGCTTGGATGAAGTTGAACTTTTAATCAGTCGCGAAATAAAAGACGTCATTTCGTATTATTCAAAAATCGCGATAAATCTTGTCAACTTTTAATTGTTTTTTTAATAAATTTAATATTCGAGTTGAAAGTTATTGTAGAATCCGCTTTGCGCAAAACTCAGAAACGGAATGAACATTTTCAACGAGTTGATATAAACGTTGAAATATCAAATATTAAAGCCTACTGAGACAAAAGTTGGAAATATATGTATTTGATGGTAGCTTACTTATTATTGTCAACTGGTTTAATAAAAGAAAGAAGAACAGATATCTTTCCGATGCATAGAAATTTTTCAAAGAAAATTGTTTTAAGTAAAGATACTTTGGAATCGGGACAAATTTGCAAAAAGTCGGGCGTACCCGTGACACAGATATCCCTTTTATCCCGAATCTTCACCCGGGTCTCAAAACTTCTTTCGGGTCCCCACAGTACTCTCGGGTCCCGCAAAACTTTATCAAATTAGTAGGCATTTAGCATTGTGAATGGAATCCTTAGTTTGTATTTTGACAAATTATTAAGTACCCATATATCAAATTTGGTTAAACTTGATGACATGCTAATGACCAAAAACAGATTTTTAAACCATTTTACTCAAATTGTTCATGTTAAAAAGATTTCGGGATCCGCAGTATGTTTTTGTTTTTAAATCCAGGCACGCTTGGGATCAAGGTCAAAATCTTTTCCAGACGAACGGTACCGGAAACGAAATTCTACATATTTCAAGAATTCAACTTTTGTTTTATGCTAAAGTTATCCGAAAGTTTAAAGACTACGTTATACCAAAGAATTTAAATACGAAGTAAACAAATCTAGAACGACTTTATGGGGTCATTAATTACGTCTTTGGGACAAAACCATAATTTTCTCTGCTAGTGTATAGAGAAAATAAAATAAAAAATTTTATTTTTCACCATAATACTGTAGTAAGTTGAAAACTAAGCCGATTTGAATTGAATGCATTTAAAATATATGTAAAATGCGAACAAGTAGGTAAATATAAACCGTGAGCTACAATGCACAAATCAAACAAATCTACAATTTTCGGTATTAAGTCATTTAATTGCACTGCATATCTATTTTCTTTATATATGACTTTTTATCATGTATTTAGCAAGGTTTATTGAGTTTTTCATTTCGTTTTTCCATGGCTTCAACAAATCTGTTAAAAAAAAGTTTTTCAAAAAAAAAACTAAACTAAAAGCCAATACCATAGGATATGTATTCAATGTATCTATGTAGTTATAAGTACATATTTAAAACCAAAATGATGCAAAAACCCTGGGCTCCCAATGCAGAATTCAAACTAATTTATCTTTACCATATTAAGCTATATGTTTTTGCTAAGTATCTGTATTGTTTATCATCAATTATTTAGCATCGTTTATTGAACAGTTTCATTCGTTTTTTTTTCGATGGCACCAACAAATCTCAACAGCGACAGCAAATTGAAAAAAAATACTTAAATAAAATGCTGACTCCGAGACGAGGTGCACATTGCATTTAAGGTTGATCAATGGTTTTTGGGTTGATGTTTGTTTTATTTTGAAAGCTAGTTTGTTGACTTTTAGCTTAATAGTTGGTTTTGTGTGTGTGCTTTTTTTTTTTGTTATTAATTGGTTTTATTTAATTAATTAATAATAACTTTAAACAGCTGCCTTCTCGACCAGTTTGAACCAATGGCCGCACTCACAACGCTTCTGGTTGCCCTTCTGCAGCCACATCCACTGCACATAGGTCTGATCCTCTTCGCCTGAGTTGAGATTGGGATTGAGTGAGATTAGTATTGTATAGTTTGGATTATGTAGAAGAAACTACTTACAGATGCAGCCCACAATGCGGGCATCGAAGGCCGATGGAATCAAGTTGGGGTTCTCCTTGGTGCCCGCACCGCGCTTGAACACCTTCATGTCGAAGGGATTATCGTTGCCAGCCGCTTTGAGCAACAATTCGCGCTTCTCAATGCCCGTGGCATGTTCCATAGGATCGTTCATCACTGCAAAAGAATGGCAAAAATGTATCCAGCATTATTTGTCTGCAAACTGATAAGCGCCTTTATCAGGTCAAACCCCCTGCACAGCTCCCCTTTTGCGTTGCAGTTGTTGTTTTTTTTTTTTTTTGTTGAATCAGCTGTGTAGGCGCCTGGTTACATAAAGCCAAACATAAAATGCATGTTCCCCACACTTTTCCTAAGTCTGGACTAAGCTGACGATGCAGGAATTATGTATTGTTAATTAACCAACGTTCGCCTACAACAAAATGTTGTATATAAAAACACATTTGCACTGCGCGTAGTTATTACATAACCTCCTCCCTCTACACAATGCACATCTTTTGGCTAACAGAAATTGGTTTGCAAGCTTGCGGTTGTCATGATCAGGTTGTGCGCTGTTTAGGCCCATATCCGTATTATGTAATCCGGATGATGCAGGCGCCGTGAAAGCGGCTCAAGTGACCCACACGCAGTTTTGGGGTGAAAAGGCGGACGTGACGCAGGAGTTGCGTTATTTGAGCGGGTTTTCTTAACTTACTTTTGCAGGAACGCACGGATTGGTATGTAACATTCTGGCGTGCGGCGGCACGAAGCGCCATGCGTCCACAGATCGAAGCCATTGTTCCTTTTTTGCAAAAATTTGTTGGTCTTAAGTGTGATGAACAGCCGAATTCTTTCGTAATTTTTCACAGCGAGACTCAGGGCAGGTGTTGGTTTATGAGTGGTGTAGTCCAGTTCACAACTGGTTCGATATCACTGTTAATTGGCATGAGCTATTGAACTAGTATAAACACCAAATATCGTGTATTTTCCAACACACAAAAGTTGACTATAAGGGGTATTCGGGAAACTGTTTTTGATTTGATTAAAAGTGTTGTTAAAAAAGACTGTCCCATACAAAAATCAAAGCAAAGCAGTTTTCGGAAAGTTATTGCCTCGAGAACATCATTTCGTCACTTTGTAAGTTTGTGTAAATGTTCTGAATAAAAATATTTCACCAAATGTTTTAAATATGCAGAAATGCAAATTGAAATTCAATTGATTTTGATTTCAATTTGATTTTCAGAGCGGACGCTCACATTTTAGAAAATCATTTGGTCACTTTGAAAGTTTGATTAAATTTTTTGAATAAAAATATGCCGCCAAATGTTTTTAAATTACAGCAATGCATTTTAAAAATCACTTACATAGTTTTATGAATAATAATTGTGTATAATTTGGCAACATGTATTAGATAAAATGAGTACGGCAACACAATTTATTTTTATTTAAATTTTCAACAAAATCCAAAGCAACTAGATTGTTTTTTCTTTTTTTTCAGCATTACCTGCTGAATTTTGTACTAAAGTTTTTTACTGTTTTTTAAATCAATATATCTTTGTAACGATTGTCAAAGTTTTCAGGTCAACCAGTAAACTCCAATGAGCATATAGTTTAGTCTACGTTTGGCAACAGTTGAATACAGTCACAATATTTCACCCAAAAACAAGTTCATATTTTTAAAATCAGTATATTTTTAAAAAACGAAACAGTAAATCGCAGATATGCCTAGTGAGCTTATAACATTGCAGTTAGGCCAATGCGGCAATGAAATTGGATTTGGCTTCTGGAAGCGGCTGTGCAAGGAGCATGGCATCACGCCAAACGGCCAGCTGGAGGAATACGCAAGAGTACAAGGAATCGATGATCGCAAGGAGGTTTTCTTTTATCAAGCCGATGACGATCACTTTATACCGCGTGCGGTATTGCTTGACTTGGAGCCCCGTGTCATTAATACCATTATGACCTCGGACTATGCAAAGCTTTATAATTCTGAGAACGTGTGCCTATCCAAGCAAGGTGGTGGAGCAGGCAACAATTGGGCATCTGGCTATAGTCAGGGCGAAAAATTGGAGGATGATATCTTTGACATAATTGATCGCGAGGCGGAAGGAAGCGAATTTCTGGAGGGATTTGTTTTTTGCCATTCTATTGCAGGCGGCACTGGGTCCGGCGTGGGCTCGTTTTTAATGGAACGCCTGGTCGATCGTTATCCAAAGAAGGTTATTCAATGTTTTAGCGTTTTTCCAAACCAGAATGCGATCAGCGATGTCGTTGTGCAGCCGTACAACTCGATACTAACGCTGCGTCGCCTCATCAACGATGCGGATAGCGTGGTTGTATTAGACAACACCGCTTTAAATCGCATTGCTGCCGATCGTTTGAATATAGATCATCCAACGTTTACGCAGATCAATTCGCTTGTCTCGACCATCATGAGCATGAGCACCTCGACGTTGCGATATCCATCGTGGATGCACAATAATCTTGTGAGTTTGTCGGCACAATTGATACCCATGCCTCAGCTGCATTTTTTGATGAGTGGCTACACACCGCTGATTCCAGACGCACCATTCACCATTCAGCCGTCACATGTGCGCAAGACAACGGTGCTGGATGTAATGCGCCGCCTGTTGCAACCACAGAATATGATGGTGTCCACGGGTCCCGACCCTACAAATCGTCATTGCTATATATCCATCCTGCATATCCTACAGGGCGTTGTGGATCCCACCCAGGTGCATAAATCGTTACAGCGTATACGGGAACGTAAAGTGGTGAAGTTCATACCATGGGGGCCAGCTGCAATACAGGTGGCAAAGGTCGGATCCTCAGCCTTCTTGCAGAGCAGCTCTCGTGTAGCTGGTTTGATGTTAGCAAACCATACGAGCATTTCTTCCCTTTTTGACCTCTCTCTGACCCAGTATGACAAGCTGCGCAAGCGTGGCGCCTTCCTTGATCAGTATGAACGCGTTGACATATTTAAGGATGATTTGAGCGAACTAGATGAGTCCCGGGAAGCTGTGGCATCCCTTATGGAGGAGTATGACGCGGCCACAAGCATTGATTACATGCAGTTTGTTGGGCATAAAGGAGCTGGCGATTCAAAATTTGAATAATCAAAATTGTTAACCTTTTTAAAAGTTTGCTTCTGCCACATATGTACAAACCAAGGACAAATAAAATTGTAAATTATTTATGCCGTATTTATGCCGCATTCGTTTATTTAAGAGTAGAAAATCAATCAGGCCCTATTAGCATTCCTAATGTTTATTGAATGGGAATTATTCAATTTGATATTGTGTTCCTCTTTTCGAATGAAAAAGATATTGTTCCTACCATTTTTAAGATTAGTTTGAATACTTATCATTCCACTGTCTAAAAAACCAAACTTTTTAAGCCGACATTTTCATCGATATTCGCAGTTCAAAACAGCTAGTAGTTGCGATTTCGGATGTTTTCATTAAAATCAAACCAACACTTATTTCGGTTATACCTGCAATTAATTTACATTAATTTAATCAGAATCAGTTTCAGGAATCCCTCTAATGCAAATATCGAATAAATTAATCGAGCAATCGAGTTTAGCAGCACGGCGTTGCCAGATTGTTTTTAGCAACCGAACTTGGCGCCAAGCTGCCATAATTAAATTTATTTTTGAACAGTGTTTTACAAAAGGAAATGACACGAATTAATAATGAATTAGGGAAGGCAATTAATGATTAGGTAGGAAAATAAAAATAACAAGCAGACAATATTGAAATATATCGATGTGCATTGCTTATATTATACTGTTTTGGTTTGGTTGCCAAGGCAACGAAAAGCCTACCAACATTTTTTTTTATGAAAAAACTTAAAAAGTAAAGTGCAATATGAACACTAAGCCGACAATTTGTTTTGATATATCCAAAAATGAACGCTTTCAAATTACGGACAACTATAAGATGCTACATCGCAAGCTAAAGGCTAATTGGAATGTAGAGCAGTAAGTAAAATGTATGATTTGAAATTGTGAAATTGTCTAAAATAAATTGAATATGCAGAAGCGACAGTGAATTAAACCAAGAGCGCTTATCGCGAACAAAAGTCTTTGTGCTGGCCGGACCGCAGGATCGTTTTACCGAGGATGAGTTTGAAGTGCTCAAGGAGTATGTGGAACAGACCGGCGGCAGTTTGTTGGTGCTGCTTGGCGAGGGCGGCGAACAGGAATTCAATACGAATGTCAACTTCTTTCTGGAACAGTACGGCATCTACATAAACAATGACAATGTTGTGCGTCCACATTACTACAAGAATTTCCATCCCAAGGAGTGCATTGTGGGCGGTGGCGTTGTCTGTGAGTCCATGTGGCGGCAATTGCTCAAACGGGACATTGAAAAGGTGGACTATGATTTCAGCGATGAGAAATATAAGATACACTTTCAGTATCCATATGGTGCCACCTTAAATGTCTCCGAGCCGGCCAATGTGCTGCTAACAACGGGGCCTGTTGTCTATCCTTTCAATCGACCTTTGGCTGGTTACTATAGCAATGCTAAGGGTGGCAAGATATTAGCATTGGGTTCCGGCTACATGTGGCATGACAAGTATGTGCAGGATAAAACAAATGATGCCATGCTGGAGTATATGCTGCAGCTGCTGGGCACAAGCGACATTAGCTATACGCATTTGGACTTTAATGATGTGGAGGTAAGTGTGGCAAGCTCTTGGGTATTTGGCATTTTCTAACTCATTTCCTTTAGCTTAATGATAACAAACATTTTACGGATTTGGCCTTTCTGGCTGAGATGCCCAAGGCGTGCTTGATTGACTCCATTGGCACTGAAATGCCCGCTGATTTCAAGCAAATGTTTGACATGACGCTATGCTCTTTAAGCAATCGTTTGCTCAAGGATGTCATTGATACCTATGAACAGCTACATGTTAACTATGAGCCTTTAAGAATTATAAAGCCACAGTTTGAGATACCGCTGCCGCCGCTGCAATTGGCCACATTTCCGCCCATTTTTAGTGAGCCACCCGCACCGCCGCTGGAGCTGTATGATTTGGATGAAACTTTCAGTCCAGCTCGCTCCCAGCTGGCACACATTACCGGCCAGTGTCTGCAGGCGCTGCAGTCCAAGGAGCCAACACGTCGTGCTCTCAATCAACGTGAGCTGGAGAACTATGTGAAGGAGTGTGCGCGTATAACGGCTATTGTGAGGGAACAGCAAGATATGCCAGCACGAGAGATACTCAATATTGTGGCGCGACAGATAAGCAGTTATACGCCCTATGTGGAGGACTAGACATCAGGTGATCCAGTTACGCGACAGCGTTGCGCATTCCTCGCCAAAATTTTGCTCTTATAATTATTTTCTTTATATTGTGTTTTTTATTTTTTTGGTTTTGTGCAAATCAGCGAATTTGAAATTTTGTTTGAGCGTATTTGTGCAAAATTTGTAAACCAAGTCCGTTTTATGTAAACATGTTGGCGACTCGTGTTCGAAACATGGCCAGCGTTCTCCCGACGCTCGACTTTGCTAAAACTTTGCTTAAATTACACAGAAAATGCATAAAATTTTGTTCGTAACACAAAACCTGTGGGAAGTAAAGCAATATACTAAGCATAATGCACACAAAACACTCATAACCAAAATTTGTTTATTTCAAATTGGGCTTCACACAATTAATTATTTTATTAATATTTCTCTAAACACATTTTTGTAGGGGAGGGGGCATAAGGCATCCCAAGGGGCTGCATAGGTTTTTAGTTTTTAGGTGTCGACAATTTGTTTGCCTTTTTAGGGGCCGCAAGCTGGCTGCTAATTGAATGTTGGGGATTGTTGAGGGGAACGCGAACGGGGCAGCATGCTGAGGGGGGGCATATCCGTGAAGTGTGTGTGTGTGAAACCGCTAGTTAATGCTTGTCACAACAAATGCTGTCATCAATCGCTGCTCGACGCCCTGGGGAGTTTTGCGACATCAAAATAAAAAGCAACTGTTTGCCCGAGTGTCCTGTTAAACAACAACAACAATAACAAACAAACAAACTCGAGTGTGCCCGACTACGAGACTCCCTGCTCCCAACTTGCACTTCAAGCAGTTCAGCGGCATTGCATGCAAGCAGTGGCTGTCAAACTGTTGCTTCTTCCTGCTGAGACAGGCGGAAATATATTCTTCAATAACTTTGATGTTTATTATCCGATCGTAATGGAATTTACGCAACTGATTAACATTGATTAAATAAATATGTGTACCAAAAATCAAAGCAAAATCTTTAAAATTGGCGTTCCGGGGGTGCATCCGAAATCTGGAACCTGCATGTCAAGTTTGGTGTCTCTAACTCTTATTGTCTCTGAGTTCGACGCGTTCATACGGACGAACGGACGGACAGACGGACATGGCTAGTTCGTCTCGGCTGTTGATGCTGATCAAGAATATATATACTTTATATAGCCACAAATACCTCCTTCTGCCTGTTACACACATTTGCAGTACTTCAATACTCCCTTTTTCCCATTTTAAGGGGAAAACAGGGAGTAAAAATAAAAACGATCCAACAACTGACGCTAGTAAATCTCTGTTTTTTATCACACTGGTTTTCAAAGCACAGCATCAACAGGAACTGTTGACCTAAATTCTCTGGAGCATACAAAAATAACGGCAGCTGAGATAGTTTAGTCAACTGCCTGCAGATCCTTAAGATTATTGCCAGTCTTAAAACTAGATGTTAAATATCAAGTGTCGAATCGTATGAAGATACTTAAAAAACGTTTTATAATCAGTCATTATTAGCTTTTAAAAATGTAGTTGTGTCGCTGAAAGTTAACAGTTTTGTTTTGGATTGAAATCATTCCATTAATTATATTCAGTTTATGCCAATGTTTAATTATACAAGCAATCTTTCTCTTTTATTGCTTTACAGCAAATCTTGGTAAAGTAAAGTACATATTTAATTGTCTTTTATTTCATTGGCGCTTTATTTTTATACTCTTTTTTTCTTCAAAAAAGCGTATGCTGGTTTTGTGAAATGTCCGTCTGTATGTCCGTCCATACGAACGCAATTACTTTCTGCGGTTTTGAAGCTAGAGGAACCAAGCTTATTATGTGTATTTGTTTGAATACATGTACCATATCCCAAAAGTGTAGCATGTTTGATATTGAAATCGTTTTTGATACAGTATTCAGATTTAGAAAAATGGATTAAATTTGATTGTTTGATTTGTGTGTTTGATTAAAACAAAAAAATGGTTTTTAAAAAAGGTTAAAAATAGTATTTGGCCTGTAGAGAATATGCAACTTTGAAAAATATTTAAGAAAACAAAGAAGCCTGCTCTCATTTCCGATAACTTTAAATTCCAAATCGTTTTAGATTTGGCTTTACGATTTTCAAATAAAATAATAATATTTTTACCTTTTTAAATATGAGTTCAAATTCTGCTCATTCAAGTGTCTCAACAGCAAAACTTTTCAGTTCGAATTTTCTATCGATATTCGAAATTTAGAACAGCTAATTATTTCGATACCGCATGTCTTGATTGGAATCGGAAACAAAAGCATGCCTGATTAGGTTTCAAAATGATTAGGTTTCATAAGTGTATTAAAAGGTAAGAGAAACAAAAATCTTTAACAAATAAGAGTTTTCGATTTTTAAATTCACTGAAAACGACTGTTCTTATTTGTAGAACATTCTATATTATAAGCAAAGTATCTAAAAAAGTCAAATTTGATGTCAACTTAATCTACACAATAAACTAAGCGCAATAAAGAATGAATTCCGTTTTTTCTTTTAGCAGAATCATCAAGTTTTCCCCAAGAACCCATGACCCTTCATATCGATTTGCTTGCGCTCCATTTTTGGATGACTTCCAACTGTCAAGTCAGCAACAATGGATATGAAAATGGAAATGGCAACGGCTGGTCAATCAATCAATATTGAATATTCCCACAAGCGTTCTATGTTGATTGAAGCTCAGTGCGAGTAGCTCCCTGTTTGGTGGCCATTTTGTTGTTTGCAGTTCTGACCACTAAATGTCGATAGGGAACAGAGCAGAGCAGAGCAGAGTAGTACGGTTTCGAGTACACAACTGTGTGTGGGGGCAATAATCTGCAAGTAAAAATAAAAAATAAAAAATAAAAAAAATGTAAAAGAGGTTATATTGAAATACGATATGAGCCAAGTAGGAAGTTACCTTGAGTGCATTTCTATATTGACAGTGACAATGCTGTCCAAGTCAACGTTTGTCGTTCATTCATGGTTTCAGTCAGTCAAACAGGTTCACAGGCTCAACAGAAGCCGCATAAGGTTTTTCCTCACTCCACCTAAACCCTCCTACTCCTCCGATATGTGCTGCTGCTTCTTGCTCGTCAAACAGTACAACAACAACAACAAAAAAAAGAAGAAAGAAAATCGAAATGCAACTTCATTTGCTCATGCTAGATACCATTTGGCAGTTTTGTTGGTATGACAAAACTCACAACAGCTGTGTGTGTTGTTGTTGTTGTTGTTGCTGTTGCCATTGCACTTCCGCCCTGCTCAGTTCTTGCCTGTTCCTGGTTTCTACTGGCGCTGTCCTCTCCTCAGTTACCACCGTGCAAATATCATTAAAGTCAAGAGGTTTGTTTGTCTTTTCGTGGCATCCTTTTAGCAGCTGTGATTGCATTCTGTCTCTCTCTCTTTGCCCCCTTCGCGTTAGGAGGGCTTATAAGCTATACGGTTACTCCCAAAAAAAAAAAAAAAACTAAAAATAAAACAACAACATTGCGCATTTGTCACCTGTGCTGGAAATTCCGGGAAAACCCTCATGGAAAGCGTGCCGCGGAGGTGGTCGAAACTAGCCCGCTTGATGCGGGTCTGTCGCGACATCATTTTAATTAAATTACACCACCAAAACGTGCGACATCACAATAATTTTCATTGTCAAAAATGGTCATAATAAAAAACAACACGTCTGCATTCAACACACACAAACAAGAAGCTAACTATATAGTGTGCTAGAATAAGAGAGCTAACATAGAGCGAGACGAACACACACAATCAATTAAAAGGTAAAAAGGTTTCGAGTTGGAGCACCCAGCTTAAAGATTTGATTTAACCTTTGTGTGTTCATTGTGCAAGATAAGCTGGAAATAGTGAATTGAAAAAAAGGTTGGGGATAAAAAAAATGGTATCTTTTTGTAAATATGAAATACTCGTTCCAAATTAGTTATCTCTAGCTGTTTAAGTCTTTAAAAAAAGATAAAAATTAAGAATTGATAAACAGCATATAATAACACATCTTTAAGTAATTAACAATAATATACCAAACATGTTTCGTACAAGCACTTTGTAACCCCAACACACACACAAGGGTTAATACTACACCGTTGACCCAAGTCAGTCTTGGCACGCTTCGGCTTTGTTGTTGTTATTTTAGTTGGCTTGTGAATGATAATGGGCAGATTGGGACTCCATTATTGAAATAGAAAGCTTGTCTTTTATGTTTTTCGTCATTGTTATGAATTTGTCACAAGAGCGCTTGTTGTACATCGAAACTCTAATGATGCTTGTAAATGCAAAACAAATGACACGAAAGCCCAAGATCCCAACATCAGGTCCCAGTTAAGACTAAAGTTAAAAGTTAAAGTTACAGCCAAACCTCCCAATGGAAATATTTAAAGCGCGTGTACAATTTAAAATGAAATAAAATCAGACTGTGGCAGCTTTCGAAATTTTATGAGCATGTTGCGCTTATTAGCTGCAGTACGAGAAATGGCGACAGGCCACAGCAACAAACAAACAAACAAACAAACAACAACAAGCACGACATGCATTTCCACGGCTAATTTTTCACGCACGTTCCATACCCGTCTCCCTTCCTTCATACCAAGGAACGACAGCGAGCGACAGCTCCTGGCCAGGCTACAGCTTATTATACCCTGTACTCGATAATTTCGGATAAGGAGCATGCTGAAGTCTTGCAAGTTTGACATGCCAAATCATGTAAACATGTGTTTCTTCATATTGCTACAATAAATTGAGTTTTAAGGGTAATTTCGAACTTAGCTTTAGCAATTTCTAGACATTTTAATTGTGTTGTTTTGATAAACTTCTAAAGTCTTTAAAATACGGACTATATTTATAAAATTTCATTATGTTCAGGCCTGTTCCCATTTCGGAGAATTTTCATTCCGAACCGTTCTTGATTTCCACTTCACTTCTCAAGTAAACTTTCTCTCTTTGAAAACAGAATTCTTTATCGATTTTCGCATTATTCGTAATTCGAATTTTTTGATTTTAATTGGAAATAAGAATTGCTTTGATTAGTTTAAGAAGATCTGTATTTCACGATCTTAATGATCCCGATGGTTCTTAAAAATTAATTCAATAAGTTTGAGGTACTTCTAAAAATAGTAGTATTTTATTAAAGAACTTATCAAATGTTGTGCTCATCTATTGAATTTGTGAAACAACTTTATACAGAGTATTATGAAATTCGATAATTCGCAAATAGTTGTAGCCATTGGTGTTGCTTTTGTTTTTGGCACGCCAACACGCACAAAAAATTCCAAGAGATAAGCATCGTGTACGACAAGGTGTATTATGGACCCGGTCCCCAGTCAACGTCGCCGTCGAGTGCCATACTGTTGACTCTGTTAAATTGCCAATATTTATGGTTTTTGCTGTCCGAGCTGACTTGTTAAATGGGTGTTCCAGCATCCAGCCAAAAGCAGCAGCAGCAGCAGCAGCAGCGACAGCATCAGCAGCATCAGCAGCAGCAGCAGCAGGAGCAGCAGCATCCAGGAGGAGACCCCCTAAAATGGGTAGCTGCGAAACGTTTAAATACAAAACGTGTTGGTCCGATAAGCACGCAAGCGTGCAAGCAGAAAGCAGCAAGAAGCAAGCAGCAAGCAGCATGCAGCATGCAGCAAGCGGCAAGCAGTCCAGTCGTGTCGTGCCATCAATTTTGACATATGCATGTCAAAGTTTTTTTTGTTGTTTTTTTTTTTTTTACAGCACGACGCCATTTTGAAAGGCCCCGTCCTGTGCTGTCTCTTTCATTCGGTGCGAGTGCCATCTCTTTCGCGCTGTGCAGCAAAGCATTAAAGCAGAAATGCGCAATGTCGTCAACGCTCGTTTGCTGAAGCTATAAAAATGTCAAAACATGCAACAAATAAAGAAGAATTATACTGAAATCTAACGAGAGCAAAATAAAACCAACAACAAAATATATATGTATGTATATATATATATATACTAAAATGATATAAAAAAGAAAATTGTGACGCTTTGACGCAGATAACAAACCAGTCAAGCAGTCTACAACAAAGTTGCACTGCAACAGAACTGGAAATTAACACTTTGGAAAGGTGTTTGCAACTGAAGAAAAATGTGATTTGTATCAATCATTTGAGTCTTATTATAAAGCTTGAACTAAATATCATGCTTTATACAATCTTGTTAAATTAAGTTTTAGTTTTGCAGAATAAAATGTTAAAGCTTATCTGAAAAACTCATGTAATTGACATATTTATGTTAATAACAGAGCGCCATATTAGAACTGCTGTTTAGCATCATGCTGAAATGTTAATAACAGTGTAATTTGTTTCCCGCTAACATGACTTGTTTCGTTCTTTAACATTCTAGCTAAAATAGCTAAGCTTAATTTTAACTGAGGCATGTTCATTTGCGATTCCGATCAAAACTTTAGCTATTTTATGTTTCGAACATTCGCTAAATGAAAAATGAAAAGTATTCGAGTTTAACGAACGGCTTATACAAGTATTTCAGCCGAAAACAGGAACTCTCAATCCAAAAAGAATCAAAACGAAAAGTTTTTGGAAATAATAAAATGTCTGTATATTTATGACACATAAAAATATAACAAAATTGAATCTATTATTATTTCAATACTCTCTTTTTGTTACTAATCTCAAACTTTTTGTAAATGTTATAACTATTTTTGAGTAGAGTATTTCCATAAGTTTATTATATTTTTAGTTTTTATTGCATTTGCTTTATACAGTACCTACTCATATTAAATAATAAAAAAATGTGCAGTTTTTTTTGTAGTTTTCTGAGCATCTTTGCTGTTGTTGTTTTCTGGTTGATACGTTGCTGATCTTGCGGTTTTTTTTTATGGTGGTTTTGAGCAACAAACGAAACACCTCAAAAAGTAAATTATGAATCTGAACGTTAAAAAAGTTTTTCGAAACATTTATTGAAATTGTAGATGTGTGAGATGATTTGCTAGTCAGAGGCCCACCAAAAAAAAAAAAAATATAAAAGGGGCCCTTATCAGGCACAATAGATCGCCGTTCAACTTGTCATATGTCACACCTGATCATTTGTCAGTTGTCTACAGTTTACGAACGCCCACGGATCAAGTATGTGGGTTGAGGGGAGTGGCAGGGGGGGGGAGGTAAGGGGACCGGTTGCACTGTTGAGCGATAAATCAATGCGCCGCATGTTACATTTGACGCTCATAAAAATGCAAATCGTATGCATAAAATATAATTTTTATAACTTAATTAACTGAGACTCTCTGGGTGCAGAGTCTGGGGCGCATGCTGCGCTTTGGCTTGTTGGAGCTCATTAAACTGGCGCCAAGTTTTGAAATTGATTTTGTTTTTGGCTAGCAGAGGCGATATTTACATGACAATGACTCGGATGGACACCAATTGGTCAGTTGTTTGCGATTTGGTTTGTGATAAGGGCGCAGTCTGCTGCTTATCAAATGACCAGCCAACTGAGTAGGTAGCTGACACTGCATACAGTTACACACTGAGCTTAACTCATTTCTTGGAAGGCTTAGCCATCTGAGATATACACTTTTGGCTTGATGGCTGACAGAGCGCGTACGACAGACAGACAGACAGACATACAATAAAATAATCTGCCTCTAATTTGGGTGTCGTTTACACGTGCCAAGACCCTCCGACTGATGAACCTCATCATGATGAGTTGGATATGGCTTGGAAAGGGGAAACGGGGTAAGGGGAGCAGCTCATTATACAAGTGTAATCGCTAAATCTAAACGAAGACTTGGTATGCATTGGATTTGAAATTGGTAGTAACATTGGTAGATTGGCGTTTACAGTCTAAACTTCTAACGGAATTTGAAAGTCGAAAGGCATTGGCATTTTTAAGGAATTTCTGTTGATGAGTTAGTACTTTCTCTGTTAACTTAAGTTAAGCATAGAAACACTTGAAATATTAACAAGGCTGCAATATTTTTCTTAACAAGAAATCTTAGTGTAGCTCAACTTAAGACCAATTCACTTCTTCTACCTAATTTCCAGTTAAAGTAATATAATCTACACTTTTCCAGCTTATTCTTTTATATCTCTTAACATTTTTGTACTAACTAAGACTGAACACAGCCATCAATTAAAAGTTTACCCCTTCTTTTTAACTAAATGCCTTAGCCCTTCGATTTGTCATTTTGTTCTTTGTCATTTGACGTCTCAGACATTTATTTATATTCATGTGTGTAATTTGCTATTTTTTTTTTTGCTTTTCCAACAGCCTGACACTTGACCCTATCAAATAATAACGACTTGTGTACATGACTGGACAGGCACTGAATTGGTGACTGTCTCGAAATCTGGCGCCGTTTACAATGCCATCGGCAAAACAAAATAAAACAAAAAAAAACACAAAAAAGAAACATCAGCCAAATACATATAGAAAAGTCAATAAACTTCAATGTGATAAGTTGACAGCGGGCGGTATCACTAAGGAATTAACGTAGGGTTTCCTTTCCAACTGAATCACACAAAGAGTTAGAAGTTCAAGTGCATAAGAAGTTAAAGGATAATTGTGTTTGATTTCTTGTATTTGCATTTATAAGCTGAGTTAAAGCTATTAAGAAAGATTCTATAAAAAATACCTATGTGATATTTAATTATTTATAGTAATGTTGATAAATATTTCAAAGTATTACCGTAGTCGCTCGCACATCAGAATTTTTAAAATTTTCGCAAATTAGAACTGCCTTGGAACCGTAGTGTTCTAACATGCGATCGATCACCGCATAACATTTTGTGGCATCTCAACTAAGCACATAATAAAGTTGTATGTAGTTTTGATACTATTGAAACTTAATTAACTAAATTTGGTATAAAGACTACTGCTTAAGACAATCCTCTTGAAAGATCCAAACAATAAATCTTCCCATGCTCACTTTCGTCCCTTCAGAAACTATAACTATTACACTAAAGTCGGGTTGCTTAAAAGTTAAAGTGATAGTTTCAAAACATTTGTTGAAGGTGTTATATGCCTTCTGGTATTATAAGTATGCTTAAATCCGAATAAAAGACTATAGAACGATACAGTCTGCAGTTTCGAACTGCTTCCTTCTTACTTTGTAGTACAAAGTCTTATTCTTTTTAAGCCAACATTATTAACTATCTACTGCTATCATTGACTAAAATCAGTTATAGACATAATCAAAAACTATTTATACTCTCTAAATACCACCCTTGTTGCTTGATTGTATTTAATCTTACCTCTCTCCTTTCTGAATAACCTTAACCATATACTGACTGACTCATTTCTGTATTTACAGTGTGTGACCCATCGCCAGCTGGGTTTCCTTTTGTTGGTTTTTGTTTTTGTTTGTGACTTACTGTCAACTGGCGCTACAGAAACCCGTTGGCATAAATTATAACTGCACGGCGCTCGGCCAATGTAAACAGAGTAGGAGCCGGAGCCTGCGCTTTTGTGCCCATCTTCAACTCCAGCTCTAAACTATATGTCCGTCAACCAGGTTCAGCTGCAGTACCAGCTTCAGCTTCAACTTCAGCTTCAGTTCCAGCTCCAACTCCAGCGATTTTTAACACGCACAGCGGGTGCTCATTGTCCAAGGCAGTTAAACAAGACGCTTTTCAGCTCGTAAAACATGGTACAGGGGTTTGAGTTAGCCTGGGTTCTTCTTCTTTTTTTATTTGTTGGTTTTGGGATAATAAAGTTATTGATTTGTGTTTAAGTGGCGTGGGTGAAACGCTGGGCGCAATGCTGTGGGTCCCTAACTCCCTACGAATAAATAAAAAAATATAAAAAAAAGGTACGCTGATCTTTCACAGACCCAAGGCACAAATTAATGTGCCACATTTGTGGCAATCTCGTCGCATTTATCAGTTTATTTGTTTTATTAAATGCTCAAACTGTTAAGGCCTTAAGCTGACGCCTGTCAATTGCGACATAAGCAAGTCACGTACCCACCCAGGCTCTGATCCAGGCTTTTTTCCCCTCTACTCCAACTGCCAACTTCCAACCTGCAACCTCCAACCCTACTCCCCTTGTACGGTCATCTACTTGCCGATTGGGGCGTGGGCGGGCGGCGCGTTTAAGTAGCTTAAACAGACGCGGTGGTCCGAGGCATAACTTTGTCTAATGACTCGGAAATCCGTCACTAATAATAAAAGCCAAGGCTATAAAAGGCAGCAAGCATTTGAGACGTCAGCGTTCAGTTTGTCGTTCACAATTCGACGTTCCAAGCTGAGCGTCGTCGCCTCTCGACGTCTCTCCGAGAGTTGCATTTCTGCATTGGAGTACGCTTCGTGGTATAGGGGGGCACGGGGCAGGGGGGGGGGGTGTGTGCTGTAGCCGGTACCGGGGTTGAGGCCGAGGCTTGACATTGAGCACGTGTGCTTCATAATCCTATTACCTCGAGAGCAGTTGTGGATTGTCGCTTGTCGGTTTTATGAATGAACATTTTTGCCAGGTTTTTTTTTTTTTTTTTTTTGTAGACGTACTATAAGCCAATTAATTTGCTATAAACTTTAATACTGTGAATGAAAATCAAAGCTGGCATTTATATTAGTAGCATTTAAAATAATATGCATTAATTATACAAATTAAAATTAAACTATAAATGCCTGTTCCGGTTCCGCATTCAGTAAGATATTGCGAAAAGGATTTTACTTTAAATGTTCTCAGTTTTCACTTTTGATAATTTCGACAATTTAATTATTTATTTGCAATTTCTTTCCTAAAGCAACAAGTAATTTTTTAAATTTAAGTGCTAGTCACAAATTAAAAATTAAATTTATAATTATATTTTAATTTGTATTTGAATTTTTATATAATATAAGTTTTTATTTGAGTTTTACTAAAAATACTGTAAATATAATAAGATAAATTGAAAAAATGTTAACTTTAATTAGAATGTATTTATTATTACTACATAATATTATTATTATTATCATAAGTATTATTATTATTATAATTATTTTCATTAGAACAAGGATTAAATTAACTTGCCACTGAGATTTACAAGATAAGCAGCAATAGGGTAATTTTGAAATTTTAAGGAAATTTTTCATTCCGCAAAAAATTTTGACGTAAGTGGAAACCGGAACAGGTATATATATTACTTTCATCTGATTTTTACTTTCGGCAAGACTTTGAGCAAGCGAAATTGCCTACAATGTTCCGTTTATATCTTTGTCAAGATTTACCAAATTAAACTCACTTTGCTTAGATTTACGACTGAACTAAGCTGCCTTTGAGATGGGATTCAACTTATGAATCTAAAGCAATCATTTAAGAGAACTTCGAACTTGGACCAAAAGTTGATAAGAGAAAAGGTCTTTTAGATTTCAAAAGCAGGCGCTCAATTTTAGAAAATGTTCTTCAATGCTCATGTTTTATTAAATCCTACCCCAGACTTTTGTGAACTAATGAAATTTTGATCATAAAAATCAATAACAGGAAACTTAAAACTAGTTCTTAAGCAAATTGGGTGTCAAACTTTAACCCAGCAATTTTGAACAATTAAAATCAACTAACTAGTTAATTAGCATGCTCAGCTTAAAAATTGGCTTATGCAATTCTACTAAATGGTCCTAGTCAAATCAAATGCCAAAAAAAAAGCATTTAGTTTTCAAATGAAAGTTAAATGTCACACAGAGCCGAGGAGTTGGGAACGCCCCCAAAATGCTCTATTCACGCATTTTGAGTGCATTTCCACTTTTCAAATTTGGTGTGTGTTTTTGTTGTTTTTTTTTTTGTTGTTTTTGGGATACCCACGCATGCGCCTTTGTGTTGCGAGGGTTGCAGGAGGCGAGCCGAGCCAAAAAAAATTTCAAAATGGCTGCGCAAATATTTGATTATCGGTCTGGGGAACTTGTTGGGGACTTTGGCGCTGTTGTTAAGCCTAACTGTTACTGTCGCAATTCATTGAATTTGCAGGGCTAATTAAACACGTTAACAACTGTCGCGATGCGATGAAGCGTGCAGGGATAACTTGCCATTTGGGATCGTCGCCAGTTGCTCGTCGCCGGTCGCCAGACGCCAGACGCCAGCCAAAAGATATTGCACAGTCTGTTGCCCTGGTTCCGATTTTGTTGCTGTTCGTAGAGATGCCTATGGACCACTCTTTAGACTGGGGCACTGATATTTTGTTGTTGGTTATGGCTAAAGACCAGCGGCTTGGTAGCTGTCCATACGGACAATATGCGACATGTATACATGGTATGCCTTTGGATACAGGTAAAGGTACAGGAATAGGGATACGTATAGGGTTAGGAACAGGGACAGAGGACCGCATCGTTGCCTAATGCGAGTGGACAGTTTGCCTGGCGCCCAATCAAGTGTTTTCAAATTGGGTTAAGCGAGTACAACACAGAGGTCCCCAAAAAAACAAAAATATCAACAAAATATACATACATATATATATATAAAACTGCAAGCCCCGTTCGTGGAAACGAAAGCGATTCCAGGAAGCATTCAGCGCTGCCCACTTGCTGCACAATTGCAAATGCCGTTAATATGCTCGGTAAGCAGTAAAAGCAGCTGTCCTGGCGCCGCCCTAAAAACCAACAAATTCCACTCAACTTCTGCCCAACAAAAACACAAACAACGCAAACTCACTCAGTGTGCGACAGAGAGCGCGCATGCAGAAGATAAGGGCAAGTGTGCGAGCGAGTTGGCATTCAAGTTGAGTGAAGTGGAGCTTGATGATTTTTATTGTTGGTTGGTTCGTTGCGACGACGCCGACAACGCCGACGACGACGACGACGACGACGCCGACGCTTTTCAATGGGCAAATGGGCAAATTCAGTTGACACTCAGCTTTATGTGACACTCGTCGCGAGAGCGGACTACAGCTGCTACAGCAACAACAACAACAACAACAACAACAACAACAACAACAACAACAATAACAACAACGAACACAACAACAACAACAACAATAAGCTTTTTTTTTTTCCATAACGCCGTCGGCTCAATGCAACAATATAATTACAAGTACTGCCAATATACAATTCACATCGTTCAAAATTAATTTGACACAAATTAATTTGCGTAACGGAACTGCTTAATTAATGCACAACAAATATTTTAATATCTGCATTTACTGCTGTTAATTTAAGCGACGCGCGTGCATTCAAAAATACAAGAAAATAAAACTATTTATTTTTTTTTATTGCCCCAAAAGACTCTCTTGAGTTCTTATTGGCCTTGCCTTTGAATTTGCATGCGTATTTGATAGCTGTGTGTGAAAATTTATAATATACAAAATAAACAAACAATTCAAATTGCATTTATTTTGATAAAACGCATCAACGCAATGCTCGCAAATACGCAAACGCAGCTCGTTTGATAAGCGACAGTCAATTGCAACAGCAACAGCAACAAGAACAACAACAATAACAACGCCTGGAATATGTTGTATAATGTGCCTTGCTATCAAAACTTTTCAACGCTGGATTACTACAAGGTAAGCACGCGTAATTCTCATTTATAATTGCTTTTTTTTTAGTATCTCTCAGCTTCAATTTTCCTACTTCATTTCCCACATATGTCATCAGTATTATGAGAAAAGCTTGCGTATACAATATCTCAGCTTATTATACTCTTATGCCACTTCTAATATTAAAATTACTCTATTTCATTGTGATTTAGAATCCGACAATTTTTCATTTATTTTTTAAATTAAAATGATATTTTAGTTATTATGCTTTTTATATCCTACTTATCAGCTATTTATGTATGTATATAAAAAAGAAGTTATATTTCTGATTTATGTGTATTAAAATAAGCACACTCAATTTTTACAAATTATGTAGTCATAGATTGTACTGTCAGGCCTGTTCCGGTTTCCACTTTTGGAACCTTTTGCGGAATTGAAAGTTCCTCAAAGGTACTATATTTGTTATTGCTGTTCATCTTGTGAATTACATATTATCTTATATAAATGAAGGTGAATTCAGTCCGCAAAATTTTGGCAAAACTGCAAATGGCAATATTTAATGGAAAATCACTTTTGAAATCAATACCTTGCTGAAAGTGAAAGCCGGAACAGGACTGTTTTTATATCAATATTGTTGCGGTTTCCGTTTTTAATCACTTTATAAATAGAAAAGATAAAGTATGACTCTATTAAGCAGTAAATGTAACTGTTAAACATGACAGAGAGTATTTCTGAACGTCTTAACTAAATGCCTCTAGCTAAATAAATCTTGTTCCATAATCAAAGGTTGCTCAAAATAAGTTCTAAACAGATAATGTGAACAATAACTTTACTATATAATGCTTATTTTTCATTAATTCCAAAACGAGTTGAAAAAAAGTATGTAGATTGGGCTTTAATGAATCAAAAGAAATTCAGTATCTATAAAAAATAGTTTCAAATGTAAGTCTGTTGCTTTATCATTTGAAATTTTCCTTTCACTAATCGAAAATGGAAACATGCATATTTTGTTATATAGCCAATAACAGATTTTTGGTTATAAACACTATCTTTGATCAACTTGAAACTCTATATCATATTTTTTCTGACCACACACACACATTGCATAATGCACACAATCCCAACATACAAACGTACTCCACTGACCAACCCTATGATCTACAAGTCTTCAGGGCTTAAGAACTCAACTTTTCAACTTCTAGAACGCTTAAGTCTTAAACCCTGACTTTGGTCTATACAAAATGTTACATTTTCCACATCAACTGAGCGTAATTACAAGCCTTTAATGCGCAGCATTAAAACCTAGATTTGGATTTTGATCAAGATGCGAAAAACAAAAATGTGTAGCATTCAACTGTAAGAAATCAAAAAAACAGAAATGCAAACGTTGGCTACTGCGCATTTGTTAAGTCCCAAAAAAAAAAAACAAAAAAAAAAAAACCCAACACTCTGAGCCTTTAAATGCTGGCAGGAGCCAGACAATGAGTAAAGACAGTAGTCAAAAGGGAATTTTCAGCTTAAAAAGGGCAAAGAACTGCCTTTTGTGCATATATGTATATATGTACGTATGTATGTCTGTATGCTATCCTGTCGATCGAGTGAATCATTTGACCAGAAAAAAAAATAAAACCACAAAAGGAATCGGAATCTGAATACAAATGGGGCATAGGATATAGCAAAAAGGCAGTAGGTCAGCAGCAACCAAATACATTGATCAGTGTGGAAAATCTTTGAGTTTGTTGATTCATTTGATTGACAGTTAGAACTATGTGTATATGATTGTCTCTGTCACTCCATTGTGCTGTCTGTTATAGCTGTTGCCTGGGCAGCCAGTCTCATTACCGTTACGTCTGCCACTCGCTCATTGCTCCTTTCTACTTTTATCGTCTCCTCCAGCGGCGTAATCTGAGTGGAGTTTTGTAAGCAAAGCAATTTGCGCGGTTGCCGTTGCCAGGCAAATACACACACACATACATACATACTATTTTGGAGCACTCAAACAAAATGGCGTCCATCGATGTTGTGTTTTTGGGGCCGCCATTTTGTTAGTCTATTTGTCAATCTCATAAATGCAAATGCCAACAGCAACGGGACGATGAGCTCGAAGGCAAAAGCAAACTCTGCGGGCTGAGAACACGTCCAGTCTGCTGTTGAAGCCATTAGCAAATAATTTCAGCAAAATTTTTATTCGGCATTGTTGTGCTGAGGCACACACACAGACAAACACACACACACACACACACACACACACAGATACTCAACGCACACTCGCAAATGCCGTAAGGATAATTTCATTGAAATTTGAGTCGTCAAAAGGAGCAGCAACGAGGCAAAAATGTACAAAAGGACGCCGTGCAGATGCCTTGCGCTTTTCGTTGTTGTGCGCTACGGGCGCGCCATTATAACAACAAACAATGCAGATAGCAGCAGAGCCAGCAGCAGCGGCAGCAGTGGCAGCAGTGGCAGCAATGGCAGCAGCAAGGGCTGGGGGAGCAACTAAGCACTGTGCCCCCGCAGGACTTGAACGCTGCGGGTTTTGTTTAATTTCATATAAATGTGATGTGTGCATTACTGCGGTCTTTGCTCATTTAGCTGGCCGCACTCTCCATTACAGCCACGCCATGCCACGCCCATTTAAACAGCATTTAAATGTTATGGTTGTTGTTTTTTTTTTCTTTTTGTTTTTTTTTTTGGGGATACAATTATTGTAGCCGCTGCTTAATGTCCTGCGACATTTTTACAACATAATCTGCAATCTTTGTGCTGCTAATCCGCTTTTTTTTTTTTTTTGGTGTCACAAGGGTCAACAAAAGCAGCCCTCGATTTCAAATCGCAAATGGATTTTGTATTTGTTTGGGCGTGGCACAGGAAGTGCAACCAGAATATAGTACAAAGATGCCATCTGCAGTTGGACTACCTGTTCCGCAGATATGCAGACTCTATAAAAAGAGACAGAATCCAAAGCAAAGCGATTTTTCAAATGAACTTGTTTGTTTACTTGCACAGCTGAAAGTTTTTGGTTTTTTTTGTTTTTGTTTTTTATAGTTTGTTTTTGCATTGTCGCTGAATTTGACAGTAAGAATAAATAAATATTTGCCACTGGCTACTGCTACTGTGCGAGTATTTTCAAATAAACAAATAATCAAGTGAAGAACCTTGGAGAAATGTTGATAATATTGTATTGGGCACGGGCTGCAACTGGTACTGGATACGACTTAGGATCAGGTTCATTTTCAATGTCATTTGGGGGACTTGTGCTTTGTTCAAAACTCGAGCAGCTCAAAAGCAATTGAAATGTGCAAGCTAAGATGAAATAGTTAATGAACAAATTTGAAATAGTTGAGAAATTTTTAAAGAAAATCAAAATGTTGAGATTAGGAGTACTTGTTCTTTATCAAAAGTTCACGCTTTTCAAGCTTTTTTAAGTAATGATCAAATCTGGTATAGTTATAGTTGAGTTATATTTTTTTTAAATTTCAATGTCATTTGGATACTTCTTCTACATCAAAAACTCAAGCTGTTCGACGACAATTGAAATTTGCAACTTAAGTTGAAATAAGTAATGAATAAATCTAAAGAAATCAAGAAATTTGTGAATTACAATTTTCAGATATTTATTTCTTAATTTTGAATATCATTTCGGAAACTTGTTCTCAATCAAAAACTCAAGCTGTTCAAAAACAATTGAAATTTGCAAGTTAAGTTGAAATAAGTAATGAATAAATCTAAAGAAATCAAGAAATCTTTAAGCTAAGTCAAAATAATGAGATATATAGTACATAGTTTTGAAGACAAGTATTTTTCAACAGTTTTCTTAAAATTTTGGTGCTTTAGAGTGCAATAATATTGTATTTCATTTATATAATCAACTTTCTTAAACTTATCAGAGCTCCGATGTTTCATGAATGAATTCCGAACGACTAAAGTCTTACTGTTCCGGTTTGCGATGGGAATGCTTTCGATTGTAATCTGGCAATTACAATCTGGCAATAACGCAAAAGTTTGAGGTTTTGAAAATTTCAGAGCAGCAAACAACTCCGTTTCCTCAAATTTCGAACGGAATACGAATTCGGAACTGTTAAACTGCTTAAACTGCTGTTTTCTATACGGTGCACCTATGAATATAAGCTTATATTTAAAAGTAAAATAAAGCTATGCAAACATATATAAACCAAAACTTAACAGAGTGGAAACGTAGTTACCCAAACATAGTTCAACACATATTTAAAATTAGTTGCGTGCCAATTTTCTTATCGTTTGCCGCTTCGTCTGACATAATTCAGCTTATCAGACATGAACTGAAAACCACAAAATGTATGCCATACATTTGCATAAAGATTACTTGGATTACATAATCCAACAAGGTAGGCAGTCACTCAAATTCCACTCATACCTATATGGATGGAAACGGTCCTTACAAAGGCAGTTCCTATTTAGCTGTACCCTGTTGCTTTCATAGTATACTTGTGTAATCCGCTCAACTGTCGACATCGTCTACAGCCTGTGCCGCTTAGCCCCTTTATCCTGTTTTATGTCGCCTGTCAGCCCTTCAAAAAAATTAGAGCAACCTGCCTGCCTGCTGCTGCTGCTACTGCTGCTGCTGCTGATGATGATGTCCTTCCGTCTTTGTCGAGGCTTGTTGTCGTTGGATTTACGCCTAATGCTTTCTAATGACTGAAAATATTTGCTATGTTTTTGTTGGCCATTTTGCAGGATTTGCATTATCTGCTGCCTATTGTGAGTCATCGACAGTCGTCTAAATTTAAAAGCAGTGCCACAAATAGAAAAGCATAGACAGTTCTTCGGTCTGTACACAATCAATTGTCACATTCGACATCATATTTTGAGCTATATCCAGGCTATAGATAGCTACCAGGCAGCTATTTATATTGCTGCTCGTTTAGATGGTAAGTTGATAAGTTATTCAAATTATCTTTCATAGTTTTCAAAATATGTTGGATGGGGTGAAAGTGTTCGTTTGACGCAAAAAGGCGCAAAACTAATGGACAGTTTATCGATGAGTAATTCAGTAATGTAAAGAAGATCGTAAGATTGATGTGAAATATCATAAATAATAAAGAATAAACAATTTTACTGAATAGATGATATTAGTCTGTAAATGAGCTTAAAAACATAATCATTTACAAATTCAATTTAAATTGAAAAATATTTATGATATACATTTGAAACGCTTTTATGATTGAAAATATATTTTTGCATAAGCAATTTCTTTTTAATATTCCTATTTCCGTTCGAAATTTGCGCAAACGGAATTGTGCTGTTCTGTCAAACTTTTTCGATTCAAAAAGTTTTCTTAGTTTGCTTGCGGAACCAACAGTAATTGACAGATTACGCTCGAAATTTATATAACAAATTCTTAAACTCAATTTTCTTATATATTTTTCAGCTTGTTTAGAAATGAATTAGGTAATTTACTCATTGGAATTACACTTATATTACTTATATTCAAACAAACGTGATTATTTTTTGATAAATTCAAATAAGCGCAAACGAAACCATTCCGATCGAAAGTCAAAGCAGTAATTCGTAAATCGTTCGAAATTCATTCGTTTTTATATATATTATATGTATATTTCTTAATTGTTCAGCTAGCTAGAGCTATCTTGACGAAACTTGGCATAGATGCTTCTTCTTATTGCAGGTAGTACCTATACTTGAGTTGGCCAGATCGGACCACTATAACTTATAGCTGCCATAGAAACAATCTGTTGAAAATTAAGTTTTCTTATGCAAAACTTTTCTGCAAGGGTATTTAGCTTCGGCACGCCGATAATAACATTTCTTTCTTGTTTGTAATTCAAAACACCAACAATGTCTGTAAGCGCTGTTTCCAATCAGAATTGGAACAGGGCTCATTAATATCATGTATGTTAATACATCATTAATGATGAGCGTTTAGTTTTGAACAAACCTTAGCATACTTTTCAGTCACTATAGCGTCAAAGTGTCGATCAACAACTGTCTCGCTGCACAAATTGTGCCTCTAGCTAGAAATGACATGCATATATACATATATATAGTAGCAGAATAACATATAGATATCCATGAATCGCATCTATACCTTTTACATGAGACGCGACGAGACGACACGCAACCTCAGGCAACTGTCACATCAAAAGCGCGCACATTTACAACGCGCCGATAATTGGAGCTGGAGTGGGGCTTTGTGGGGCCGCCTCCGTTTACAGCAATTCTCGTTAAAGCGGAACAACAGAAAATAAAATCAAATAAAATAAAAAAATAAAATCAAATGGGAACTAAACAAATGAGCGAAAGTACGACGAAATGAACTTGTCATAATTATTTGACAGTTGGAGTAAGTGTGACGATGATGATGATGATGATGATGATGCCCGTTCGTTCTAAGAAATGTTGAAATTGATGTAAAACATTTTGTAGGCAAACATTTGACATGATCATGTCTCCTCGTCTCCTCAGCAAAAGGGGTTCCCCCATACGGTTACGGTTCGGCACTTTGATTTTGCGTGGCAGTGTCGCTGCGCGGGTTGCAGGGTCAAGTGGGTGCAGCCTGTGAAAACAAAACTTCGCGGTTTTAGGTCTCGGGGTTGCGCCTCATTTCCGGTACAATCAAGTGGTGGAGCATGCAGCAGCTCCTTGATGAGTTTATCTTAGGGTTTACTTAGGTGTGGCTGTTGTCAGTCAAAGGCGCAGACAGGGCCAGCTGCAACAACCCTCTCTTCCAATTAAGCGGCTCGCAAAGTTTTCGAGACAAATTTGTCGGCAATCAGCGTGCGACCTTTGACTCTGCCTGGCATTGCATTGCTCGTTAGCAGTCGTGACAGTTTTTCTTACACTTCATACATATATATATATATATATATGTATATATAGTATATTCTTTTTTCTTTCTTTTTTCATAATTTTTACCACGAAATGGCCGTCTGCCTGTGTATGCCCCTAACGATTTTCCCGGACACTCAACATAAAATATCATATTTCCTGCTGCACATTTTCCTAGGCTTTTTTGCTTGCTTGGGAATGGAAAATAAAAACAAAAAACAAAAAAAACTGCATCACGAGTCGCACAATTGGCAGCCAAAAAATGCCAACAACAAATCATTCACATTTTCAACATTGATTGGCGAGGCGGCAAATCGAAATTCGATAGTTGTGTTCGAATCGCAGAGCCTTCAATCCCGGTAGCAACGTTGCTAGCTACCCAACAACATTTACCAGCGCACCTGTTCAACAAAACTGCAAAAAAAAACTAGTACGGCCATTAAAAGTTGTACTACTTATATGCTACCATCAACAGTTGGTTGATTGGTTTTTCTTCTTTTTTTTTTTCATATTTGGGCATAGTACCAAACGTATGTATGTAATGGGATATCTTCGTCAAACGGCCTTGCGATTTTAGTAATTAAGTCTAACGGAAATAATCAACTATTTCTATTTCTATTTGTTGTTGTTGTTGTTGTATTCTTGTGCTGCAGTTGTGGCAATCATTGAAAGAGTAGCATAGCCCCAGAGTTAATGTGGCCAAGGTCTGCGATGAAACCGATCCATTGAACAACGTAAGGGCTGCACTGAGTAAATGATAGCAACCATTGTGGTATTGGGTTGCCCGTTCAAGTTTCCTATCGCCATTTGGCACAGTTTCTGCTGCAGTTTGCTCTAATAAATAGAAAAAAGACATTAAGCATTGATCCATTTTTGAAACCTACTTCAAATGTGTGCAAACTTATAAAGCTCTTTGATTTTAAAGCATAAATTTTGAATTTCAATTTAAGATATGCTGATATTACAAACTGAACAAAAATTGATAAAATAAAAAAGAGTGTTTCATATGAAAACATAATTTATGTACAATTGTTTCTGTGACAGCTATAAGATATAGTATTCCGATTTTGATCAAATTTAGTTAGCATAACCAAAACATACTAAAACTTTGAATATGTAAGTTTGGTTAAGATAGCTTTAAAAACAAAAAAGTTTCTCTTACTAAAACTTATTTTTCAACCGATTGTGCCTATGACAGCTTTAAGTTATAGTCTGCCGATTTTGATGAAATTTTTTAAACATGTTTAAATAGTCACAATACCTAGAATTGGCCAAAAGTTTATCTTTAAAATATAAATTTTCGACCGATCGTTCCTATGGCAGCTATATGTTATAGTGGTCTGATCCTAATGCTTCTGAACTATGTACTGTTTGCAGCAAAAAAAAAGCATCTGTGCCAAGTTTCATCAAGATGGCTTTAACAGGTGGTTAGTTCACATAGAACATTTAGATGAATGGATAGTCGAAAACTGCTATTGCGACTCGGCTGTTGATGCTGATCAAAAAAGTCATCTTAATACAAACATATACTCTTTAATTTTGAATGAAATCCTTGTATTTATTCTACTAACGCGTTATTTTAGTATGAATCTATAGAACTAAAATGTTGTAGGTATATATTTAACAATTTCTTACCACAATTTTCCAAAAAAAATGACTATTTTAAAAAACTTTAATTAGCACTAGGTTGATTTACTTTGTAAGGGCTAAGACGTTTGCAGAAGGGTTAAGATAAGTTCCCGAGGGTTGTTTTTTTGCTACAAATACAATTTTTAATTAGCAAACAAAGAATCCGATTTCCGGCCATTATTTTTGACAATTTTTTTAACCCAAAATAATGATTTGGCGCGCATTGAACTTTGACCATGACATCTTGAGAATAGGTCAACATTGTTGTTTAATTAGAGGACAATAGCTGTCAATAGCTTGTCAAGTGTTAGAATCTGGCAGCTACTGAACCATTCAAGAAGCACGCAGAGTCAAAGGTTTGATATAATTGCGTTGTGTTTGGAATCACAGAGGGGATGATGTAGTAGATTGGCTTAGGGAAGATTTCAATCGAGCGCCAGCTGTGTGTGTTTTGTGTGTGTGAGTGTTATATCGCTATAAAAAAATCTTATCATACTCAATCTTAATGACTACTTAAAGCGACAAGAGTACTAAACCCAGGGCCCCCCCCCAGGAAAAGCGCTACGTCTCACCCTCAACCTCAATACGCAATCCTCAAGCCTCACCCTCAAGTGAAGTGCGACAAGCACTTGAGGCAGCTGTTAGCACTTGGACTTTTAATTTAAGCCCAGGGGTGCCATATATAAAACCTCAACATTAATAAGTGTTAATAATTGTGTATGTTGTGTTTGAGCCTGTTTTTAGCCTGTCACGCCCAACCGCTCAACCGCCCAAACCGCCCAAGCCACCCAACCACCCGACCGTCCAACGAACCGTCCAATGTTGGGCTACAATTTCACTTCACTTTCGCGAAAGTCAGTTGAGGGCCAAGTTGGAAAGGCCGCCCAGACGAGCGTAACATGGTTAGAGTCTAGTATTACCACACAGCATCCGCATCAGCATCAGCATCAGCATTGCCCCCCGGGGATAGGCAGGGGGGGGAAGGGGGGGGGCAGTTCCAATGATTTGTTGTTGTAACTGCGCAAGTTTACAAATTCAATTTGTCAGCGATGCTCGTCTCTGTCCGGGGGTTGCTTTTTTGCCAGCAAATTAAATTTCATAGGCCTAGCAACGCTATATATATACGACTCTTCGACTCTGCGAAACATATGTTGCATACTTGGGGGCGTTTGTTCATGGTGTGTGTATGTGTGTGTATATATAGGGCTGCATTTGATTAGAGCGCACCCAGGCGTGACTATTTAATTTGTTGTTTTTGTTGCTGCGCGTTCGACACGCGCAAGTCGAGAGCGCATAATTAAATTAATTAGAGAGTTGTTCCCACAGGTAAAACAAGTCAGCCAGCGATAATGCCAAGATATGTCAATATAAGACTCTCAAATACCCTGTACATGTATATATTTCATAATTTAAAGCTTTGTCCTTGACTTGATAATGATATGCCATACATTTGAGTTGTATCGAATCACTTAGACTTAAATTGAACAAGTGATTCGGATTAGAGTTCATTATAGTCATTTGAGTTCCATTATCGTTCAACTGATTCGAATCCCCAAGTCATTCAGTAGTCATTTGTTTATAATTTGGAACTCAAATGACTACTGATCGATTTTGGCATTCGAATCAGTTGAACGATTGAGGGACTCATATTGGAACTAAAATCGATTGAACGATCTTGGGATTCACATTGGAACTCGAATCGATTGAACGATCTTGGGACTCAAATGACTCAAGTGATAGATTAGTTTGTTCAGAGTCAACTACTTCACTAAATTGAACTAGAAAGTACAATTACAACAATAGCCCCGTAAATATACAAACAAGCATGTTCTAATATCCGAACTCACATGCTTCGCCTGTGAATTGAAATGTAAATGGCAATATTCGAATGGAAAACTTACATTTTCGAAAAGATTTTGTAAAGATGTGACATTATTTTAATGTAATTTGTAATATAAGTTTATTAAGTTTAATTATGATTATATGTTTTCCTCAAATATTGTGGATTTGGAAATGGAATTATGCCTGAATATTTCTGTTAACCAACGCAAAAATTCAATATATGTATGTATCTTTGTATCTAGCAGGCTTGTTAGTGCGCTTTTAGACGAAGACGTTTAACTCATGACGTTTTTCGTTAAGTTCTTGGTAGGAAAGCGGTGTAGAGGGATTAAATGCCACGCATCAGCTATCTTCTACAAGCGACAACTTAATTGAGATAAGCGTCATCGTCTAAATTGAGACTTACGTCTTTCATATCTCATAATACACTATTCGATGAATATGTTGCACGCATTTCTGTGCAACTTTCAGCGTGCAGGATGCAAGAATATAACTAAACATTTTGTATGATTTTTATGTATTTTTAAAAAGCACTGTTTGAATGGAGGATTAAAACATATCACAACATCTTTTAATAACTTTATGTGAACTAAGCAGACGTAGCCATTTTCAGTCCATAATAACTACAACTTTCACACAGTACAGGGTATATCAACCTGCCTAGTTCGTTATTTTTTCCCACCTTCAATCAGGAGGCGTGCGCATCGTTTTTTTGATGCTTATGCCAAATGACAGCTGACACACTTCGATGTGGGTGGCAGGTTGTCCGGGCAATATGGGTACGGGTTGGGTGTCCGTGTTGCTGCTGCTGGCTTTTAATGAAAAATTCCTGACCAATGTTTGTTTTTGCTGAGGTCACTATGGCAATGGAAGTGAAGCGGCTGCTACTTAGTTTAATCTGCCTGCCACTCGCAGCAGCAGTACCATTTGCAGTTATTTCAATTGGCGCGTGCCTCAAGCACAAACACAACACACGGGTTCCGCATAATTTTCAGCGGAATGAAAGCATAAACGAGGCGTTCCAATGCTACCCCGGTGGTCAACACATGAAAGACTTGCACAAACTGAGCGACTCAGCAATCCCATCCAAAAAGCAAAGCAAGTGCAACAAAACAAAAACAAAAACAAAAACCCTCTGATGAAGCGCAAATGCAATTTGTGGCTTGGTTTATTTTCGGCTCGTCTGTTGTGGAGCTGCAAACGCCTACATGAAACATAGTTCAAGTCTTTGTTTCACATTGCATTTGATTCATAACAAAAATCTTATTTCGTTGTGGCACATAAAACGTTTAGTGCCACATCCAACAGCTATATCTTTTGTATTTTGTATTTCAATATAGCATTATGAAGGCACACAGTAGTGCATTTAGTTTTAAGTGCATATCAGCTTATAAGACTTTTATGTCATGTTATCATAAAAAAGTCATTTCAATATTTTCATGTATTCAAGACGCAGCAGGAGCTAAGCCATCATATTTATTTTTGACAAATAAAGTTGTTCGAGCTTCAAGTAATGATATTTAATTTGAAAGTTTCAAGCTCTAAAAGATTTTTCTTTAAATCTGTAATACTTAAAATATGTCTTGTAGCTTATATTCTTTCATTTACATTTATTAAGTCATTTGATGACATTTGATTTAAGATTCAGTAAAATGACTATATTTACTAATGTAATTTGAATATTTCGAGAGTTGGACAACTTACCAACTCTGGGTCTTGGCTTTGTGCAAGCATATTTACGAAATTTCATCAAAATCGGAATAATCGCTTGGCAATTGAGTTGTGTGAAAAACTGTTTTGCTTCTCAAGTTATTTCAATAAAACTTGCTCATTATGAGCTCGAAGATGGTTCTGTTATTCTCAATAAATTTGATTAAAATTGGACGACTATATCTCATAACTTTTATTATAACAATCTGCTTAAATATGATTTTTTGTATGAAAAACCTTTTTTTTTACTCAAATATTTCAACCAAAATCATAAGTACTGAATGTTATTTTGTTTTACACATGTTGCTTAAATTTGATCAAAATCTGGCGAACAATCGATCTAACATTGAGTTCTCAGATGAAAACTTTTCTTTTTTACATTTTTGAAAGAAGAATATAAAAATACTACATTTGACATTCGTAGACATCATTTAAATCATATCAGCTTTAATTTTAAACTAATATTGTTGAAGTTCAAACAAGAATTGATTGCAGCACAGTTGAAAATTTCTAATTAAAATATTACAGTGCATCATTTGTTAACAAAAAGTAACAGATTTAGGTGCGTTTATCTTGGCCAATACCAAAAATTGAGTGAAAATGCATGCATTTAAATGAAACCGATTCTGTTGTCTTTGAAAATAGTTATAATTGTTAGAATTGATGTAAAATCTAGCAAAAATTCATTGATTAATGAAATAGTACCTTAAAAGTAGTACCTTAAATTTTGTGCTGCATTGAAACTTTAATTATAATTTATGTGCAACGATTCCAAAGTAAATTCTATGGTTTGCATTTTATGAGATTGTATAATTGGCAAATGATATTTTGAAGAATGTTAATTATGTTGATTATTGTAATATATTCAGTGTTTAAATATGCGCAAGAACAAGACTTGTACATTGTGCAGAAATGTTGAATGTATAAATACTTTGGCTCCTTTTCTTATTATTCTATTTAATTTGTTGTGGTTAATGCAATTTGTTTTTGATATGTATGCCTCAGCGCATTTTTCTCTCCAAAATTTGCATAGAATAGAATCGAGTCTCGAGACTTTAAGACTGAGTTGTTTGCGTATTTGTTGTTGTTGTTTGTGTGGTTCGTGTAACGATGAATATCAGTTTTAAAAATGACTTTCATTACTTGGAGTCAGACCTTTGGCATGCGCTGACTTCGACATTTTATATAGAGAGACCCATCGAAACGGAGTATCAGCTAAATAAGACTTGACCCAATTGTAGGCCAAACCTTGGCTGCATGACGCATCGTGAGGTTGTTGTTTTTGTTGAACAAAATTGGCAACGTTGGCCGCTTCCTGAGTGTCGAGCTTACAAGACAAGTAACAACCGGCGACAAATGACAACAAACAACAACGACGACAATATGCAACAACAACAGCAATTGGTTTTGGTGTAGTCTGCAAGAGCTAAGAGCTTATCTAGATGCTGTGGCCAGCCAACTTCAGATCAAGTTGTAAAAATGCGCGCGATTATCGTTGAACACGCACGGAATCCACAACAGACAGACAGACAGAGAGAGAGAGAAAGAGAGTCGGTGAGATAGAGAGCGAGATAGTTGCGAGTGTGGGCAGCTCAGGTGTTGAACCCGGGGGCAGCAAAATGGCGCCCGATCCTGAATACTTGACTAGCTATTTGCTGGGCTGTGGCTGTAACCCCAGTTTCTGCACCTCTTTTCAGCATACATAAAATTAATACAGCACTGGGGAGGTCCAGGCCGATCAAAACTGAACGTAAATCTTAAACACTTTGTGCTGCCTCTTTGTGCGCACGATCAGCACGTTCAGGCAGGACGACGGACGATGGTCGGACATACGGCAAACGGCAAACGGCGACCGGTCCCCGACTCTAAACTCCAAACTCCAAACTCCAACTCCAACTGCGACTGGCAAAACAAATGTGCGAGACTCAGCAACATGCCAGGCAACCGGCTCCAGCTTCACAAAAAAAAATAATATATATATATATGTATATATATCTGCAAATGCAGCAAATTGTGCGCAGATTTGTTTACAGACAGCCGAGCACTTGGAATGGCAAAACAGAACCAAAATCGGGGGGAAATGTTGATATAAAAGGGGCTTGGGGAGGCGGGGGGTGTAGTAAGAAGATCAAGCACTGGTCACTGATCACTGGGCTGGCTGCTGATCGCGCGTAGATATAATTGACGACATGTTGTCTCACGATCGTGCTAAAGCGATTAAGGCATATTTAATGCCCGAGCTCAACACAAACGAAATCAGCAACGTCAGCGTCAGCTTCGTCGTCAGCAGACCCCATGGGTCATCAATGGGTTAAAAGTGTTAACTTCTAAGTGTGTCATGCACTTCCGCCCAACCAAATTGCGGAATTGTTTTTTGCGCAATTTCACATGTAAATGACATTTGTTAATTGCAACTGGCCAAAACGATTGTGTAATGCCAATTGTGAACTTCATTTGACAAGATCGCAAAAAATAACTAAGTTGGTGTATTGCAAATACACCATAACGTTATATATATATTTGAATTGATCGGTAAAGAAGTAGAAGGTGTATTTGAAATACACTTATCATTATAAATAGTTGAATCGAACGAGCTATGTCGATCTAGCTGTCGTTCTGTCTCTCATTCTAGTTGGAGACATCAAAATTTGTTTGCTTAAATTTCTGGATTTAAGATCTTTATCTTTGAATATAGATATCATAGATTTACAATAAAAGATACTCGATTGACATGCCATAGCTTTGTGTTTTTAACCTTAAACTTTCGTAGCGATAGTTTAATAAACTACGATGTTATTGAGAAAATATTTCTTCTATGTTTACAAAGATATGTCTGGCGATTTTAGATCAGCAAATCTTTCAGTCAACCGTTTACTATCTAGTCTTGTCAGCATTTCTTGAATTTTTTCTGCATGGAATGTATACATGTGTTTTTTTCTCTTAAGAGTTGTTTAGAAAATGCAATTCTTGCTTGAAATAAACTATCGTGCGAGAATCTTTTTAGCTAATATGGCATCGTTTTAATAGTTCATGCAAGAAATAGCAAAGTTGCGTCCTACAACGCCTATATATCGAGTTTTTAGAATATTTGCAGTTCTTTTAGATTTATAAAAGACATGGTTTCATGCACGGAATAGAAATGCTTCTATTTTGTATATATTCTGCTTAGACAAAGAAGTTGAAAATGCACGTAAAAAGTGCTTCAGAAACGATTCGAAGAAAACTTACTTGTTGTATAAGAAGTTTTTTTTGATTAAATATACTTCTCGTTACAATTTGAATAACAAGTTCTTCACATCAATGTTTTTATTTATAATGTTTAATACACCAAATATCAGAAATCGCAACTACATACGTTCTTATTCCTTATGTGGTTGGAATTTTCTTCGCTTTTCTTTACATTTGCAAAGCTGAATAATGTGCATAATAATAATATAAGGTCCAAATTACTTAAAAATAATTGATATACTACTAAATATCACGCCGAATGAAACATAAAAACAATAAAAATATAAAATTTAACTTTAACTTTTTCTTTGAATTTACCACAACTATTTTTGTGAAAAGAACAATTTGAACACATGAAAAGAAGTTTAAAGCTGATAATGCTATAAATGTAGTTGAGAATATATGAAAATTTATATTTTTTATAAATTTACATGTTTACAATCTATTTTTAATTCGATTTTAAGACTTTAAAGTACGGATCCAATTTTACTTCTATTTTTGTGAACACAGCTGCATATAATACGCTTTCTTATTCACTTTACGAATGCCAGTTATAATCGCAGTTACTGTAAATTACTTTTAACATACTAATAACGATTTGACATTCAATTTGCAAAACTTTTGTATTAAAAACTATAATCAAAGTTCAAAATAAAGTCAATTGCATAAGTTTAAACAGGTCGTCTCTGTAATTCTATCAACAAAATATTTACAAAATGTGTAGTAAATAAATAACTCAACAATAAATATTTATAGCTAGTTTTTTTGTGTGTGTGTGTGTGTGTGTGCTGATTGAATTTCTTTATAGGCAATATATACAGTGTATTCCATTTCATAATCTCAATTCGCCGTCTTTTGTTTTGGCAGGTGGAGACTGGCGTCTGAAAGTGCAGATGTTGTATAGCAAGGGCGGGGGTGTGGCTGGGGTGGAGTTATTAGTTAGAATTCCAGTGCATATGAATCGTTGGTCATTGTGTGTGTGTGTGTGTTCTCTTATTTTTTTTTTTTATTTATTGTCTACACACATATTGGTGTATCTAATGTTGTTGTTATTGCTTTTATTATTGTGGTGCGTTATGAGTCTGCTTTGTTTACGTGTAATTTCATATGTTCGATAAGACAAAGCAAAGACTTGAAAGTTGATTTAGACGTTTTCACAAAATTAAGCGTTAAATAAATACAAAATGGTTTACAAAATGGTTATGAGTGTTTGGTTTTGTGGGCTGCACTTATCATGATTTGTTTGAAAAAGATTACAGCAAAATATATATGGCAAGAGGCAATTTACTTGTTTTATAAAAAATGTGTGTATATGTTACAAGTACAACACCTGGTAGTTTCTAGGGAATACAAAAAAGATTATAAGAATCTAAGAAACTACAAAATAAAGTAAGAATGCACAGATTTCGTGTGGTTTTTAAGACATAATACCATTGCAGACATATTCAGGCCTGTTTCCAATTTCCGATTCCAATCAAAGCATTCGGAAGTGGAATTATTAGTGGTTCCGAATTCCGAATATCAATGGAAAATATTGTTACTGAGCTTGCAAAATGAAAAGTATTCCTATTTAACCTTTAAAAGCAAGAAAAACGATTGCTATTTTATTCGAAAACAGAAACTCAATTTCGAAAACGGTTCGAAATGAGAAGTTCGGCAAATGGAATCAGGCCTGTTTATTGGAAAGCATTAATCTACAAAGGTTAAGAATGTTATAGCTCTGAAAATTTCAAATTTCTTAAAAAATAAAATATAGAAATATATATTTTTTATAATAAAAATAAAATACACTCTGCAGCAGTATACAAAATATTTGCTGTATTGAAAAGTTTAAATACTTGAAGTCTAGATGTTTTGTTTGTAATATATGAAATTATAAACAGTTTATTGTTTTACTGATCGAATTTATTAAAGTTCCCATCTAATGTTATCGCAGCGGAGCCACTGGCCTATGTGCTCATCAAATTAGCAAATTTTGTCAATTTAGAAAATGACATTTGTTGTAAAAGACTTAAGCACCCGCATACAAAATTCTTGATCTGTTTGAAAAGCCCAGTAATTTAGATGTAGATTTCATTGTATTGAATGTGGCATAGAAATGAAATAGAGTTCGATCTACATAACTTGCTCTAAAAGTGGTTAAGACTGTGTTATAATTTAGTTATTTGTTATAAATTTAATTATGCAGACGTGCTCCCATTTCCGCAAGCCATTGCTGCGGATGTGAATTGAAAACTTAATAGTAGAAAAACCACTGACTTTTATTTTAAACTATTTTTTTTATGGATTCGGTGATATTTTAAAAATATTTTGATGATTATTTTAATTAAAATAAGTTGATTTCAATATAATTTATTTTGTCTGAATTTCTGAATTCGGCTAAGTCAGTAGGTTTCAATAAAAAAGCAAAATATAAGTTTTGGATATGCCATTAATATGTTGATAACACTTTTCTATATCATATACCATTATTTAATTCCACTTTGCCTCAGTTTTCATTTGGAGAACTCTCACTTATGATATCTTTAATTAAATAAACAGATCCATTTTAAAATAAAAAAACTTTATGACAGTTTTAAGTTTCGCCAATTTAATTTTAAAGTGTTTGCTAGTTAATTAATTATTGAATTAATTAAAAATTTGTTCGATTAAATTTTTATGAATTTAAATAATGAGATCGAAGCGCAAACATTGTGAATTAAAAATTAATTTATGCGCATTTATATTTTTCAAATGGCGTCGCTGGCGGCAAACATATTTTTTGATTGACATTTGCTTTTGTTTTTGAGCGGAATGCGCCCGCATCCCAAAAGCAAAAACCAAAAACAAAAAAACCAAAATACAAAAAAGAAAAGTAAATAAATAAATGTACGACGCGTCGGGCGAACAAACGACCCACCCTGACTGACTGACTGGGCGGAGCCAAGCCACACCATTGTATTGTGTGAGTGAGCGAGATGGCAGAGGCGTCTCATGCCGAGCCGCTCTCGCAGTCGCGCGAGCAAGCAAACTCGTTTTGAGTGTCGTGCAAAACTCACCCAATGCCGAGATTTTCACTCAGAACTCAAAAAAACCGAATTCACACAGTCCACTCGAACAATCCCCGAGATACATATTTCAGTTTCAGTTCACTCGAGCTACTCAAAGCGGCCGCTACAGCACACGCAAACGGAGCTCGTTTTACTTGCAAAAGATACAATATCTTTTAGTTTTTTTTTTTCTTTCGCGAATGTTGAACAGTTTGTTGTTGTGTTTTAATGTGTAATACTATGCTAATCAAATGACAACGCATTAAATTTCAAAACATCTCTGCAGACTGACCAAAAACGAAAAAAAAACAAAAACAAAAACAAAAACAAAAAAGTTTTGATAGTGCGAACAAATTAGCAATATGGTCACCCTAATGCCATATAACTATGCAGCGCCGCGTTGCGGATTAATTGATAAAATGATCGAACCAAAGGTAATAAAACAATGACATCCATTTGAAGTGAAGCTGCAAAAGTGACGCGGTTTATTGTTTGTTTAGTTAGTTTTACACAGAAGACTGAGAGGAGTTCGTAGAGCTTAGCTCGGTCAACAAATCTTCCAAGTTTTGCCATGTCTGTGGTTTTTTAAATTTTTTTGCCGTCGGTTGTTGTTATTGTTATTGTTATTGTTATTGTTGTTGTTGTTATTGTTATTATTGTGGTTTGTTTGTGTGGCTTCTTTGCATTTGAAGACAGTTTGACAATATCTTTGAGCAGTGCGACTTAACTTGAGGATGCTGATAAGCAGGGGTGTGCGTAGGTGTCATAACATAAAAGTTTGATAGTTAAGCTTCTTTTAACTGAACAACTGAGTTAAACATTGAATTTCAAAAACCTTCATTTATATATAGTTAAAGTATTTAACTCATCTGTGTTTAGTCTTTATTTTGAAGTGCTTGCAATGGTTGCTTAACCATGACATTAGCTAATAGTATCTGAACTTTTTTCAATATTTCAAAGAAAATAGTATCAAAGTTGATTCGATATTCAAAAACTAAAGTGTTTTTTAGTGAATTATTTACTTGTATTTGTTGCCCTTGCAACCAATTTTAAAAGCAATGGCTTAATTTGCTTTTAAGAACTCCCTCAAATAATACACTGAGAGAAACATTAGTCAGTATTTATATATAACTTAAGCACAAGTTTGAATTTGAACACTTGCTTGGCAGTTATGCACAATATGCATCAATTATGCATAGCAAGGCACAAATTATACACTTTTAGGCGTCGCTACTTATGACTAACTAAACATATAATGTTATATTTCATGCATGCATATGCAGAATCGCATGGTTATGCATACATTATGAATATTTTATGCAAAAATTACTTCAAATTTCATGATTTATTAGTTTAGTTTCCATTTCATACATAATTTGTGCATAAATCATGTTTAAAATGCAGCAAATCAGCATAGAGTTCTCTCAGTGTACAGACGCACTTGTTGAGTTTCAAGCTCAAATTAATTAAATATAAATTTTGTATGCATATTATCTCTAGATTCAACTAATCTAAGTCTAAATCTAAATCTAAATCTAAATCTAAATCTAAATGTAAATCTAAATCTTATTCCATTGTGTAAAATAAGTTTATTACATTTTCAGTTAGACTTGACTATTTGATTACAACATTTCATCAGCTAACGTAGAGAATTGAACCAGTCTTACCAAATCATTAAGACTTGTTAAGATAAAAAAGTGATCTTAAAGTGTCAAAATCATTGAATACTTTTTTCCCTCTGCAAATTCGCAAAAAATAACTAGCTGGCTTAGTCCAAAATAATATATTTTTTCCAAATGACCGAACACTTAACTATTCAGCTCAATATACTCTTATGCTATTTGTTTTTTTTTTTTTTTTGTTGAGTTGAGGCATTTAATGGGGCCACAGGCTACAACAAACGACAAGTTTTTATGGGGTTCTGCACTTAACTAAAACAAAGTCGAGACATCGCTGCGAGACAGTGAGGGATTTGTTGTTGTTCTTGTTGTTGTTCTTGTAGTTGTTGTTGTTGTAAAAGCGTCACGAACTTCTCTGGCCAAATGAATGGGAAGTATGTGTAGCTGCAATCGGTTTTAAGGCGAAATATTAATAGAGCATAAATTACAGCGAGTTGAGGGAGTTTTGAGGCAGTTTGAGCAGGTACCTTTAAAGACGTGGTCAGTTTTATGACAATTTAAGGAGCCAGGCCCACAAAAGGCCCCAAACCAACATCGATGGGGCGACATTAATCACATTTTAATTAAGTTTAAGCCGTAATCGTAAAAATTAACACGCCATAATTCAACTGCGACAATGCGCTGCGTGTAATTTATGTGCCACTTGGTCAAGAAAAGAATCGAAGCCGTAGCCATAGCTATACCCTCTACATAACCCCCCACCCCACCCCATCACTCTGCGACTGTTGCGCAGCCACTGAGCAAGCAGTCAAAATATTGATTATGGCTCCAGCGATTGACACTTGGCGATTGTCGATTGTCCCACGTAATTAACGTGCCAAAGTGTTAAGGCGCATAGGTCGTGGCCCCCAACCAACAAAAAGACAACAAACAAACAAACAAACACAACAGCAACAACAACAACAACAACAACAACAAAAACGAAACAAAATAAAAAAAAAGATAAAACAAATGACAACAACGAGAGGGAGCTACAAATTTTTGTTGTTTATTTCGATGTTTATCGGTAGGGGCTTAGTAGGGTCCAGCTTGAGGTCCAAGCCCAGCCAACGTACCAGGCGGCCAAGTTAATAAAAAATTTGTCGCCGTCTTCGTTGTCTTTTGTGTGTGTGTCATTGTGTGTGTGTGTGTGTGTGTGTGTGTGTGTGTGTGTGTGTGTGTGTATTCGTGTCTGTTTTAATCTTCTTCTAAAGCAGCAGAAGAGACAAAAGATTACGATCACAGGAATTTCGTTAAAGATGCTCAAAACAGGTCTTTATATGTATTATATCTCTCTCGTGATGAGGTACCCACTGGCCAGCATCATCTCCTCCTTGTTCTTAACTGTCTCTCTGTCTCTATCTGGCTGTCTCTGTCTCTATCTCTGTCTGTGTTAATGTTTACGTTGTCAACTTGTGCCATAAATTAGTTTAGTAAAAGGTTGCGTTGCATTCGTTTTGCATTCGTTGTGTATCAGATTCAGTTGCTACCCCAGCTACCCTCAGCTCCCAGTTTCGTGCAACACGCAAGCGCAGCCTCAGCACCCCAAAAAAAAAAAAAAAAAACAAAATACAAAAAAAAACAAACAAACAAAGCTCCAAAACTGTTGCTGCCACAGCCTCGCGTCACTTTACGCTACCGTTGAAAGTTCCTTAAAGACATATTTGCCAAACCAAAAAAAAATCATATATATATAAAATAAAAAATTATGATGGACATGGTTTGCGTGTGTGGCCAGCTGGGCTGCTCCGCAAAGCGGCTCACAAATACCCTGTCAATGTCAGGGGCATAAATTCCAGCAGCTTGGCTTTGCTGTAGGTTACCAATTGATATAATGTTTATAACTTTTTCTTTTTTTGATGTCAGTGCATATTGAATTGTTTGCCTAAATGAATTTGTGTTCTTTTTTCAATAAAATTTTGGTTTTTAGTTAAAACTTTTCCTTTGCTCAATCCACTTGATCTTCATTTATTGTTATTATCATACATAGTTATATATGGGGACAGCGTACTGCGACCTAATTAGATCTATTCTATGCCCCTTCTAGACCTAAAGCTGCCTCATCAGCTCAACTTTTTGAATGAGGGTTAAGAATTCTTATATCTTGCTTTCCTCGATTATACTTCCCTGAAATCCTTTTTCCTCTCAAGTGGCATGTTTGGAACATTCTGCCAGAATATGTGTTGAGGCTTGCTCCTCAATGTCGCAGCATCGATTTGTGTCCTTTCAGCCTACAGTGTCCCGTCAAGAATCCTGCACGCATTCTGATTGCGTTTCTTCCCATTGTTATTAACTTTCTGAATCTTTTCGTTCTTCGTTTAGATCAATTAACAACAACTGCTATACACTTTTCTTCAACTTCTTGGGTTACAGTTATTGTCAAAGGGATCAGTTTGTTGCTTAGTATTCAGATTAGCTTAGTTTACACTCATTGTCTAACTAAAACTTGTATTTGTTGCTTATCGTAATATGTAAAGCCTAAGTTAATGGTTTTTTTTTGATCAAGCAATCTCTTATTTCGACTTTAAGTAAACCCTATAAGCTCTAAGCTTCTCCACTTCCTTGAGAGTAAATTACCATTTTAAGCATTTTTTTGATACCAGCAAGTATTCATACACATAAATGCTGATAACTTATCAAAGCACATTTCGCTGAGCAAAGAGCAGTCGAAAATGTAGCATAATTTTCAAATATATAATAACTTTTAGTTGGATTATTGGATTTAAGAATCAAAGGCACGTTTCTTTTAGAAAATTGTCTAAACTTTCAAATGGTATTATTTATCAATTGTCTTTGCAACGCAACTCTCCAACTCAATGTTGCATCACTTGCAATTTACAGCTTAGATAATACTTTTAAGACGCCCTCTATTGCCTCTCAGCTCTGTCTCAATTAACAGAGCTTTGCTTCATCACCTTAGCTTGACTTCTGCTGACTTCTATCGTTAGCTTCGATTGTGTCTTTGCCAACTCTTCACGTAACAAGTCCTACCTACAACAACGACTTCCACATCCAACCACCTGCTGTGTGCACCCTCAGCGCTGAGACAGCGACAATTTGTTGTCCATTCGTCACATGGCCCCCCAATTGGCAATGGCGCCGCTATCAACCCGTTAAAACCGGGCAACCAAAACAGACAAAAGAAAAAATAATCATTTTCCCACGCATGTCAGCGATTGGCATATGCAAATTATGTAAAATTTGCTGTTTTTAACATTATTATGATTATGATTGTGATTGCTGCATTGCGTCGCATAAAACTCGGAAAAAAAGCGCTGATCTAAGCGAATAAACAGAAGAGAGAGAAACTGCAAAGGTGTTTTGATAAAAACGCCAGAGAGTGATTTGTTTATAAACAAAATTCAAAATGCTTTCTCAACTTTTTATGTTATGCATAAGTATATTTTTGTTAATAATTTTCTTCAACTTTTTTCTATGCTCTTTGCAGGTTAAACGTCCCAAAACAGAGCATACGGATACACATGAACGCAATCGGTAAGCAGTCCATATATATATATATATATATATATATATATATAGTACTTTCTTAAAAAACACTTGTAAGCATAGACAATTTGTAACAGTATGTTCAAAAATTTCTTTCACACTTCTTGCTGCTTAACAAGTGTTCATAAATTTGACAAATTTCAATTGCTTTTGTTGCCTTTTTTTTTGTTTTTTTTTGCATGTGGCCTTTTGCTGCAGCATATGCCCCGTTTAAAAGCGTGAAAGAATTCAAGGAATTTCTCGCATGCTTGAGCTGAGAGAGCTGAGAAATATATAAGAAATATGTATGTATATATGTATATAAAGAACGGTAGAGTGTCAGAGCACTTAACACTTGGCAGCCCAGTTGCATCCATGAATAGAGGGCGAGTGCCATGCCCAACTACTTAAGGGGCTTACGGCGGCTTAGCAGTAAGGTTCCAGTTCTCAGTTCTCAGACAGAGCCACATTTACGCTTAGGCCTATTAAATGCTGCCACCTTTTGTGCAACGTGTGGCATTACCATCTTAAAAACACAATTTTTGTTCTTTTCATTTGTTGTCCAAATAAATATATTCTCATATTTTTGTTAAATACTAAATATTGTGTAGCAATGTTGCCATTGGCTGACATCATCACAAAACGCACTCAAAATGTTTCAAACAAACCCCCAAAAACAAAATTATATATAAATTGTTTGACTGCAGCGCACGCGTCGTTTTTCACACACTTCGTCCCCCTGAGTTGGGTCCAAGTTCCCCCTTTGTGGATGCTGCCAAAAGAAATGTTTGAATTCAGTAGGTGTCAAATTCCATAAGGGAAATTGAGCACTTCATTTACCTTCCTAGTTCATTACGTTGAAAAATGACTACAAATTTGGTTGGAAGTATGTTAATATAAATGGAAAAAGAGACAATAAAAAAGGGGGAGAAAAAATGAAACAAATCTTGGACATTTTTGTTTAGGAATAGCAAAGGTTAAGTACTCTAATCAAAACGAATAATGATAATAAAATAAAATATGAATATTAAACTTTCATATGGCAGCTTTAAATCAGATCTTGTCTTATACACCTTACATTATCGCTACGTATTTCAATGGTGTAAATAGGACGTCCTGAAAGATCTAACGTCATATTTCTGATTATGTTTATGTTTCCCATGAAACTATCACATGTTATCTTTGATCAATCAGATGTTTATTAATATTTAATTTCATCTTTCTCATTTTATAGTCACGTATATGGTGTAAATAGGACGTCCTTAAAGATCTAACTTCACAGTACTGACTCAAAACAAATTTAAAGAATCGTTTCAAGTCCCGAGAAACTATCACCTGATATTTTTAATCAATCAGAGTCTTATCAATATTTAATTCTACTTTCTCATTTTATCGTCACGTATATGGTGTAAATAGGACGTCCTTAAAGATCTAACATCATATTTCTGACTTAAAATATACATTTAAAGAATCGCTTCAGTTCCCATGAAACTATCACATAATATCTTTTATTAATCAGATGTTTATTAACATATAATTCCATCTTTCTCATTTTATCGTCACGTATATGGTGTAAATAGGACGTCCTTAAAGATCTAACGTTATATTTCTGATTGTGTTTATGTTTCTCATGAAACTATCACATGTTATCTTTGATCAATCAGATGTTTATTAATATATAATTCCATCTTTCTCATATTATCAACTAGTATTTCAATGGTGTAAATAGGACGTCCTTAAAAATCTAACATCATATTTCTGACTTAAAATATACATTTAAAGAAACGCTTCAGTTCTCATAAAGTTTACCTATTCTAACAATACAACTCCACTAAACTAAACCATGCTCCATGGGAATAGGGAAATAAAATTTGATAAATTACACACAGACACAAATGGGGGGGAAAAGACTGTGAAAGACTGTGGTAGCCACAAATCAGCTGAGCGTAGGCGTAGAGCAATTATTTTATTTAATTGCAGACGAAAAGGATTAAATTACGAAGCAACTCCGCCTTCTAAACACAACGTAGCTTTAAGAATATTTGAACATGACTGCACATTTTGTGATTGTTTTGATTTTAAGATTTTTTGGTTGATTTATTTGATTTGTTATTGAAGTTTTTGGGTTTTTATTGAGCTCTTCGAAATTAGTCTACTTAATTTGTTTGGCAATTGTTGCCAGTTAAAAACGAATAACTACAAAAAAACAACAAAACAACAAAAATCATGTCGTTGTTTATAAGGCAGGCACAACATTTGCTGCACACATGCTCAGGGTACAACAATACTTTGGTCTTGGGACTTGTCCACATGCACATGCCGCCAATGGAAGGAGATTGGAAACGGGATTGAAATTGGGAACTGGCTAGCTCAAGTGGCTCCGAAAAAAGGAATTTCAAACGATTTCCTTTTTTTCATCTTTTTTTCTTTTTAATGTGAAACAAACAACCAAAAGACCAAAAACGAGAGAGCGTAGAAAAATATTTATAACACTTGACAACATTTCAAGAGCGACTGCGACACACTTGACTTTTGCTTCTCCGAGGTTGACGATGAGGTTGACGATGACGACGATGTCGAAGACGACAATAATAACGACAACGTGCCGTTAATTTTATGGCTCTTTAAAGATTATTGGAAATTATTTTATGAGTTTGCCTAACGAGCAAAACGTTTATGTTTCCTTCTCTCTTTCTCGTTCTCATTCTCTCTCTGTCTATATTTTTCTAAGCGTCTTTTTAGTTAGAACTGAGTGGTTTATGTACCACTTAGATATATGTAAGATTTGGGATATACTCAGTTCTAAATGAATAAATAGTTAAGCATATAACACACAAATTTTAATTCTGTTTTAATTCACTTTTTCACTGTCCACGCTAGTGACGAAGCAATTATCAATCAAAACTTTCTCCATTCACTAGAAAACGAATTTGTTGAAACCATTTTTTGAGCTCATTATTTTAATAAGAACAAAAACTGTTGGAAATACGCAAAAACCTTTAATAATTATTTATAATTGAGCAAGCAAATCCTTGGCAAGGAACAACCCCTTTTCTTGAAATTCACCACAGCTATGGACATCGTTAAAATTAAATTTAGAAATTAGATAGTAGCGTCACGGTGTTAGTTGATTATTACAATAACTGTAATTCTACACTCATTTAGAATACACATTTAACTACTCAAACCTCTGGCTGAAACTGTAAAGAAGGAATGTAAAAAGGAATGCACAGAGCTTTTTGATTGTTGCACAGATGATGTAGTTGCCCTTAAGAAAGAATTTGCAGAAAATAAGTGAACTTACATTTTAAATGAACGCTTCGTTTGTTAATTTACATAATTGTTTCTTGGGGTAATATTACATATGTATGTAGTACATATATTTGTCTTAAATCCATTTGAAATGAATGATAAAAAGTATAAGCTTCTTGTACAAACATATATGTACATCTGGAATCGGCTCCTTAGCTTAAGAGCATAGATAGGTATTTACTCCCTGTTCCCATTAAAAATGGGAAAAAGGGAGTTATAAAGTACTACAAATGTGTGTAACAGACAGAATTAGGCATTTCCGACCATATAAACTATATATGTTCTTGATCAGGATCAACAGCCAAAACGAACTAGCCATGTCCGTCTGTCTGTCTGTATGAACGCGTCGATCTCAGAGACTATAAGAGCTAGAGACACCAAACTTGGCATGTAGGCTCCTGTATACCATACGCAGATCAAGTTTATTTCAAATTTCGGATGCATCCCCCCGCACTCCCACAAATCGCAAAAGACTCCCACAGCCACAATTTAAAAGATAAAGCTTTGATTTTTCGTACACATATATGTTGTATCAATGTTGATCAGCTGTGTACATTTCAACACGATCGGATAAATAACACCAAAGTTATGGAAGAATCTATTACGCCCGTCTCAGCTGGCAGAAACAACAGTTTGACATGCACTTTACAAGTTAAGTGCGCTGCTTGCTTGAGTTGCCGCTGAACTGCTTGAAATGCAAAGTGGGAGCAGGGAGTCTCGTAGTCGGGCACACTCTGCTAGAGCATTCTTACTTGTTTTTTTTAGCTTTTGACATGCTTTTGCGGATTGAATTAACTTGACGTTGATCAACAATTGAATTTACTTGAAGTAAGATAAGTCTCATTTCCTAGCTCTATGACTTAAATGAAAATCGGAAGATTTTCGGGAAATTCACTTCCACAAAACGTTGCCAAAAGTGGAAATGAAAACAGGCACGCAAACTTTAAGAAAATGTGCAAAATATTCGATTTTTTTAATCGAATGTTTGCTTTAAATAAGGAATTGCACAAAATTATATATAAAATTGAAAATATTTGTGTGAAAGTTCGTTTTAATCTTGTTTGTTATAAGTGATAATTATGCCTGGCAAATAAAAAGCATATTTTATTTATATATTTTTGTTCTATCTACTTTTAGTCTCTGCCAAAACCAACAGCCTCAACAGCAGCAGCAACAACAGCAACAACAACAACAACAACAGCAGCAGCAGCAGCAGCAACAACAGCAGCAGCAGCAGCAGCTTCATCACCAGCAACAACATCAACAAACACATTCAAGCGCCGTGTTGGCCACCAGCAATGGGCCCAGCAGTGCCGCTGCCAGCGTTGGCGTTGGCGTTGGCATTGGCGTGGGCGTGGCTGGGCAGTGTAGCCCACTCGGACTGCCACCACAGATACAGCCGCTGCAGCCAACAATTGGTTCGCTGAGTAGCCATTATGTTAGCAACAGCAACAGCGGCAGCAGCAACAACAATAACAACAGCAACAGCAATGCAAACAACCCAAATCCGAGCAGCTGCAGCTTGGCGGCAGCAGCTTCCAGCTTTGCGCAATCCGCGGGCAGCAGCTTCTCAACATATCAACAGTCAAGCGGCCCCGCTGATGAGGTGGGCGTGGGCGTGGGCGTAGGTGTTGGTGTTGGTGTTGGCCATCCAGCAACAATGTCACACTGGACGCACGACAGCAGCATGGCGGCCGCAGTCAAGTCCGAGTCACGCAGTCCTGGCCAGGTGCATGCCACACTGGACAATGGCACCGTTGCTGCCGCCAGCGGTGCCAATTTGTATGGCTGTGCGGAGAGCAGCGCTGCCGCAGCTGTCAACTCCTCAGCGGTAGCTGCTGCCGCGGCAGCTGTATACGATAGCAAGCATGATTATTATTACTACAACAGCATGCAGCAGTATACGCCGCCGCCATTCTATTCCGGCTATGGTACACCCTATGCTGCAGCCAGCTCGGTGGCAGCAGCGGCGCGCAGTGCCAAAATGGAGCCGGGCGCAGCGGCGGCAGCGGCAGCGTATTTGACGCCCACATATGCCAGCGGCGGCAACAACAATTCGCAGCTGTATAGCAATCCTTATGCAGGATATAACAACTTTGCTCAGCAGGATTATGGCGGCTATTACAATGAACAGTATGGCAACTATTATAATCCGGCCAACTATTCACCATATGCGGTTAGCTCGCCCAGTTCGAGTGCAAGTCATGGTTTTCATGTGGCCACCGCATCATCGAATCTATCCGAAAGTCCTACAGACACACACACACACTCGACAACGCCAGTGCATCCGGCTACCCACTCGCCGCACTCGCCGCTGCCGATCTCACTGTCACCCAATGCTGCCGTTAGTGTCGTCACAGCGGCCACAGCATCTGCCACGCTCAACTCTAGCGGTGGCAGCAGCGTCGGCACAACGGGCTCTGCAACGGCAAACAAGTCCACGCCCACTGGCAAGACGGGCAGAGCACGCGGTCGACGTCATCAGCAGCCGAGTCCAACGCGCAGCACTGCATCGGATACGGGCAACAGCGAGGCGGTTAAGCCGCCGGAGCGCGTCTTTGTCTGGGATCTGGACGAGACATTGATCATCTTTCATACGCTGCTCTCGGGCAGCTATGCCAATCGCTATACCAAAGACCACAGCACGCTCATGACCATTGCCTTTCGCATGGAGGAAATGGTTTTCAACATGGCCGACACTCACTTCTTTTTCAATGAGATCGAGGAATGTGATCAGGTTCACATAGACGATGTTAGCTCGGATGATAATGGTCAGGATTTAAGCACCTATAATTTTGCCACTGATGGCTTTCATACGGGCACACCGCCAGGTGCTCCGCCCAATCTTTGTTTGCCCACGGGCGTACGCGGTGGCGTCGACTGGATGCGCAAGCTGGCTTTTCGCTATCGCAAGATCAAGGATATCTACAATACCTACAGGGGAAAGTAAGTATCAGCTGAATGAACTTTCAATTCATGCCCAATCTTATGTTCGTCTCTCCTTCTTTAACTCTAGTGTGGGCACTCTTATGGGACCCGGCAAACGTGAGGCTTGGCTGCAGATACGCTCAGAAATCGAGGTGGCCACTGATAATTGGGCCACCTTGGCGCTCAAGTGTCTTAGCATGATTGCCCAGCGCGAGAACTGCGTCAATGTGCTGGTCACCTCCACGCAGCTGGCTCCAGCGCTGGCCAAAGTGCTGCTCTTCGGCCTGGGCAGCATATTCAACATTGAGAACATTTACAGTGCGCACAAGATTGGTAAGTTTCTCAATATCAAATCCAATCCCTACAAAATGCTAATACTCCTTTTTTCCGCTCTACTCTCTCAACAGGTCAGGAAACCTGCTATGAGCGCATCGTTACCCGCTTTGGGCGTAAGAGCACCTACGTCGTTATTGGCGATGGCGCCGAGGAGGAGTCTGCTGCCAAGGCCATGAATTTTCCATTCTGGCGCATTTCCGCACACAGCGACATACGTGCTCTTTATACCGCCCTGGACATGGGCTTCTTATGAAAGGCTTCGCCTGGCGTTTAGAAACGCTGCGAAATCGCTAGCGTTTTGCTTGCGTTTTTCGTGCAGTTTTGAGTACAAACAAAAAAAAAAGAAAAAGAAAAGAAACAAAAAAAAAAAAACAAATGAAAAATAACAATTTTAATTTATTTATGTGTGTGAGACAAAACTGTAAACCAGCGCAAAATAATTTAATTATTTTGTTTATAAACAATTTTTTTTTTTTAATGCCAAGACTTTTATTGTATTATATAGATTTTAAATTTAATCAACAAGCATAACAATTTTCGCAAGCAGCAAACAAAAAAAAAAAAAAACTAAGAAATTGTTTAACTAAGTATATAATAAATGTATTGTAAATTAAATATTAACTTTTGTCAACCTGACAAATTACCATATAAATAAATATATACGTATCTAGCACTCTAGAGTAGCAAAACAATAAAATGGAATATGAAAATGAAAAGCGGTTTTCGTGGCAGCAGAAGGATAGAAGAGAAAACCGAAACACAACCCAACAAAAAGTAGCTTAATGTTTTTTTTTTTAGTTTAAAAATCAAAGAAAATAATAAATAAAAAACGTAGTATTCAAATTTTAAATAACTATTATAACTGCATATATTACACTATATTTAAAATATATACATACATACATACATACATAAATATATATAAAAATAATAATAATAACAAAAAAAAAAAAAAACAAATAAAAAACAGCAGTGCACTGTATTAAAACAAAATTACAAAAGGTTTCATATTTTTAATTTTTGAATAAAACATAAATTAATGTCTTTATTTCCGAATCTTTTAAATCAGCGAAAACTTTGCGTATATTAGGGATGTAAAAAATGCAGCTAAAACTATGAGGATTTTTGATTTTACAAAAATTTAATTGAGCTTTAACTATTTGAAATTGGTTAATCAATGTTTAAGGTTCCGAATTTCACTAAAGATTTTTAAAAACAAAAACAAAGAGACATTGAGGTTCAAGTCCGGAAACTGCTGTTTTCAGCCCTAGGCCAGTAGAGTATGAAAAGCAACTTTCGAAATCGAAATTGAAAATGTTATATATTATATATTTTGTGTGGAAGTTATCATTTCGAAAGCATTCCATTTGAAGTGGAAATATACCTTAAAGTCCACAAGAGCAAGAAGCAGACTTTTAAAATGAGCAAGCAAAGCAAAAAAGTGAATAATCACAGGGTTGAGCTTTTTCAACCAGGAAGTATTAAAACTAATATTCGCGGTTTAGTTTAAAAGTGAGTAGTTTTATTTGATTGACCAGCTGCACTTAAAAAAATTAAACTTAGCTATTAATTTAAATAACATATACAAATGATAATATTTTAAATATTTTGTACTTAACTTAAACATTTTGTTTTGCAATATTCATCATATCACTCAGCTTTTGTCCATTCGGGCAGTTATCACTTTAGGCTAATTGCTATGAGCGAGAATTATCCACGTCACTTTGGAAAATGAGTTGACAGCACCGAGTAAGCGCAGCCGACTTCACGCCATTTTAAACTTGCGCGCGTTGACTGCGCGCTGAGAATGTCGGTATAAACGCAATAATAGATTTTGCTATTAAGTTAATAGTTTTAACTATAAAGTGTTAATAGTTTTATCACAGAAGCGCGATTAATTGCCAATCGTGCCGATGACAACTATATCTCATGGTGGTTATTAGTATTCATATCAAGAGCAATCCTGGGTGAAGTGGAAGGGGACCTATACAGTGCAAAATTCATTACATATCACTTAGCTTCTGTCTGTCTGTTCATCTGCTACTTTTAGCTGTTGCCATGCACGCGTGCTGCCCACGTTATTTTGGAAAATGAATTGGCAGCACCGAGTAAGCGCAGCCAACTTCATGTCAATTCAAATTTGCGCGCGTTTACTACCGGCCGCTTAAAATGATATAATAAATGCAATAATAAACATTACTTTTCACTATAATGTGTATAAATATCTACAATGGGATATGTATATGTTAAAAGGAGACGCCTTCGACCCTTTAAAGTCCAAGTCGAACTAGACTGTCTGTCTGTCTGTCTGCCCGTCATTTTATATGCGAGCTAGCTTCCCAATTAGAAAAAGCTATCTTCATGAAACTTGGCACACATTAATCTTATTGCTGTAGTATCTGTGTCAGATTGCGCCGGATCGAGTATCTATAACATTAAGGTACTCAGTATTATTATATTCCAGACATGTTGACGAAGTTTAATCAAAATCGGTAGACTATATCTTATGACTGCCATGGGAATAAATGCTGGCAAATTAAGTTTTTATATGTAAAACTTTTCTGCAAGGATATACATATCTTCTTTTTATGTTGTTATTTATGGTGTAGCTTAATAATAAAAGTTCTTATCCACTTCATAATTGAATTACAATGCTTGTTGTTTTTGCCATAAAACGCCTAATTACAACTTGACTGCTCAATTAGTTGCCACTTAAAAAAAAAAAAAAACAAAATAATAAAATAAGAACATGGGCAATCATGCCAAGGTGTGAAAAATCACATCAGAGAGTTTAATTGAAAATCGAAACTGCCCCATCGCCATCATGTTACAAAACTACACATCCACAGCTCAGTTCTTACATGTCTGATCTATGATTTGGCATGTCGGCATCGTGTGCTTGAACAACGTCCATCCGAAAGAGTCGTTAACTATGATTTGTAATCTGTGGAAGAGGCTAAGCCTTGTTGAGCTCCTGCTGTTGGGACCGACCGGAGAGCTGTTGATGAGGATGGTGTGCTTGGTGCTCTTGCTGGTTTGGCTGCTCTCGGGGATAATGATAATTTCACACGACGCGTTCTGTTGTAAAATTTTATCGCTATCGCCAAAACCTGATGCGCAAATCAATTTTTATTATTTTATCGTCGACGCCTGCTGAAAGCCTCTTAAAATACGTGGCCAACGTGGACGCGAATCTTTTCGAATCCGTCGAATCTATCTCATAACTAAGCCCACTGACGAGGCAATCATTTGTGCAAGGAGGAGCCCTAACCAGCCCCAATTCGTATACTCATTCGCATTCTGAATCGCACAACCCAAATGGCATACCCTTCATAAGCCATGCCAGAACAATAGATGGCCTATTCCGACGTTAACAATGCACAAATCATTATCAGTAATTATGCATTGTTCGCAGTGCTCTCCGACAATTGGATGCAGTCTGGAGCCAACGTTGTCTGTTGCCAGTGCACTCTTCTTTGATTGATTGGTTGATTACAGTTGGCCTTGAACTGCCCTCGCTATATATGTATACATATGTATACATATTAATAGACACAACCAAGCAACACCCCACTCTCAATGCTTACCACAACCATGACAAAACACCTGAGTTTAGAACTAGTATATCATTCAAACAAATACATCTGCATCTACGATGTATCTACGAGCATGTTCATTAGGCTTTGGCTGTTAATGCGATTTGGATATCTGGCACTAAGCTGCAACTGGGGAATGCCTGCGTGTAGTGTTTAGCGAGCAATTTCCAAATTAGCTGATAACAGCAGTACAGTGAAGCTAAGCCAACGAGCATATATAAATCACTTAGACTTTGCCTTGCCCCCCCCACCCCCCCACCACCTCCTTGCAACAACTCCCTGAAGCAACTGCAACAGAGGCAACCAAATACGACAGGCATATGGAGGACTGAGTTGCTGGAGCAGTTTATTGAATTGCTATTAAGCAAAAATGATGAAGAAAATAATTTGCAGTGTTTAAAATATAGAATAATTGTAAATCAAATAAATTCACTGCTTCTAAGGTAAGTATAAATATGGTCTATGGTTATCTATTGCAAATCTGAAATATTTGTATTATTTCGATAGCATTAACAGAGTACAGTAAATGGGTTGAATTAATCGGGACTTTTGCAATTTCAGAGTACTTTTCATTTTAAATTGTTATCAATTTTGCTTACCCATTTTCAAATAACCACTGAGCTAATGTTTGATATAGAAATCGCACATAAAGAGCTATTCAAAAACTCTGTTTTTAAAAATACGAAATAGCTCTGCGCAGCTTATATTTATTAAAGAATTAATAAAGAAAACATAATTTAAAGTAGTATTATAGTTTGTTTCCATACATACTTTGTGGCTGTTAAGTTGCTGTTAAGATGCTCTTAAGCTGCTCTGGAGTTGCTGTTAAGTTGCTGTTAACTTAAAACAGCTAACAACATTTGCCTACAGCGGTTTCATTGATGCGCTCCATAAAGGATGTGATGGTATATAAAAGTACTGAAGTCAACACATAATTGTTGTATTAAACTAAGTAATTATTGTAATAAAATCAACTAAATGTATAAACAAGAATAATGACATTTGGAGTATTTGCACTTACTTCTTAAACGGCACTCGCTTCAATATATGTTGTATGTGAACGTTGTTGCAGTCCTCACGTTCTCAGTTGGCGTTGGGTCATAAATTAAACTGCATTTGGCTATTTTTGTGGTCATTAGGAACGACTGGAGCTCTCTGCTGTTTTCGCTGTTGTTTTGGGATTGGGACCTACGCCTGCCTGCCACGCTGCCACATTGCCAGGTTGCCAGTTGGCCAGTTGGCCAGTTTGCCAGTCTGAAAGGCTGAAAGGCTGCCAGGCGCGCCAGTTGCTTGTCAGTTAGGCAGCCTCCTGACTTTGTCCTGTTTCCTTTTGGCCAGAATGCTGTTGTAGCAAAGACAAAATGCTGCACAAGTTTTAATGAAGTCTTGCTTTAAGGTCTATATGGCAGTATGCTAGCTGAGTTATTCCTAGCTAACTTTATGCGGAAACGGCATTATGAGTTATGTGACTGTTGCTGTTGCTGTTTGCTGTTTCTTGCCAATTGCTTTCGAGTATAGAGAATGGCTTAATTTCTCTCTCACACTCTGTACTCTTCATGTTGAGGCTGTTGCGCCTCAGAATGTGCTACAGTTCAATTAACATAATTAATGTGCGTGTCTTCAGCTGACTGAAACTTCTTTCAACGCGCTCTGCTGCTGTTTTCTGGCCAAGTTTCTTTTATTTTTGTTTTTGTTTTTATGTTTCTTTTCTTTGCCATCCTGCTGTCAACATGTTCTCGTGAGGATTTTCGCTTTGGTTTTCGCTTTTCAACATTAAAATTTGAGCTGCTTAGTTGAGACTTTAGTTCCAGTTGAAAACTTCGCCTCAGCACCTTTACACACTACACACTTAATGGACAATTAACTGGCACTGCGCTACACGACTTTGTGTTGACCTGTTGACTTTTTCAACTTCAAATATATCTGAGAATGTTGCCATAACTCTTTACTGCCTCTTGTTGCAGCTCATTAAACAACAAGTCTAATTGCTTACGTGCCTAATGATTTACCATCAATTTTAGGCATGAACTCTTTAACTTTGCCAACATTTCATTATATATACTTTTGTGCTTAAGTTGTGTATTATATATAGGTATATGTATGTATATAGTTAACATATTTTACACTTATTATGTTATGACTTCATTTCAAGGCCAAGTTAGCTAGATTTCTTTCTTCTTTTATGCATATCAAAATTAAAATGCTTCTCGCTTCGCTTAAGCTGTAAACTTTATATAGCCATAATATAGTCGAGCTTAGAACTTTTATTGAATAATTTAGCAACTCTGGAAGAAACTTTTTTTTTTTATATGCCACTCAAGCTTTATGGATTTCCATTTGACCAGACTCTGCAGAATTTTGTTTGTAAACTCAATAGTAACATTACAAAATGTAAGGACTGTATTAGTTTTAGATATTTTTAAAGTTAACTGATATTTGGAATAATATTGAAACAGTTTTAAATAAAAAGCCTTTTGAATTCGTTGCTTAAAATATTCTTTTTAGAATAACAATTATTTTCCAGAAAATATATTCAGATAAAAACAATCGAGTAAAAGATTAAAGAGTTAAGAAACATTAGGCATTGTTTTTACTTAGCTTAATCATAAACTTGATTAATGTTATTTAGGCATTATTTTTGGATTTCTTATGCACAATATATGATTAACAATTAATGATCTTTGCATATTTATGCACAAAAACTTATACATTATGCATTTTTTATAAATATTAATGCACAATGAATGCTTCTTTATGCATACTTTTTACATTTTATGATTACTTATGCATATATTATAAGTTTGACGCATGCATTTATCTTAAATTCAAAATTCATAATAACTTTATGTTCGATTTCACACACAATTTGTGCATAAATCATGCCTAAAATGCATGAATTCAGCATAGAGTTCTCTCAGTGTGGTTTTATATTGAGCTGGATTTCAACTGGTTTCGATTTTTAACTAAACTTTGTATAGTATAGATACTCAAATGCCTATAACATTAGTATGTTTCATAATTTAATTAAGTTTTTAATAACCTTTGAATAAACCGCCAAGAGTTTACTTACTTTTTTAATGACATGATGAATGTAAATGAAACTTTTATTACAAGTGTCTAAATCGAGGCATTTACAGTCTACTATTTGCTACTCTCAACTGTCTGCGAGTGCACTTGAAAACAATTTGAAATTGCACTTAAAACTCAGGCCACGACAATGAGGAGCAAAGGTGTTGACAGCTTAAGCAGCGGAGCGCACATGTGTGAAATATGATTTGCTCATTAAGAGCTGCCCTTAGCACATGAAAGATCCAACTGCAGCCTCAACCGCACCAGCCTCTCATAGCCCCCTCGCCGCCAATTGGCCTGAAGGGGCGCGGCACGCAAGTCAAGTGCATAAATAAATGGTTGGCGCTCTTTTAAGAAAGATGATGATGATTATGGCATTGCAGCGTTAAGCGGCTGAAAACTGGCGCACAGCTGCGCCTGCCATCTGTGATATATATCATTTGAGGACTCAAGTCTTTACCTGTGCCCAGGCAAGGACACGTATACCAACAACGACAACAGCAACGACAACGACAACGACACCGACACCAGCAATTCATGACAAAAACTCAGACATAAGAGGAAACTCAAAGAGGGGTAGGAAGTAGCTCTGCTCGTTGTCGCCTTGCCACATTGCCGACTTGCCACCTTGCCGCCTTGCCGCCTTGCCACCCACCCAGTAGCAATCAAAAGGCAACAAACCGAGCGAGAAATTAAAGCAGTAGGGCAAAGTAAAGTTAAGCAAACCAGTCAACTGGTTTTTTTTGCTTTTTTTATTTTTATTCAGGCCTAGGCCTTATATCATTTTATATGCATTATACCCTAAGAACAGCTACTTATTTATTTATAACTTAACTTTGCCATCAACTTGCATTTGTGCGCAGAGTTTAATATATATTGACTGGTTGACATTGACTTGCAGAAATCTTCAGAAACTAATCTGCTTGCTTACAAGTTGTAAGCCAATATTATTAAGCAAAATTGGCTAAGTTTACATATATGTTATTCAAATGATGCCATACAAAACCCATTTCTGCGGAATCTGAATTGCAATTATAATAACAGACTGCCTTTTTGAATAAATCTCTTTTTTTTTTCCCTTTTTTTGGTTTTGTTATTTAATGTCCACTAAAAACAGTCGACATAGAAAAATATTTAAAATAACATTATTTGGAAAAATTAAAAATATTTTTAAAATGAATTTAATATGAAAAAATTAATAATAACACTATGCAACAGCCATTTGCTTCAAGAAAAGCCACTATATTATTCTTATGCAAAAACTCAGTGGCTGATTCCGAAAATAACAAATAACAAGTAAGAATACTCTAGTCGAGTGTGCCCGACTACGAGACTCCCTGCTCCCAACTTGCATTTCAAGCAGTTCAGCGGCAACACAAGCATGCAGCTTACTCAACTTGCACAGTGCATGTCAAACTGTTGTTTCTGCCTGCTGAGACAGGGGTAATAGATTCTTCCATAACTTTGGTGCTATTTATGCGATCGTGTTGAAATTTACACATCCGAAAGACATTGATTAAACATACATGTGTACCAAAAATTAAAGCTCTATCTTCAAAATTGTGGCTGTGGGAGTCTTTTGCGATTTGCGGGGGTGCGGGGGGTGCATCCGTAATTTGAAATAAACTTGATCTGCGTATGGTATACAGGAACCTACATGCCAAGTTTGGTGTCTCTAGCTTTTGTAGTCTCCGAGATCTGTGTGTTCATACGGACAGACGGACAGACAGACAGACAGACGGACATGGCTAGATCGTCACGGCTGTTGATGCTGATCAAGAATATATATAGTTAATATAGTCGGAAATGCTTTTCTGCAAGTATTGCGGAAAACCCAATCAGATCAAGAGGTAAGTTAGAATTAGCATTCAAAATTAACTTTTTTTAACCGTCATACCTGTTCCCATTTCGAGAACTTTCTATTTTTGTTTTTGTGTTTCTGTTTTTGAAACGAATAGCAATCGTTCTTTCTGAAATTAAACTGCATTTTGCAACGATATTCGGCATTCAAAACAGCCAATAATACTGATTTCAAACGTATTGATTGGAATTGAAAATGAGTTGAGAACTTATTATGTTTTCAATGTTAAAACAATAGAGTATTTATGATTCGTTGCAACGAAGATCGCTTATTATTTGTTGATTTCTTGTTTATGGTATATACATAGTGCGTGTTCAACCGGCAAAATAAATCACTATAACGCCCACCTATACAAACTCAGATCAACGATTAAGTCATCATCATCAGCTGCAGCCAAGGCAGAAACCGAAACAGTGTCTGAGACTGAGACAGAGACAGAGTTACAAATAGAGTGAGCGAGTGAGAGAGAGATAAAGACTTGGATTTGGATTTGGCCACGAGCCAGAGGTGAAAACAATGCGTCGTTGTCGTTGATATTGTTAATGGCCAATGTATCCAAAGAGCTACCTCGAGGTCAGGCTGTGTTTCAGGCTTGGGTTTGGGTTCGGGCTTGGGTTCGGGCTTGGGTTTGGGCTTGGGTCTGTTGCTAGTCTACAAGTGCCGTAGGGCCAACTCATTTAAAATCCAATAGAGATGAAATCTGCTAGGTTAACCAATGAAGTCATTTAGAATGTAAATATTAAAAAAGATATGTACTATTACAATGTTTTAGAATGTTGCTAAGCTTAAACTGTAAAAGTGCAATTTAAATGGCCAAAATCTGATAAATTTTGTTGTCCTGCGAAGCTAAGTTATGGAACAAATTAAAATCGTAAAGTCGATCAGTATCATTGTTAAATTATATTTGATTAATTAAACAAATACTTGTTCTTCCGACTGCGATATACTCTGTTTTCTGTACGTTTTCTAAATTAAATTTTTGTTAAGACTACTTAAATGCTTTTAAACTGTCCTAAAACTTGGGTAAAGTGAGTTTGGTTGAGCTATCTTGAAAAACGAAAAAGTTTTTCATACAAAAACTTATTTTTCAACCGATATTTTCAATGGCAACTATATGTATTGGGCCGATCTCGCCAACCTCGACACTTTGTCTGCCTATGGTATATACCAACATGTATACCAAGTTTGGTTGCTCTAGCTTCAAAATTGTGGAAAAAACCTGCGTTCATACGGACAGACGGACAGACGGACATTTCACAAACCCAATATACTCTTTTTTCTTTTTTTCAAAAAAATTAAAAAAGAGTATAAATACATTTTCAATAAAGAAAATTTTCCAAAACCTAAATTTTTCTCTCTAATTGTAGTTCTACTGATTCTTTGCCCACTCAATTTCATCTAGAATTGAATTTGGTCTACCGTTTTTTGTTAAAATTGTCAAACTTTAATTTCAGAAACATTAGAATAATTTTCCTTAACCTTTTCCTGTCAGAGCAACTGATTCTTCACACTTGAAACAGCTAGAAAATACAATTCATTCAAATATTTATATATTTTGCAACATATTTAACTAAAATGGATGACGAGAACGATGCAGATTTTTTACCACCACCCAATACATATACATTTGGTATACCCAATGAACCGGAACTATTGGAACAGTATGAGCTCTACAGGCCCTCCATGGGCACTAGGCGACTCTATAGCGAGCGTAATCGTGAAGTATATACTGAAGCATTCATTGAGAACGAACGTTTGGGCACCTTGGCTGATCTGTGTGTACGTTCTTTGGCCAAATTGGGTACCAGGTATATTGCACCACCGGTAAAACAGGATCCCTTGAAGCTGCGCATACACTATGACTCGCTAGATGTGAATTTGCCCCTAAAGGACTGTTATTTTGTGAATGATGTGCGTTTTTGGCGTCGCGTTGTGCTGGCTAAAAGTACGGATAAATCGTTACCAATGAAGAAGATCGATGAATATGATTGGAAGGGTACGGGTATTAGCTTGAAGTATGTGGAACTGGTAGAGTCCTGCCCGGCTGCCTACTGGCCGGAGAAAAAAATGGCTGACTTGGGTTCAATGGTGCGACAATTTGTGCGAACTTTGCATATTAAACATTTGCAATCGCTTTCGGATCACAACTTTACACACTATGTGGAAAGTGAATCGGAACTTGATGTTACATCTGAAGAATCGGAGCAGTCGGAGATATCTAGTGATGAAAGGTAAGTGAAGTAATGATGTAACGTAAAGTGATGAAAAACTGAATTTATTTGTAGGGATACAGTTGATGAAGAAGAGGAGGAGTGCGAGGAAGAAGAAGAGCCGCAGCCACCAGTGGGTAAACCAAAAAAGGGCTCCCAGGTGCGCATCAGCAAAAAGAAGCCCGAAATTGTTGTGCATGAAAGCGAAACGGAGCTGCCTCCGCATGTTTCCGAGTCGGCATTGAGTGCACTTGAAACCGACATGGAAGAGAAACGACGTGAGGCACGACACGCACGCAATGCTGCACGGCAGCAGCTGCGAGATTTACACGAGGAGAAAAGACTTGAGCATGAGCGGCGCAAGCAAACTCGCGATTTGCTCAAAAAACCGCCTCCGCCGGAGCCAAAACCCAAGAAGAAAAGGAAAAAATCTAAGATACAAGGTGTGTTTGATCTGGTTGTGGAACCGGAACCGGAAGATGGTGAAGATAAAATAGCTGATAAGCGTAATAAGGAGAAGCTACTACGTCGCATTAAACGCTATGATTATCCGGCCAAGCACTGTCATCACATTGATTTGAGTTTTGTGCGTTACTTTGACAAGCTGATCTCATTGAACATTGAGTTCTTGGGACCGGAGATGGAGCGGGATTATCACAAGCGACACATGAACTTCTCCTACGATGATATGGTACGTCTCTCCAAAGGACTACGCACTTTGCAGCATCTCAAGATCTTTCGACTGCGCAACAGTCGCATGGACAGCATAAAGCTATTGATATTGGCAAGAGCCTTAAAGCAACTCGATACCTTGGAAGTTGTGGATTTTGGCTACGATCAGCTGGATGATAATTGTGGTGTTGGCTTAGAAATGCTGCTGGATCGTAGACACATGCTAAAAGCGCTGGAGTTGGAGTATAATAGACTGAAGATAGAATCTTTAAAGTCCATAGGACATGCGCTCAAAGCGCATTCGTTTCAAGAGCCCGAAAGCAGCTCCTTGGATTATCTGGGCCTGGCTCACAATCCCGTTACGGATTTTGGTCTACATTTGTTTATTTACGATATTGTTGGCACTAATCATGTGCAGGAACTAAATATCAATGGCATTGAGGCTGAATCCGGTTCACTGGTCGTTGATATCAGTTTCCTGCTGCGCAATCATCAACCATTGCGTCGACTGGACATGGCAGCCATTAACTTGAATCCCACATTGGGCAGGGAACTAATATGCGGTCTTGAAACCAACCATAAGGTAACACACTTTGACTGTCGCGCCTGTGATCTAGATGAGGAGCAGGAGTTCGAGGCGGATGTCATTGTGCGTCGCAATAACTATGAACTTCAGCATCCTTATCTGGGCGATGATACTCAAACGGAGGCAAGTCTGCTGGCTTATCTGGCTGCTCTCAGGCATCCCATTGTGGCCAAAATAGAATACGATAATGCAAAACGTGCGGAGTGCATCAGAAATCGACCCTCTCATTCGAGCAGTGAACTGAGCGTCAAGGAGGAACAGCAGGAGGAACTCGAGGAAGATTTTGATATTTGGAAAATGCTGGGCGTTAAGAAATCCATTACTAAAGAAGTTTATACACGCGAATCCAGCGTTTCATCTCGCCATAGTGTTATGGGCACATTTTTTTTCAATCCCAACACTTTCAATTTGCAACAGTTCCGTGAACATTTGCATTTGCCGGGTCCTGAGGATCGTTATTACTATTTCCAGAAACAATTGCATTCCTGAAGACATCCTTTTGAATTTCGATAGTTTACTTTTGCACAAATTTTCTGTTGAAATAAATCAAACAAAATAATCAGGCCTATTCCCATTTCCAAGTACTTTTAATTCTGCATTCGTTATAGATTTTGTGTTTTTTTTTTTTTCGATTCAGATCGCATTCGTTCTTCCTTTTTAATCCACAAATTCCGATGACATGCGGAATTGAGGCAAGCCCACAGTTCTTTCTTGGAATGTTTTGATTGCATTTGGATTGGATTGATTGGATCAACTTCACAGAAAACTGTGTAGCATTCATTTTAAAGGACGTTCAAACTTACAAGCTCAATTTTCTTTACAGTTAATTTAGTTTGTGTTCGCTCCTGAAAGTATGCTGTAAATATTTCTGTGGAATTGATTCGTAAGTGGAATTGAACTTAGCTGATTAAGTCATTGTTTTAGCATTCTATTTTCTTGTTACACAAATTCTAGTGCAAAACTATTTAATGTAAACCATTCTTGTTTTAATACTCTGTTTTCCAAAATGCAAAAAAGGGTATATTGGTATATTTGTAAAATATCCGTCCGTCCGTCTGAACGATCTGTTTTTTCTACAGATTTGAAGCTAGAGCAACCAAACTTGGTATATATGTTAATATATACCATACGCAGTGTCAAGATCGGCCAGATCGGATCACTATAACATATAGCTGCCATTGAAAATATCGGTTGAAAAATAAGTTTTTGTATGAAAAACTCACTAAACCCAAGTTTAAGGCCAGTTTATATATACTGACCAAATTTCATCAAAATCGGATGTCTTTATCTTATAGCTACCAAAGAAACAATCGGTTGAAAAATAAGTTTTTGTATGAAAAACTATTTGAATTTTTAAAATAACTCAACCAAACTCTGTTTATAAGTATATAAGAAGTCTTTATTAAACCTACAGAAAGCAGAGTATATCGCAGTCGGGAGACTCCGACTGCAAAGTTCTTACGTGTTTTCAATTAGAGTGTTTAAATTTAAACATTGTGGATAGTTTTAAACCATGTATAGAATATGAGTAAATTGGGGTGGAAACCCAATCCTAAAAGGTATATACTACATATATTGCTTATCAGCAGTCGAGTTAATCTAACTAGCCATATGAATCTATAGAAACTCATATCAAATTTTAGATACTCTGCTTTCGATAAAAAACATCGATTCTAACATTACAGGGTAACTAAGCATTCTAACAGATACAGAGTGTTTCGCAGTCAGGCACATTCGACTAGAGCATTCGCAGTTGCTGCTAAAGTGGTTAATTCAGTTGGTTTAGTACGCAATCAGTTGGAATTTATTTCAATTTGTTTTAGCTGCAATAATGTTCTTGGTAAATAAGTGCAATGCCGTTTGAGACTTGTGTGGGGTTTAGTTGAACAAAGTTCTTTAAAGTTATATAACAGTCAGAAGAAGCATGCAGCAATGTTGCAGCAATGACTGAGCGTTTTTCCAGGTAGTACACCTGTTGTCCAGAGACTGTATACATTCATACACATATAATCACAATATTTTGCTGCCACTTGTGGCAAAGAAATCGCACTATTTCCTAACGGCTTCCGCTTTGATTGTGGCACAGGCAAAAAAACATTATTCAAACGCAAATCAATTGCAAATACAAATATATACGACTAAAAGAGGCAAAAGAGCAAAGGCATAATAAATAATAAAAAAAAAGAAGAAAAAAATCTGTGCTGCATGCAAAGCAAGCACCGTTAACGGCAACAATTGCTGTTGCAGCAGCAACAACAACAACAACAACAATAACAACAACAAACACACCCACATGCTGCAGCCGCAAGATCGTGTGAATTTATTGCTTAATCATGCGCCGTTTTTTTCTTAACTTTTTTCTATTTTTTAACTTAAACTGCACTGCTGAAATGTAAATAAATGCAAATTCGCGTAGTTGTTGCTTTGAGTGGTTGTTTCTAGGTTCCATTTTCCAGGTTCCAGGTTCAGGGCTCTCTAACAAGGCGTGTGCTTGTCTAACTGGACACTCTCGTGTGGGGTTTTTGTTTTGTTTTTCTGGGTAGGCGTTCTCCATTTCCAACTTTAACTTCAACTTCAACTCCAACTTCAGCTCGAACTCCATCTCTATCTGCATCTCCAACTCCATCTGGCTCTTTGGCAAGTGGGTCGCCAACTGATGCAACAACTTTTGCTGTTTGTTTTATTTGCTGCGTGGGCGACTTCGCTAGTAAGCACTGCAATTAATATGAGGCACATGCAACAGCTTTAACAACAGCAACAACAGCAACAACAGCAACAACAGCAAGAGCAGCAACAACAGCAACAGCAGCAGCATGAGCAGCATGCGCAGCAACAACAACAGCAACAACAGCAACAACTACACCAACAACAGCAACAGCAACAACAACCGCTTGCCACCCACAGAAAGCCCAACCAACTAGTTGCCAGCCAGATTTAACAATTGAATATTTTGACTAACTCAAATTCTTGAAATTTCTAAAAAAAAATGTTAATTAATAAAAAAGCAAAATATGTTGTTTATTGAATAATGCCAAATATTAAATAATTTAATAATAAACGTTAAACAAATGTTGCTTTCCAACATGTTGCAGCAATACACCAAAGCAACATGTTTGACACTTAACAGCGCAAGCACAGCGCCTGTTGCGTTATTACACTTAACAGCTGTTAACTTAAATTGCAAATAACAGTGCATGTTAGCTATGTAACTAAGTAATAGATGTAACTTATTGTTAGATTTAAGCATGTTTTTCAAAACTTTTAGCAACTTTTACTACAAATTCTATGTTTTTGGCTATTATATAGTATGTAGATATATATACATATGTATGTATGTGTATTCTATTAAGACTGTGCTTTTGTTGCTGGCGAATTGTGCTTATAACATTTTCAATTTAAATTTAAATAGAAAGTTTGCTACAACACATCAGTTAAACACGAAAAGTTTTTTTTATTGAGATCTCAAGTGTTCTGCACAATTTGAATTTACTTTCAACCCCCAATACAAAAAGCAGCATAGCAGCCGCCTTCGCCTCCTGCAGCAACTACCGTTTGCACCGCGTGCTTCTGGCCCGCTTGCTGTTAACTCGTTTTTTTTTTCGAACCGTTTTGTTTGGCCAGCAGCAGCAGCAGCAGCAGCAGCTGACTTCGAGCAAGTCCACATCGATGTCAGTCAACAAACGAGTCTCGTCGCGTGCGGTTCACGCAACGCTCGCTCAACTTGGCCCTCACCTGAGTAACAGTTTCCAAACATTTTGTTGCTTGGCTATTTGTTTTAAATTTGTAACAGTGCGCTAAATTAAAGAATTGTTAAATATGTTAAAAATAAATCAAAAATAAAACTACAAAATTTTTGTGTCTTGACTGTTAAAAATAGACAGCATATAAAAATACATTTAAAATGCGAACATTAACTAAGCATTAACTAAATATTTGTGCATACTCCAATTGTTTAAACAAATAGCGCCAGTTTATTCAGATTTTTTTTAATGTATTTCAATTTTTTTTTTGTGTGTGTGTGTGCGTGGATGAGGTAAAGTGAGCTTCAAGTGCAGTGCGGTGCGCTGAGCGCTCTAAATCGTTTATAGAACGTGCGAAACGTTAACTGTTAAAACAGCAACAAATTATATAGTATAAACATAATAAGCATAGGCCTACATCATCATCATAAACATCAACATGAAGTTACAGCTGCTCAGCCGCATGCAAATGGAGTTGTAAAAATAAGAAAAACTGAAATGTATGTGGCAAATGCACAGCTGTAAAATGTAAGTAAGCTATTTAATTTAAAGGTGCAACCTAGTGTTAAACTATTACAACTTCGATTTCACTAAAGGCGTCAATCTATTAGCACACTTGAGTAAATAATATTCTTGAATGAACAGCAACTGAACTGAGCTGAGCTGAGCTGAGCATATACTAATTGAGTTGATTATATTGTTGCATTATAATATGCATAAGTGGGTCAAAACAGCTCAAATGCAATTGTTGGCTGTGATTTTCTACGGAAATTAGTTGATTTGTTTGTGTTTTTGCTTTCTAACAGCAAAAGAACTTCAATTTGAACAGCTAATTACAATTTTGTTTGTAATGTTTGTTCTCTCACCTTACGTCATGTTGCATTTGCTAATTTTGTAACACTTTAGGCAAACACTTACATTTTGTACAATTTTTGATTAATTTTGAAAATTGTGCTTGATTTATAAATTATATGTTTTCGTTTACTTTAAAGTTTAAACTATACTTTAGCTTGTGCTTGACCTCGATCTCGTTTTTTCTTATTTTGCTTGGGAAAAGTTATCTTGGACTTAGTCTATAATTAAGTTAAATAAATAATAATCAATAAGCTGCTCTTAACTTTAATAGCTATTAACATCTTGACAGCTATAATTTACCTTAACAATAGCTTTTCAAATTGGACCATAAAATTTTTTTAAAGTAATTTTCCCTGCTACCATTAAGGGGCTATGTACATTTGTACCGCGAAAAAAGATGAAATTTTCTCTTTTTTTTTTGACACCTTAAAATATGTTTATTTTATATAAAAATTCACTTTTTTAAGGTATACAATTTTCGATTTCAGAAAAATATAAAGTCCTTAGTTCAGCGACAAGTTTTAATCATTATTAATAAGTGGTATACATTTAGTATTGATCGGATAAAGAGTTTTTTTGTAATCGAGAAAACATGATTCTGAGATAATTGCGTTTAAAGTTTCAAGTTTGTTTCTGTGTGCTGTGCAGGTTGTGTGCTATAAACTGCTATAATTTCGTTTCTAATGATCCGAGCGCTATGAAATTTTGTGAGAGTATTCTCAAAAGTACATACTTAAAGAATATGCAATAAAAAAATCGATTTTTTCATGCATCACAAGTGCATATAACCCCTTAAAAATGGGAAAAGGGGAGTTATAAAGTTCTGCAAATGTATGTAACAGGCAGAAGAAGACATTCCGAATATATATACACTGTATAAATTCTTTATCAGCAACCACAGCCGAGTCGACATAGCCATGTCCGTCTGTCTGACTGTTCGCCTGTTCGTATGAACGCGTCGATCTCAGAGACTATAAGAGCTAAAGACACCAAACTTGGCATGTAGGTTCCTTTATACCATACGCAGATTAAGTTTATTTCAAATTTTGGGTACACACCTTTGCACCCCCGGAAATTTAATGTAATACTACAATAGGCACGCCTAAAGCCACCATTGTGAAGAAACAGCTTTGATTTTTGGTACACATATATGTTATATCAATGTTGATCAACTGCATAAATTTCATTAAGATCGTATAACAAACACCAAAGTTATTAAAGAATCTATTTCCCTAGTCTCAACAGGCAGAAGCTACAGTTTTACAGGCACTGGACAAGTTAAGTGCACTGCTTGCATGCGTTGCCTGAACTGCTTGAAGTGCAAGTTGGGCGCATGGAGCAGGGAGTCTCGCAGTCGGACACAATCGACTAGCGCATTTTTACTTGTTTGTATGAAAACATATTGTTCCAAAGCTAAATTATTTTGAATTACTATTTTTTCAGAAAATATGTTCTTTGCAGGCAAATATTATTAAAAACAGTATAATCATTAAATTATATGGTTTCTGGCTTAACTTTAACGAAAATGTTGTAATAAGCTTAGGATTTGCTTACCTTTTTTCAGAAGGCAAAACAATTTTGTAATATGCAAACATGAATTATTGTTTTTTTCTCAGAAAATACTTAAAAATAATTATTTTAAGTTATTTAGTATATTTTGTCAACTCTCATATCATATTTTTTAAAGAGAATCATCTACCGTGTAAAAGATTTAACTTAACAAAATTGTAATTGTGCTTTTCAAAACTTGATTAAAGTACTTCATATTGAATAATATATGCGTATATTTTAGTAAACAATGAAACAGTTTAGCTTAATATAACTGCAAGGGTGTTAAGTGTTTAATATTATTAATTCATGTTTATTTGCATTCGAATTCTTTTGAAATACTTAAATGCTTTTGTGTGGACTGCTTTAAGTACTCATTGTATTAACTATGAAAAGTAAACACAGCTAGAAATCTATTTATAAGTAAGATATTATTAATGTCTGGCACAGATTCTAAAACTGATGTTTATAATTTAGATGCTTGTTTATATTAAGTTATGCCCGTTGCTGCAGGAAGTTTAATTAGTACAGTTCTAAGAGTAATGGGAATGGAAATGGCAATGGGAATAGGGGAGCTAGTTATAATTAATGCAACTACAGTGCAGTTCACACCTCTATGGCAGTCTCTAATGCGCTCAGCGTTGAGGTTGTCAACTGTGCAACAGTTCAAATTAGCTATGCAATTTGTACTTAGCTATTTACAACATTGTTGCAGTTTGCCGCAAATGACCAGGCTGTCTGTGCAGAGGCGTTTTGCCCCGTCCATGGCTAATAATAAAATGGGAAAATGGACAAGGACTTAAACCCACAGCACGCAGACGCAGAAGCAGACACAGACACAGCACAGACACAGACGAGCGACAAGTTTATCACTTGCTAAGCCAAAGTTTCAGACACGCACTGAGCCCACTAAGAGACCAGACTAAGACCTAAAACCAGGCCCAGACTGAGACTGAGACTGAGACTTGGACTGAGATTCAGCCTAAGACTAAAACTGAGACTGAGACGGAGTCGGAGTCTCAGATGCAGCTAAGAAGTTGGCAGGCGCAGATGGGCGCGGTAGATAAGAAGTTAGCCAAACTGAGTGGAGCCTGTGTGGAGCCCAAAAGACTGACTTTAAGGCTGCTGCAATTTGCATGGCAGCAGAGTTCAAGTTGGCGGTTGCCACAGCGCTGTCAGCAGCTGCCATTGAGTATGCAGCGCGTTAACCCTTTAAGGCCCACTGGGTTGCACAGCCACAGCAGACCTGAACACAGAACTGAAAATACCAAAACAGAACACAGTCAGCGCCCACACATGCAGCTGTCTCACTGTCTCTCTGTCGGTTAAATAATGTCAGCAAATTGTTGAGTGACAATAAAAAAATAAAGTCAGACATCAAGTCAGAGCCCACAGACTGTGTGCTATAAATACTGCAGCCAGTAGCGGTCGCAGTCGCAGTGGCAGCGACTGTGGCAGCAGCAGCGGCAGCGGCAGTGCCACAGGCCAGGAAACAAATGTCACACGATGTCAACACAACACAAAAAAATTACGTATACGCAGCATGATGTTCATTGATACTTGAATTGAGTTGAGCTTCGAATCGGTTCGGTTCGTTTAAGTTCAGTTCGATTTGCTTTTGCTTTCGCTTCCGCATCTCTTCAACTTGTCTCAATTGTTGTCTTCAGTTTCACATTGTCTCATTCAATTTTAATATCTTTTAGCTTGAACAGCAGAAGCAACAGCAGCAACATCAGCAACAACAACAACAGCAGCAGCAACAGCAGCAGCAACAGCAACAGCTGCTGCAACGTTAAACGTCATTTCATTGGTCTTTCATTTTATATTTTATGACTTTAATGTCTGGCGACAATTTCAATTACATAAGTGACTGCAGTTACGCTACAGCTCAACTTAACTCAACTCAACTCGGCTATATTCTGTGAATTCAGCTGCTTCATTGGAAACATTTTCCTTAATTGTTTAAACCCAAAGCTAATGACAATACCAACCAGCTACTAATTAGCTTTCAATGTTAGCAAAATTTGACAAAGATTTTGTCTTCGAAACGATTTGCATTTGTTAGTATCTTAATTGGGATTAAGCTTAATGCTATTAATTGCTTTTGTTATTGATAACGTTCCAAGTTGATAAAAACTTGTCAGAGCTTATTGAGCTCAATTAAAGTGCTATTGATATGCTTAAGCTTGACAAATAAATGCTTGAATTTTAAAGTGTTTTCCAAAGTTGATTTTAGCTGCATAATAATCGAATTCGTGCTGTTGCTTTTGATAAGAGGCTTTTCAACAATAAATGTCCTTGCAGTTGCAAGTTGATTCACAGAATGCAAGTGTGCTGAATGGCAACGCATTGTTAATTTGACACTTATCGAGTTAATCAAACGCTTTTTGAACAATTGTGTTGAAATACAATTGGGCAGCATCACTTGACCTCCAAAAAGAAAGTTTGCTCATGCAATTGATTCAAGTGAAAAGATAATAAACACATTGATAGACACACAATTCAAACTTGTAATCAAAATGAAATTGTTCGAATTTTGTATTGATTACAAAATGCTTGCCACACAATAACTGAATTTATCAGTGTATCAAAATCTGCAAGCTCGTTTAATCAATCTCATAACTGTCTGGCTTGATAAAGAATCTGACATTGATTCTGATACAAAAGAAATGTTATCTTCGGCGTGCCAAAGATATATACCCTTGCAGAAAAGATTTGCATGGGAAAACTTATTTTTCAACGGATTTTTCCCATGACAGCTATAACATATAGTGATCCGATTTTGATAAAATTAAATCAACATGTGTAGAACATGCTTTAATTAAGATGTAGTGAGTTTGGTCGAGATATTCTGAAGAATGCAAAAGTTTTTTATACCAAAACTTATTTTCAACCGATCGTTCCTATGGCAGCTATATGCTATAGTGGTCCGATCTGGCCAATTCAACTATAGGTACTACCTGTAATAGGAAGAAGCATCTGTGCCAAGTTTCATCAAGAAAGCTCTAGAACAAAGTCTTGAAAAAGGCATATAAACAGACGGATAGACGGACAGACAGACAGCCGGACATGACTCTGCTGTTGTCACGAATATACAATTTTTTCTGAGACGTCTTCTTCCTTCTCCTTATAATACCCGCTGCAAGTGTATAATAACTACCTCGGTTTCATAAGTCGAGATAAGAGCTGTCTGCTTCTGTTTGTTATATTTGCATAATCTAATCATACTACTTTTTTATAATTTCTGTCTATAAGCCAAGAAAGTGACAGTTTATTACTTGCAAATAAACACAAATAAATCTGCATTTGAAATATATACAAAACAGAAGCAAGTTACATTCACAAATGAGGTGTATAAGCCAAGTTCTTAACTTGAAAAGATGCTAAGAACAATAAGTTGTTGCCAATTAGTTGGTGCGTGAAATGAATAGAATAAAGTTGCCACAGCCAACAGGCAATTAACATTATTAAAGCACAACAAATTGTTTCACACCCTGCCACCCTGTCACCCTGCCACACACAACACACAAGGCAAAAAGTGTATAAAGTTTGTCTGGGAATACTTGTGCACCTGCTGGGCACTTTGATTTGCACAAAGTATCTGCCAGATACAAAATACAAAAGCTCTGCTCTTAACGCTACTTTAATTATCAAGACAAACAGTTAGCCCCTGCTCTCTATATATACAATTGTCCCCCACCCCCAGCCCCCCCTGTATTTACACAAAGCTCAGCATGGACAATGTGCGGACAGACAGGAGCAAAAACAACAAGATTTTTGAAGGGCCCGATTGAAGCAACAGTAGGTTAAAGCTAAAACCAAAATTATTAAATGAAAAACAAACGCTACTCATGTGATTTAATTAAAATTGATTATACAAACATAACATAATACTTATATATATATATCGTATGAAGTGCAAGAAACCAAAAATCATTAAATAGTTGATTCGATCAACAAAATATTAAAATTGGCTACACAAGCTTACGCTGCGTATGCGCAATTTCTGCTGCAGACAGCACTTAAATCGTCCTTTGTAGCATATAGCAACGGCATAAAGGTTCATTAGACCAAAGTTTGCCAAGCAGATGCTAATTGAATCTGTTACGCTTTATGCCCTCAGGGATGCCAAAACGACGTTTCTGGGCCTTCTGTTTCTGATGGTCGTCGCTTGGCCATTTTCCACGTGTCCCACAAAAATTGATAAGCCATAAATTTTCGTTATGTCTGCAGCAACAGTTGCTACACTTAAAGCCACATGAAAGGGCTGTTTGGCTCTTGCTTCTGTGGTTTGCTGGACATCTAATGCTTGCTCACTCTGTCTCTTCTCTCTCTCTCTCTCTTACTCTATATCTGTATCTCTTTCAAAAGCTGTGTAGTTGTATCTGTTTGCCCAGCTCAATCGTAACTCAAACAAAGCAGCCGAAACTTGTACGCTTGTACAATTCCTTGTTATGCTTCATTAATTTAATTTGGTTTTCACTTTGTTTTTTTTTTTTTTTTGTTCTTGTTTTTTTTTTTGTTCTTGTGCAAACAAGAAAAAGTTTTTGTTAACAACGACATGCTTATGCTAATCCAAAGCATGCACATTTGAATTTATCATAATTCTGTAGACTTCTGTTTGCTTTAAATTCTAGTTTGCAAATTGGACTCTGAAACTTTATATCTTAGCTTAGGTTAGAGGTTTTATACACAGTTTGGGTCCTTTTTTTGTAATGCGATGAGTAGCTATTTATATGTTTACATTAAGTTAGCATAAGGCAAATTCAGTTTCCTATTAAAAAAAAAAAGCAGAAATGCAACGTTGCCAAGCAAAGCATAATTGGAAATAGAATAAATGTGATTGCAGATGTCTCAGTTTTGCCCACAGCAAGTAATATAATATTATAAAAATCTGTACAAAATCAAGTTATACTGTGATATATATTATTCATTTTCGCAAATATGTAATTCAAATTTAATGCAATTCTTTGACATTGTGCAAATAATGATTCCGTGATTTCTTGATTCGCACAAAGTTAAATGAAATATGAGTTCCATTCTTTGTTATTGTCAAAGGAATACTTCCCGAAATTCAAAATTCACAAGAAGTTAAATGAAATATGAATTCCATTCTTTGTTATTGTCAAAAGAATAATTCTCGGAATTCCTGATGCACAAAGAATCGAACAAAATGGGAATCCAATTCCCTGAAATTGTCCAAAGAATAATTCCAGAAATTCCCTATTCACAATTTGTTAAATCACATATGAATTCAATTCTTTGTTATTTACAAATGAATAATTCTCGGAATTCTTGATGCACAAAGAATCGAACAAAATGGGAATCCAATTCCCTGAAAATGTCAAAAGAATAATTCCCGAAATTCAAAATTCACAAGAAGTTAAATGAAATATGAATTCCATTCTTTGTTATTGTCAAAAGAATAATTCTCGGAAATCCTGATGCACAAAGAATCGAACAAAATGGGAATCCAATTCCCTGAAATTGTCAAAAGAATAATTCCTGAAATTCAAAATTCACAAGAAGTTAAATGAAATATGAATTCCATTCTTTGTTATTGTCAAAAGAATAATTCTCGGAATTCCTGATGCACAAAGAATCGAACAAAATGGGAATCCAATTCCCTGAAATTGTCCAAAGAATAATTCCAGAAATTCCCTATTCACAAGAAGTTAAATCACATATGAATTCAATTCTTTGTTATTTACAAATGAATAATTCTCGGAATTCTTGATGCACAAAGAATCGAACAAAATGGGAATCCAATTCCCTGAAAATGTCAAAACAATAATTCCCGAAATTCAAAATTCACAAGAAGTTAAATGAAATATGAATTCCATTCTTTGTTATTGTCAAAAGAATAATTCTCGGAAATCCTGATGCACAAAGAATCGAACAAAATGGGAATCCAATTCCCTGAAATTGTCCAAAGAATAATTCCTGAAATTCCCTATTCACAAGAAATTAAATCACATATGAATTCAATTCTTTGTTATTTACAAATGAATAATTCTCGGAAATCCTGATGCACAAAGAATCGAACAAAATGGGAATCCAATTCCCTGAAATTGTCCAAAGAATAATTCCAGAAATTCCCTATTCACAAGAAGTTAAATCACATATGAATTCAATTCTTTGTTATTTACAAATGAATAATTCTCGGAATTCGTTGTTCACAAAGAATTGAACAAAATGGGAATCCAATTCCCTGAAAATGTCAAAACAATAATTCCCGAAATTCAAAATTCACAAGAAGTTAAATGAAATATGAATTCCATTCTTTGTTATTGTCAAAAGAATAATTCTCGGAAATCCTGATGCACAAAGAATCGAACAAAATGGGAATCCAATTCCCTGAAATTGTCAAAAGAATAATTCCTGAAATTCAAAATTCACAAGAAGTTAAATGAAATATGAATTCCATTCTTTGTTATTGTCAAAAGAATAATTCTCGGAATTCCTGATGCACAAAGAATCGAACAAAATGGGAATCCAATTCCCTGAAATTGTCCAAAGAATAATTCCAGAAATTCCCTATTCACAAGAAGTTAAATCACATATGAATTCAATTCTTTGTTATTTACAAATGAATAATTCTCGGAATTCTTGATGCACAAAGAATCGAACAAAATGGGAATCCAATTCCCTGAAAATGTCAAAACAATAATTCCCGAAATTCAAAATTCACAAGAAGTTAAATGAAATATGAATTCCATTCTTTGTTATTGTCAAAAGAATAATTCTCGGAAATCCTGATGCACAAAGAATCGAACAAAATGGGAATCCAATTCCCTGAAATTGTCCAAAGAATAATTCCTGAAATTCCCTATTCACAAGAAATTAAATCACATATGAATTCAATTCTTTGTTATTTACAAATGAATAATTCTCGGAAATCCTGATGCACAAAGAATCGAACAAAATGGGAATCCAATTCCCTGAAATTGTCCAAAGAATAATTCCAGAAATTCCCTATTCACAAGAAGTTAAATCACATATGAATTCAATTCTTTGTTATTTACAAATGAATAATTCTCGGAATTCGTTGTTCACAAAGAATTGAACAAAATATGAGTTCAATTCTTTGAAATTGTCAAATGAACAATTCCCGAAATTGCCAATTCACAAACAGTTAAATAAAATATGAGTTCAATTGCTTGAAATGGTCAAAAGAATAATTCCCCAAGTTTCTAATTAACAAGAATTAAATAATATTTGACTTCAATTCTTTAAAATTATGAAATGAATAATTCCCGAAATTCCCAATTCACAAAACTTTATAAAAAAATATGAATTCAATTTCTTGAAAGTTTCAAAAGAATAATTCCCGAAATTTCTAATACACAAAAAGTTAAATAACATTTGAATTCCATTCTATGTTATTGTCAAAGGAATATTTCGCAAAATTCCCAATTCACAAAAAGTTAAATAAAATATAAGTTCAATTCCTTGAAATTGTCAAAAAATAATTCCCAAAATTCCAAGTTCACAGGAAATAAAGAAATCAATTCATTCAATCATGATTTGAATGATTCTATTATAGTTAGTTTGCAAAATTTGTATGTTAAAAGAATGTTTCGCGTGATGTATTTTTGTTTTACCAATCTTAAATGCTTTGGGAATTCAAAAAACTGAATCATTCTTGTACAGCTTTTATATAGTATAAGCTAATACATAGCTTATTCAAATCTGCACAGCTGTTCTGGTTTTTGAATGACTTTACACTATCTAATGGAATACTTAACAGATGTATATTCGTTTTATATTGTAGTTTTATTTTTGGTTTGCAGCTGTTTTACATGGCTCATTGAAGTCATTTTAATAACAAATTACATTTGGGTTAACAAGGACGCATACGAGTGTAGAGTACAGAGTACAGAGTACAGAGTACAGAATACAGTTTGCCTGTCATTCGCTTTATAAATTATTGAAGCAATAAAATGAATGAAATGTGTCTCTTTAAACGACGTTGTTAAAATGCAAAGCGTATAAACTTTGCACTAAGCTCTTTAAAAATGTATCAAATGTGCGCCAGTTCAAAGAATATTTATGTATGTGTAGTTCTTTTTTTTTTTTTTTTGTGTTTTTCTGTAAGCCCAGGTTGAAAACGGCCAAATGAAAATTGTGCTTTATTTGTATTGAGGGGCCGTGAGAGGTCAAAAAACAAAGTTCTGGTTGTAAGCGGCAGTCACGCTTTGATTGACTGACTGACTGAATGACTATTTTGTGACTGCCTCAGTGCACATTGAAGATGTTGAGTTCCAGACAATCTATCAATTTTCGAATACAAAAAAAAGAAAAAAAAACTCTCTGCCCTGCGAAACTGACAGTTGCATGCCTAGTGGTAACTATGTAACTAAGTATTTAACTTGAAGATAAACTGCAGATAGGCAGTGAAATGGGAAAATGGGAAATGTAAAAGACTTGGTATAGTTTAATACACTGAATCCATTACGCTTTTGCCAACTAAGTAGTTAATTATGCCTAGATTTACTTAGGTATAGCAAAGTTTTGAGCTGCCTAAGATAACTTTTGGCGCAAGTTGTTTTTAAAACTTTGGCCAGAGTTAAGGTTCAAGTTACTTGAAACATAAAACTTCAAGTTGAATATCTTAACTTTGCACTTACTGACAAGCTTGTTATGCTAGCTAATCTACTCAATTTAGAGCCAATAGTTCTTTATAGAGTACATTGCAAAACTCGTGAGCCAACGTTAACAAAGTTGAGTGCTTGCACTTGCAGTTCATTTGGCCACAACTTGTGATTCCTGAAGCTGCTGCTGTTGCTGTTGCTGCTGCTGCTGCTGCTTGTTGGCAACGTCCAAACAATTACCCAGCAACAACAGCAACATAGGCAGCCAAAACTCGGAACAACTACAAAACATTGTTGTATTGTTGTTGAACCTTTTGGTTTTTCTTCTTCTTTTTTTTGCCTTTTGGCCAAGAACCTTTCTCCCGCTGCCCATTGGCAGATAAAAGTGCAGTCGTGCCCATTGCTGCTCACACGTCTCCGCTTGGGCTTTGGGACTGAGTTTTTGAGTTTGGGACTGAGTTTTGAGTTTGAGTTTGGGACTGAGTTGCAGTTTGGCACTGGTATCTGATACTCTGGGCCTGAGCACTCTAGCGGAACTTTGTGTCGCATTATGCCATGTTGTTTGGTTGTCGTGGCTACATAGTCTACACACGTTGCTAACAATTCGTTTTGTTGTTGTTGTTCTTGTTGTAGTTGTTGTGTTTTTCCAGCATGTTTTGCTGTTATATTCATTTTTGTACGCCGCTGTGTGTGCATAGATACAAAAGTATCTACAACTGTGCAGAGTGCAGTCAGCCTAGCGGGGCCCAGCGGCACAGCGGCCCAGCTCAATGTTCTATATGGCAATGGCTCTAATTATGTTTTTGTTTGCGCTTGGCTGAAGCTGCAACCACCTGCAACTACCTGCGGCCCCCCACCTGCCAGGGCCTGCAACACCCTGCCACACCCTGCCACAACCAGCCACAACCTGCCAGTCCCTGCAACACCCTTTTGCCACACTGCTACTATCAACCCCCTTTGGCACTTTGTTTGTGCTGCAGCTTTTTAATTATTTGCATGCCATACACATTGTTAAGTTTTTATCAATAAATGAAATGTGCTCCTACATGTTTAATTTTTAATAAATATAAATTGTTTGACATTGCAATATGTGCGTTCATTTAATTGACTGGATTGAAAGGATTATTATTTATAAACATTTTTCAATGCTATTGTTGTTCTTTGCTCTTTTGTTTAGTGTTGTTTGTTTCGTGGTTAACTAAAAGCTTTTCAAACTTATGCACAAGTTTGTGGGTCAATTTGTTGATGCTACTAGCTTTGAAAAGTTGCACACAACTAATACTACATAATCAACGCTTGATTGAGTCAAGTTGTGAAAGTTTGTAAGAGCTAAGCTGCCAGATACCCTGTAATTACAATTTTGATACAAATGTAACAAAATTGGTACATTATTTAGTCGTTGGTACATTGTGACTCGTTTTTACAAAATGACACATTTTCTTTAGTATTATCATTATAATTTTAATAATTTCTTTTTTAATATTAAGCTGAAAGAATTTAATTGAAACTACTATAATAGTTGAGAAAATGCGAGAAAAGACGCTAATTGTTTACTTGAGTTTCTCTACACCAAAAACGATCCAAAAATTATAGTCTTGGTCTCAAAAGCTGCGAAACAAATTAAAAATTGCGATTTCCAGTGGCGGTTGTCGACTTTTCAGCATAAATAATTAAGAAAACTTAGTTTTAAAGTTGACAAATCCCATTAAAGCCGAGCCCTGTTATTGTTAACAGTGCTGTAAGCGTTAACAGAGTAGTAGGGTTGTTGCATTTTGGAGTTGCTGTTAAATAGTTTCACCGATTTTACAAAATTTAAAGTTTTCACCAGAAGCGCCAAAAACAGCAATGCTGCGACTCTGTTAACGTTAACAGCACTGTTAAGGACCTGTTACTTGTTTTTATCATATATTCCTGCAATAAAGTCAACCTCCGCCGAAGGAAATCGCAATTTTTTTGATCATTTTTGGCGTGGAGAACCTTAAACAGCGTATCAAAAATGCACATTTAATTTTTTTCAGTGCACAAAAGGAAATAAAAAAAACTTGTTCAATTCCATGTATTTGTGCATTCATTTAAATGTATTACACTTACTTATACGTGTATTGGATATATTATAAAAGTTCGCTGAGATCGTTGAGTTTTAACAGACTTATGAACTTGACCTTTTACAGGGCATAAAAAGTTGGGAATACGTTTTTAGCAAAGTTTTACGAAAGATGAGCGTGTAAATTTAACTAGAAAAGTTTTGAGCATATGGAGAGCGATTGGTTAGTGTTAGTTAAGATGTGCGAAGTGATGGATGATGTAATAACTAATTCTCAGGCATATTATGCACATATACACACATATAATAAAATAAAATCAAAGTGTTGCAAAGGAAGTTGCAGAGAAAGATAAAGTTTTTTAATAGTTACAAAGACACACATTATATCTAATATACTTTGAGCAAGGCCAGCAAAGGCAGGCATTATTAGAGCTTATTATAGTAATCCACAATATGATTTATTAATTACAGCCAAGAGCACAATAGTTTAGCTTTAACAACACCATCAAGTTCAAGGTCTATCTAACACATATGCGAGCTGTATCTTCAAAAACAAAACATCAAATGCAGAGTTGGAGTTGTGTTTAAGTTGGCTACTTTTACAATAATAAACATATATACATATACATATAGTAAAGCCATAACTATATAAAACTAAAGAGCAATAAAGCTGATGCTCATTGCAAATATTACAACAAAAGTTTATAGCGGCTTTTGATGGCTCAACTGAAGAAAAACCAATAGCATGGCGTTTATTTAAATGTTTTGGGTGGGTGGGTTGAAAAAAGAAAGACACACAGACACTCATAAAATGATGAATGAAAATGCCATAATATGCTGACTGAGAAACGTGGCTGGCATCAGCTGGTTTTTGGGGGGCAACAACAACAACAGCAAATGGGGCAGCTTATTTGGGTTAATCAAATTTGGTCGCTGTTTTGCCATTGCCGCTGCGGTCGTCATTGTCAGCGTTATAAAACTCATGTCATGCCCATGTCGAAGGGGCAATGACAGCCTCAAAACGAACGGCAGCGATCCATTAAGCACCTGTGCGCCCCTGCCTCTGCCGCTGTCCCTAACCGTGCCATGTTACTTGTATCTTGTATCTTCTGGATACACATTCACATTCACATGTGTCGCGCGTAATGCTCATTATCTGCGGAACGTTTGCTTTGGCCACTGCTGCACGCAGCTGTAACCGTATATTCACTGTACCTCTACCTCTACCTTTACCTGTACCTGTATATCTCTATCTTTGTATCTGTGTATATGTGTATCTTACAGATACGCATTTCATGTTAATTACATGTCACCGTAATGTCAGCTTTGTAATTATTTTGACAGCGAATTTTCTGTTGTTTCAGTCTTCGTAAATCAACAAAGCGACACACACACACTGTTTTTACAGTTACATTTTGCCAGATTTGCAATGATATTTTTGCATAATGATGTGCCGATCCTAAGCCCCCCCCCCAAACCCCCCAACTCCCCCTCTACCCACAACTTTCTAACTCAACAGTCTGTCAGTCAGCAACAACGTTTTGTTTAATGAGCATTTTACGAGTCGTGCAATGAGCACACTGTGCATATTAGCTCTGAGCAACAACATTTGAGATGCGTCCTCGTCCTCGTCGTTGTCATCGTTGTCGTTGTCGTCGTCGTTATCGTCATCGTCCTCGTCCTCGTAAACGTCCTCGCTTATCGTGACAAAAACAGTTATCGAGCAAGGCCCGAGGCTGACACACGAAAATACGAGAGTTGCCATATGCGTTTAGAGTTATTTTAGCTGATTCGTTGAGCATTAAGTTATTATCTCAAATTAACAAAATTTGTTATGAAAAGAGTATAAAAAGCATGGAAAATAAGTAAGCCCAGAACTAAAACATAAATTAAAGTAAGTATATAAAAACTTCAGGCAAACAAGTTAATTTAAGCAAACCTATTGAATTTGAACAATTTTTAAAAAATATTCTCAGCTCAGAAAGTTATATAATCAGGCCTGTTTTGAATTCAAATTCCGTTCGAAATTTGCGGAAACGAAATTAATTGCAGCTCTGAATTTCTCAAAACGTCAAAGTATAACATTTTGAAAAATTTTTTGGAATGAAAAGTAATTGCCAGATTATACAGAAAATTCAAAAATCAAATTCATATTAGCTTATATATATGCTTATTTGGAAACCATTTAAGTAATTTTTTAACAAAACAAGAAAGTTTGTCATACAAAAAGTCAGTTTTTCCAACCAAAACCAATTGGACTTTGGCTCGGCAACGGGAAAATTGAAAAATGGCCACAGCTTTAAATTTCTGTCATTGATTTTAATGAGCGATGACTTTTTCAAAACCTTATAAATGAATCTACATGCTCAAAGAACAATTTTGGGAACTGCATTTTTTTTCCGACTTTTTCTCGAATTTTCAATTTGAGTTCCAACAAAAAATTGTTGACGAAAAACAAATATTTGCGCAATGTCAATTTCTATAACTTCAAAACTATTAGATATATGAATAATATGTGAGGCATTTGTTTGTATACAGACTTTCATTTGGATAATCGTTTCTTAAAGTCGATAATGCTTTACGCAAGTTATGTTGAAATATTTGAACTAACTTAAAAAACAAAACAAATGCAAAAAAAACTTTGAAATTTAAAAAAATGTCTACCAGAAAAAGAAAAAAAAAATGGTATTCGAGTTAAGGAAACTCTAATTTATCATCATTTTGAAATTGTTGCATAGTGTAATCATTCTGAGTGTAAATTGATATGTTTAAGTGCTAACTTTTTGAAAACTTTCAATATTCTAAAAGCAGTCCTCGCAGCAATGAGATGTGTATACATCAATGCCCGATGCGCGTCAATCAAGCAATTATATTGGTTTTCGAGGTTTCCGTTTTGGTTTTGGCTTAGCTGTTGGTCTTGACCATGGTTTCTTGACTGTGCGGTTTTTAAGGCTGCATATACCCCCCTCCCTACCAATTCCCGGAACATCAAATACAACTGATGCTTGCAGTAAACTTCAGCGATTGCAAATGCTGATGATGACGTTTGCCATGTTTGACTGACTGCAGCAGCAACTGAAAGTCGAATGTAAACGTATCTGCAGAAATATATATATATATATATATATATATATATATGCACATCTTTGACTATAGTTGAATCAGTTTAAAAAACGAGCTCGTGCGCGTTACGCTTTCAGTTATGGTAGAAGTACAAGTACAAGTACGAGCATAAAACCCATCAGCAGAGACATTGGCCAGTCTTCGGAGTCATCATTCATGGCATAAATACATAAAACGAGTCGAGTTAGTCGTATATTTGTTAACGATTTGCATAAGCAAAGACTGCGAGTGAAATACTCGAATCTACTCAGATACATTGGGAGCCATTGGCAACAGCTGTGTAGGTTGTAGCATCCTGTAAATGTATCTGTATCTGTAAGATACATTGTACCTTTGTATTTATGCATGAGTCTGCACAGTAGCAAAACAATCGACTTTTTTTTTTTTTTTTGTGTCTGTACTTCATACATGTATTTGTATCTGCATCTGTATCTATTTGTGCTTGTGTTTGTGTTGTTGTAGTACTTTAAGGTTGTTGCCACAACTGCGGGCTGTTATTATTACTCTTACCGCATGGGTTCGCATCACATATCAATGTTAATATTATACAAAAACCATAAGCAATCGTATATATAGCTACAGATTGAGATACAAAACAGCTAGACATAAAGCCAGCGGGCAAGTTCAACTCAGGTTTCATTCATATCTACAACTTGTTGCCTCAGCTCCGAACTTTAAAGTCACACCTCGCAATTGGCCAGGTTTGCGTTCTAGGCATTTTATTCAATTTCTACTTCACTTACGCTCGCCACGAAAGTGGCTCGTACTTGTTAAGTTGCAACTTGCAACATTAAATATGAAAAATCAATTTCAGATTCCCTACAACATCTAACCGCAGAATCATCACACATACACAGCGAGAGGGAGAGGGCGAGCGAGTAGCGAGGGGAGGCAGTTGGCATATGCACACACACACACATATGCAATTCCAATGCAGCCCTGGCCACATAACAGTTTATTGTCGGTGGGCATTGCATGCATATGCATGGACCCAGGGCAATCGCTGCCAGAACGGGAGCCGAAGCCGAAGCCGGAATAAATGGTTTGTGCTCCACAACCGGAGCACGCCCCCATTTACATGTCTCTATTAACGCTTAGGGCGCCAAGTTTTTACCCTCTTCGGCTCTTACAGTTTTACCCGCAATTTGCATAAAATGTGCAACCGCTGCGGCTGCAGCTACAGTTCTGTTTTTTTCTCTTCTTCTTTTTTTACCCTCTACCCAAAACAGGCACATTTCTGCGACCCTGTAATACAATTTTAATTAAATGTTCATTCTGTTGCCGCTGTTTTCTTCTTCTTCTTTTTTTCGAGTGCAAGGCCTGAGAGCGTGTTTTTTAAGTCGATTAATGCAACCCATTTACATTTCATCTGATCGCGAACATTGCTTATTATTTGTGTATCATGAATGGAAAAAGAGAGCGTAAGAAAGTATTGCATCAAATAGGGCTAAGAATTAAGTAACGTTTGATTAGATAGAATGGAGCAGAGAGCCAAAAAGCTTAACATTAGAAGTTTTGGCCAAGAATTGAGATGGAAATTATGATACAAAACTTAATGATTATTCAGCCGACCCCAAAAGGGTATTCTTTCAAAATTCTGCCGGATTCTTTATATAATTTTATACAGTGAGAAAACCACAATGATAAAATATAAATTTCAAGTTGAATTTATATATTAAAAACACTGTTAAAATGCCAACTTATCTTGCAACTTTTTGCAATATTAATTTTATTACTTAACATAGTTTTTATATTAATCACAAAATACTTTGTCAAAAAATGTTAAATCAGAAGTTATGTGACTTGGATGTGCATCGTCACTAGACTTCGCGTAGAGGTGTTTTTTTTTTAAGGAAAAATGCTGTTAAAATTTAAATTTATCTTGAGAATCCATGTCAAATTTTGGGACCTGCAAGGATTTTAGGGACTCGAATTAGCCTTTGAGCCTTACGTTTATTTTCTTGTTACAGGGTAGCTCCTAGTCGTGCCGTCTGGATTAGATTATTCTGACTTGTTGTGTAGGCGATTGCCCCTTTTTATAAGTATTAGAGATGGACTCGTGTCGTAAACTGAACATGAGCACGACAAGTCAAGCAAAAGTACTTTCAACAATTTCATCTAACATATTAAAGAAAATAAACGAACAAAAGAAAAGTTCAAAATAAATCAAAAAAAAACATGAAATCATCGTTTAAAAGAAACGCAACTTTTCATCGCATAAACATGATAATTTATTTAAATATTTATAGCTGTTTAATGTTACCGTGAAAATTTAAAATTTATAAAAATTTAAAAAGTTTAAGATTCAAAATTAAAATTAAGTAAATTAATAATTTATAATTGTGCGTATTTTATTTCTCATGTGGTTTGAAGCAACTGTTAAGTGCACATCTCTAGACTTAACCCTTTAGCAGGCATTTATAATTTTTTTTTATTTTTATTTTTATTTATTTATTTGCACCGTGGCAAAAGTCCAAGTAAAGTTGAAAGTTGGCGGGAAATTAATTAAGTTTTTCTGGCATATGATTAAAACTTTGCTCTCAGCACCCCCATTTGCATGCTAAAGGTTATATGTTCTAAAAAGTTAGTTAGTCACAAAACTTTGCGTTTTTTTTTTATTCCCCGGTAATATTTCCATTTAAATTTCCATTGCAGCTGCCGCTGCCGCTGCCGCTGCGGCCGCTGCTGCCGTTTACAGCTGGCCATTACAATTGTTAATATCTGTAAGCAACATTTTGTGGCGCTTTCAATTCCATTCGCCACCTTCCTTTCATTCCCTGGCATCATGCACAGATTTGACCCAGTTATAGTGCTCTGCTCTGCTCAGCTCAGATCACGATTCCAAACGTCGCGCCGGTTTTTGTGTGGCATTTTTTTTTTTTTTTTTGTTTTTTAAATCTTTTTCTTTTTGTTGTTTAGCTCTCGGGTGTTTTTATTTTGTTTGTTCAGTTTGCGTCTTTTTTAATTGTCTTTGGGTTTGCTTTTTGCTCTCTGTTGTCAGAGACGCTTTTTGGTGTTGTTGGTAGTACTTTTATTTTCTTGGGGTTTTTGTTTTGGGATTAAAACGGCCAGATAAATAGCCAGCGGGTTAGTTTATTTAAATTGTTATGTTTGTTAATAAAATATTTAAAGTCATTCACTCAGCTGTTTGCCCGCTTTTGTTGCTATTGTCCATTTGCAATGCTTATTTACTTTCTATTGTTATACAAAATGAAAGAAATATGTTTTAAGAGACAACAACTAAAACACGCTTGAGTTGCTTTTGTGATCTTTGAGATATAAGTTTTGTTTGAGTGTGAGAATTTGAACAAAAGTTGTACTAATTATTTGTATACTTAATATTTAAGACTTAGTATTTAAGATATGTTCATGCTAAGCATGTAAATAATAACGAAACAATTGATCAGTTACATCAAAGTACAATCGATGGAATTTCGATGACTTGTATAGCATATATCGATTAATCGATGTGTCAAAAACATGCAAAAAACAATCAATTCTAAAAAAATGATTTTTATATATATTTATTTAAAACAACAATCGATGAAGCTTCGATAACTCGTATAGAATAAATCGATGTGTCAAAAACTCTTTCTTCTAACGATCAATTAGAAAAAAATAATTGATTTTTATTTAGATTTATTAAAAACATAACAGAGTTTCCTTGACCAGTATTCACTGTCTATCAAAATATTTAAAATATTCTAATCTTAACAAATTAACTACATAAACAAACTATCTATAGAACTAGTTGAGAAATCATCGATGAAGAATAATCGTAACAACTTAAAAGGCATGGATTTCCACTATTCATTTCGTAGTTAAAAAAAATCGATTAATTGAATTTTTTTTGTATATTTATATGAAAATATTCTTAAATTCAAGTCAGCTGTTGAGCTGATGGATTAGGCTAAAACTTAGATGAAGGTATACAAATATCTCAAAAAGTATGTTAAAAACAAGATACCATTTAAATAGTTAACTTGACTCACTTTTAATAAACTTTACTTACTGCCCAAAGAGGCATATCTTAATAAGACTTTAAGCATTTTCCAGTTGCTTAGTTTTCAGCTCTTTAGTAGCTACTTTCACAGAAATTGCAGCAGGTTTGCTTTTAGTTTAACAAATACATTCAGTTCTTTTGTTTTGTTTTAGCAGCTTGCCTAAACATTTTGTACGTTAATTGCAATAGCATTTACAGCTAATTCCGTTAATTCGCACTCGAAAGTGGCCCAAAGGAAAGACACAACTGGCAAGAAATCGTGTCTGGCCAGAGCCTGGACTTGGGCCTGGGCCTGGGTCTGGGCCTGGGCCACTCGAAGCGACAGCTTTTTAATTGACAGGCAACGGTTCAGACACAGGCTTAGGCTCGGGCTAAAATCTCAGGCAGAGAGGGAAAGAGTGAGGGGTTTTTAGTAAAGGCGTGGGAGGGCCTACTCCATGGGTGATGGGAACAACAAAAAAAGGTCAGACCAGGTAAGTAAAAAGCACTAAAAGGCATTTAAGACAGCTGTGTTGCACTGAGTGGAATGAAATTGTAGAGTGTGTGGCACTGTGGCACTGACAACAGCAGCAGCAGCAGCTGGTCTGGCTATATAGTCAGACTTGGGGGGGATTGTTGCGGAAGGGATCTGGGCACGGCGGAAGAGGCAAGCTGAGAAACGGGTCGATTGACTTGATTAAAGATTTCACACTTGATTAAACACTGGCCCCGTTTTTGTTGTTGTTGTTGTTGTTGTTGTTAATGCTCCACAGCTCCAATTGCAAGTTTCAAGTTCGTTGCAGCAATTGATGAACGATATTTTTGTTACAATGAAATTAATTTTGCGAGCTTGGCAGCTGTGCCGCTTGCCTTTTATAGTAGCCGTTTTTTTTTTTTTTATTGTTTGTTTGTTGTTTTTGAAGGTGTCTAACAACAACAGCAATTAGTTATTTGTTGAGCCAAAAAAAACAAAACAAAAAACAAAAAACGCCAACAACCTGGCAGCAATTAATGCGCAGCGCCAACTAACTCAGGACATACATAAAACATGCAACATGCAACATGAACATTGACATTGACATTGGCCTTGGTTGCTTGAAGTTTTCACAGACATCAGGATTTGTGAGCAAACCTTGAACTTAGCTGTAACTTCGTACGCTAAAATGTTTTAAATGTTCTTTGAACATAACTTTTTTTAGGGCTTTATCTAGTTTTCTCTGCTGACTTATCATTCACATAAGTCATTTAAACTAGTCAGCGCTTTTACTGTTTAAGAAGTTTAAGAAACAGATTAAATATATACATTATTAACAATACTCGTTCTAATACTTGTTGTTGAATAATGTTAATCAAGATTATCAAGCCTTTTCTGGTATCCACTTTTGGTGAAAAATTTCGAAAGTGATTTTATCTTAAATGTTTTGATTGAATTCACTTGCATTTCATTCACAATTGAATAAACATGCCATTGTGAATTTCAGTTCCGCAAATTGTTGCGAAAAAGTGGAGACCGGAACAGTATATAAATACTTCGAGCTTGCATGAAATTTGATTGCTCTTGATTTTAAAGGTACCCATTTATGATTCTCTAGAAATTGATTCCATACACTTTGCACAATCCTATACATGAATCATATCGATTGTCAACCATTCAATACGTACAGGATATAATTACATCATTTTTAAAAGCTCCATAATCATAATATGTTACAAATTTTTAATGCAGTACCATAATCATAAATACTAGTACAATCAATTTTTATAATGACTATTAATTCTAATTTGCTCTTTTGCAGCACACGCTACTCATATACCACATTGAGAGGTAAGTGAACCCATCAACCAATACTTATTTTTGCACCATTCCCCCCTCCCCATCCCAATAATATTACCCACATATAACGAGCGGCTTTTCGCTTATGTTTTCCCTTGGGCGCATCGTATCAATCTTAATTTATAACAAATTTAATATGGTTGTTTTTTATCGGGGTGTAGATACAGAGACTCTCTGATTCAGAGTTGGCAACAATATGGGGTCGTATTCTCCTAGGATTATGGCCAACACGGGCCACGTACAACACATACACATACACTTACACATATCATACATACACACATACATATATGCATGTATTTTGCGGATTTTTGCCTTTTTCTCTGTGTTTCACATGCAAATGTGCAAGATGTTTATGGGCGTGGCAGGTTTTTGGTTACAGCTCAGCTTTGCTCTGATTTTTTCTGCAGATTTCCCATTTTCCCTTTTTTTCAGACTTCAGCGAAGCAGCATCAAAAATGCTGCCTTACGTTGCGTAAATGCCTGTGGATATGCAACGAAAAAGTTGCTGGAAAACTCTTGTTGGAATTGCTTGACTAGAGAATTCCTCTTAACGAGTTCCAAGGAAATTGAAAACAAATACGGTTTTGTTCAGATAAAGCTACCATAAATTCAAAAGAAATCTCTATTTGGACTCTAGCAATGCCAAATAATTCTAGGATATCAAAGATCAGGTTATATGTGGTTCACTTTTTTGAAGCATTAATGAAGCAAACATCATTTAAAGTTTGTTGCCATACATAACGGGTGGCTGTTGCTTTTGAGGCACTGTTAAGTTATTCTCCCTTAACAGCATCGTAATCTTGCGTTGTTAGTTTTGATGTACTGCGCATTTTTGGAGCTCAAAAACTTATATTTTTAACTCTTTTTATATGGGGTAACTACTAGAATTTTGAAACAATATCACACATTAAAACTTACTTATAAATGTTACCCAAAAAAACGCAGCACATTCATGCATACATACATACATAAATACCTACATACATAACTACGTAAATACACACATTACATACATACTTACCTACATTTGTACATACATGCCAACATACTTTTATACAGTCATACTCACATGCATACACACCTACATACATACTTACCTACATACATACACACATATCCGACATACACACATACATACCTACATACATGCATACTAACATAGATATGTTACTTACTTATATGCATTCACATTCATGCATACCTACATACATACCTACATGCATACCTACATACTTACCTACATATATCTATATATACTGTAAGCTTTCATTACTGGATTTCTTTTTTTAATGTGTAACATTAATTTGCACAACTTGATCATACCCTTGAATATCAAAAGCTGCAGGGTATACGAAATGTGTACAGCAAAATACACTTTAGTGATTTTATGGCGCCATTTAAATGGTTTTCAAATCTGCCAAATGTAAAAAATTCGTGGCACAAAAGGGGCTTAGCTATAAATTTTCAGCGACGCTTTGCCACCTGAAATGTACACGCTTTGAAATGTCTGATATGTGTGGCACATACACCTGTGTCTCTGTGTGTGTGTGTGTGTGTGTGTGAGTGAGTGTGTATGTGTGTTCAAATGCGCTTATCAGCAACAAGTACTAAATCGGATTGGGGGAAAACTGAAAAAAACACAGCAAGATTTAAGTACAAAATGCTGCATGTATAAGTATGCAACTATGACATACCCTATATTCAACATTGCTACTGCAAATGTGTAGCATTTGCAAAGCTATGCATTATCAATATATACCCCTTTGTGCTATTTTTACAGGGCATAAAGTGGGCTCATTTTTTTTTTTTTTGTGGATTTGCTATCTGCAGCTTATCTTAAACGCCATCAGCATTGGCAGCCTATCAGCAGCTGTTGATTTGCTTGGACTGCCTATTGATGGGTAAACTGATTGAATGGTTGACTGACAGACACTGGCGTATGTTTGGAGTGGGGGGTGGGGGGGATGCAGGTTTCTACTGCCTCAAGCACTTGAAATTGAAGTATTGCATACGTCAAGGCGTTGTGCACTGAAGCACATTCTGATTGTGTGGCTTTTGATAAATTATAGTGTCAGTTGAATGACTCGCAGATGCGCAGAGATTTTGAAATATCATCATTGGCATTATGATAATAATTTGATTTGATTTTGTATGCTATCTACTGTAATATGTATATAGAAAGCTTAAGAAAAATCTTGGCATTTTAGAGCCTTTTGAAATTATGTAGAAAAAAAAGGTTTTTTACTTTTTACACCCTGTTCCCATTAAAAATGGGAAAAAAGGATTTATAAAGTACTGCAAATGTGTGCAACAGGCAGATGGAGGCATTTCCGACTATATAAAGTGTATATATTCTTGATCAGCATCAACAGCCGAATCGATTTAGCCATGTCTGTCTGTCCGTCTGTCCGTACGAACACATAGATCTCGGATACTATAAGAGCTACAGACACCAAACTTGGCATGTAGGTTCCTGTATACCATACGCAGTTCAAGTATATTTCAAGTTTTGGGTAAACCCCCCGCACCCGCAAATCGAAAAAGACTCCCACAGACACAATTTAAAAAACACTCAGCTTTGATTTTTGTGTACACATATATGTTATATCAATATTGATCAGCTGCATTAGTTTCATTAAGATCGGATAAGAAACACCAAAGTTATGAAAGAATCTATTACCACCGTCTCAGCAGGCAGAAACAACAGTTTGATATGCACTGGACAAGCTAAGTGCGCTGATTGCTTGTGTAGCCGCTAAGCTGCTTGAAGTGCAAGTTGGGAGGAGGGAGTCTTGTAGTCGGGCACACTCGACTCGAGCATTCTTACTTGTTTCTAAACTCCTTTTTTTAGTTTGTAGTACACTTTGGTTTCTAGAAATGGCTTGTGACCTGTTCTCATCAATTCACCTTAAATATTGATTTTAAGCGTTTGTTGCCTCTTATAAAAAATACAATTATCATTAGCTGTATCAAACATATCAAAGGAAACTTACATTGAATAACACGTACACGTGTGTACTTAACGAAATGCGATTCTTCAAAAATGCATGGAGCTTATTTTTCGTTCGAGATGTGCTCTATTAGATTTTCCAAGAAAAACTGATGCTTTGACTAAGATATTTCAATGTTGCACAACTAGAGCAAAGTGAAAGCAAACAAAATTCTAGCAAAAGTATTTTCAAAATGAAGCAGAGTTCACAGTAAAACTTACTTTGACGAAATATAAAGTTTTGCTATATTTCCTATTAACTTTAATTATATATATATATATACATTCATAACTGAAATGCACACAATGAAAGTAATAAGCGTTGCTTTGCTATCTACGAAGCAGGCATTCAATTATTTTTCTCCTGGCAACGTGCAGCGCGTATACGCAACGTGCGCCACAAATTGTTTTGTTTGCTTAGGCTTTTGACGGCTTTGAAGACTTGACAGGAAAGTCTCTTGGCAATATTTACGCTACCAAAATAATGTATAAATAATTGCATGTCACTCGCTGACTAAGTAAGCAAACAAATAAACATACAAATAAACGCACATTTATATTGCTTTTTGTATTTTTGTTGTTGTTGTTGTTGTTGTTATTGTTGACTCTATATTGAGATTTCTATAGGTGTTGACAGCTGAACACCTAAGCTAATCAGAATGCTCAGCCATCAAGTTTGACATTAGCATAATGACAGACAAGAGGGCATGGTTTAATGTTCAATATACTCCTCATAATTACAGTTATTTACGTCCAAAATATATCACGCGCTGGAGACCCATTAAAGTTTGTCCCAATGGACAAATCAACAGAAAAAAAAATATAAAAAAAATAAATGCAAAATATATGTCACAAATTATAAACGTTAATATAAAAAGCTGAAATCAATACGTCACATGGTAAATTAATAAAAATAATTATATTGGCCTCACTTGACAGAGGCGTTAAGTGGATATGAATATGGTCAAAGTCTGGGGTTAATTTACAAGGGTTATGTTGGTAACTAAGTAACACCGTTAAGGAGGGGCACTTCATGAGAAAAGGTTCTTAATTAGGCGTGTTGAAATTGGCTGACATGACACTCATTGATATTGATAGAGGAAATGACAGCTAACTGTAATTCTGAACATAATTGATCATGAAATTTCAATTGACATATGTTACATATACAAAAGTTGTTAAATATTTGAGCTTTGACAAAGTGCTGTTTTAATGAATGAGCCAATTTTCCAATGAATTCAATCCAATGAAGTTGAATAAAAGCAAATCCAATGAAGTTGAATAAAAGCACTGAAAGTGTTCATCGAAGGATTTCATTTCTGCAAAATGGTTTTCATCGATTAAAAGGAAAACATTGTCAGCCATTTATCAATCGCATTTTTATTCGTCATTTCCCTAACAGGTATTTTAAAGCGTTAATGCATTGAGAGTGAAAATGCACAGTTCATATTTTTGGAAATCGCAAAAGCTTTTCAAAGGCTAAATGCAATTTTAAGGAAATCAACAGATTTTGTATTCTTTTTATAGTTATGCACGGAGAGAAATATTAGGCAGCATTCATACTTAGCTTAATCATAAATTGAAAGTTTTCGTTTGTTTGAAAGTTATGCATAACTAGGCATGAATTATACACTCATATGCTGACTTATGCATCATTTTTGAGTTCTTATGCACAGTATATGATTAATAAAGCATAATTTTTGCATATTTATGCACAATATCTTATAAGCAAAGCATATTTTTAATATATTAACGAATAATTTATGCTTTTTTATGCATAATTTTCACGTTTCAATGTGTACTTTATGTTTACTTAAGCACACATTATGACTTTTTTCATAAATAGCATCAAAATTAAAATCTCGTTATTAGATTATGATTCTGGCTTTGATTTCATACATAACTTGTGCATAAATCATGCCCAAAGTGCATGAATTCAGCATAGCATCATTTGATCATAACTAGTTTATTATAAATCTTTAAAAGCCATCTAATTTACAAATTAATATTGTTGACAATTACTCAGAAAACTTGCATAAGTAAGTGTAATAAAATGTCCACAAAAAAAATAAAAATAAAAAGAACCTACTGCTCTGCAGTTGGTTAAACTTTCATAACTTTAAATGTTTGCTTAAGTACCTAGTCAAAACAAACTCTTAACTCAGTTGCCACAGTTTCTCCTTTAACTATGTTTTACTAACCAAGCACGTCGTTTGAGGGCTTGTGTAGACAACCTGTCTCGCCGACATGTCTACAAAATGTGAGTTTGTCGCCCTGTTTGTTGTTATTGTTGTTGTTTTTTATATTTTTATTGTTGCTGTTGAATTTGCGCCTCATAAATCACAAAAATTGTGCGCGTGCAAAATTAATAAAAAGAAAATGAGCAAAAATACCACCATGCAGAAAGCAAAGCACAATAAAAAGTTTTTGATTTTGGATTTTTTTTATATACACATATATACTAGGTATATCTGCGTGTGTGTATGTATAAGTGTGTGTGTGTGCGCGGGTGAGCAAACAAAATTACAAAAGCCAGCAAAGCTGATGAGGAGAGAGCTTGGAGCAGGGCGAAGCTGACAGCTTTTGGGCTGACAGCCAAGCAGCCAGGTAGACAGAGCGGAAACGGAAGTGCGTAATGCCATACGTGACCGAAGCCGAAGCGTTGTCGCGGTTTCTGCTGTGGTCTTTTCAGCGAGGTGCAAACAATTTTTTGATTAATTGCAGACATGAAACAGCCAAAAAAAAAAACAGAAAAAAAACCACAACAACAATGCACACAATGTGAGTCAGTGGCTCTTGCTGGATTCTTTTGTTGTATGGGCAATGAAACAAAAGCTACAGGCACACTAAAAATAAATCTAGCAAGCCATAAAAATGCAATAAAGAAAAAGGTGATTTTTTCTTCTTTTTGTTTTTTTTGGGGCTTAATACCTTTTAATATAATACATATATGTACAACGCATATACATACTGACAAGATCTTGGCAAAAAAGGGTTTAATAGCCGCACAATGAAAAGCTTAACTGATATATTTGATATGGCTGACTGTTTATTTGTCAGTTTGCCCAGTTTTGCCTTTATGCAATGGACTTCCTTCATTTCTAGGACTTGAATGAAACTGTGAATCCAGAGAAGTCTCTATAAGCTGCAGTTAATACCGTTCATGGCAATTTCCCATACTTAAATATTATAACATAACTTAATAAGCAATTAATATCCTTTAACATTATTTTAGATTAAAACAAATTAGTCAGCAAAGGGCACACAATACTCAGTATAACTATCTACCTTTTGTATCTTTTTGATGATTACAAATGATACGAAGAACTGAGTAAAGCTTACGAAGTACTCATTTGGGTTGTGTTCAAAAAAAAAAAAAACGAACATAGAGACTTTTAATTAAAAATAATTAGAGTGGTTAACATTTTAAAATGGGCAAAGAGCTCAGCAATCGCCCAGTTAATTAGGCGCTTCCACTAAACTGACGTAATTGTTCGTTGTTTAAGAAGAAACGGAGGGGTGGTATGTGGGGGGGGGGGACAAGTTGGGTAGTCTAAATTCAGTTAGTTTGGCTGTAGCAAATGTGAAAGCAGCAGTTGGCCAAATGTGCGAAAATTGCTGGCAAATTGCTGTACTGCCACAGGCCAAGAGATTTGCATACACGAGCAGAGACTCTGAAAGTGAGGCACATTCGAATCAATTATGCCCCCCACTTTCCAGCCCCCCCTTCGTTCTGCTTGCCCCCCTATCAAATACCAATCAGCAAGTCAGTCAGCAAGCCACTGAGACACTAAGTCAGTGGGGGAAGGTGAATATTGCATTTCATTCTGTGAGTAAGTCAGCAAGTCAATCAGCGGAAGTTTGTCTCGTCACTGTGTCGAGTATAAGCAAAATTGCAGCAACAATAACATACAAATGGAGAGAGAGCTCGACTTGCAGATACCCTACAATGAGATATTATACGCAAATATCGAAATATTAGCTAGTTTTCATACTTGGCTGTATCAAAAAGTTGATTTGTGACAGTTTTATGGCAGTTATGCTCTGTATGTATATATTATGCATAATTTTTGTTTATTTTTGAGTTTTTGTGCACAATATATGATTACTTATGCATGATTTTTGAATATTTATTACAATTGTCTAGCAATTTTGCACTATATGTATCAATTATGCATAATTAATGCATCTATCTTGATTTTTAAGCACAACATGTGATTACTTCTGCATAATTTTTGCATATTTATTACAATTATCTGGCAATTATGCACTGTATGTATCAATTATGCATAATTTATGCTTACTTATGCATAATTTTTGATTTTTAAGTACAATATGTGATTACTTATGCATATTTTTTGCACAATATCTTATTAATAAAGCATAATTTTAAGGAATAATTTTTACTTTTCAATGTATTTTATGCATAAAATACTGCTAAGATCCAAATTCATAATTAGTTATTCAGGTTCGATAACATGCATAATAAGTAGAGCTCTGTCAAAGCGATAAGTTAATATAAATATCCTTGTTAGTCAAGAATAATTTAATTTTTGTACAATTTTGTCATGCCCCATTTGAAGCAGTTGATGTGCACAGGGTATAACAATAGATCTCTGCTATTATTTTCTCAGGTTCTACTTTTTGTGGCGGCCTTTTTGCCCTGTAGCATCAGCTGCAACGCTTTCTAGCCCAATTTTCTTTTTGTTGGCTACTACGGCGACTCTGCGACGACTCAGCGATTCAGCGACTCAGCGACTGATGCTGCAATTTTGTATCCAAAGTAACTGTATTTGATATGCTGCAATTTCATTATGCAGATCGACAGCTGCTTGAGGCCTGTGGCAGTTGCAGCCTTCAAGTAGAAGTGGCAGAGGGGAAGAAGGCCTTTGGTCGCAAAGAGTTTCAAGATAGCTTCGGGTATAAATATTTGTGTGCCTTGAGCCATCTTTTGCTTTGTAGTTGTTTTTTTGTTTTTTTTTTTTGTCTTAGCTGCCAACTTCAGCAAATTTGTGTTGCTTTAAGCCTTTTTGCCTTTGCTTATTGCCATCTCTTTCAATTGTTTTGCCAACTTTGGTCATGAAACCAGCCACATAAAAATTCACTTGACAAAGGACTTTTGCCTGATGCCAAAGGCAAACTAAGCAAAAATTTGTTTATATAATCTATGAGTTTAAGAGTGTAAGAAGTTGGAATATGAAATATATAGTATGTCGTATCTATAATTATAGTATACTGATTTGGAATTTTATTGATTTTTCGGCATATATGTTGATAAACTATATTTGCAGTGAAGACAATGTTTAGATTAACTCGATCAAACTAACTTGTTTTGATTTTTAGCATTGCCTTAACTTATTTACAAAATTCCATCAAAATCGGACTGCTATAACTTATAGCTGCCATAGGAATCAGTTAAAAAATTAGTATTTTTTGAAATTTTGTTCTTGTTTTTTTAAGGAAAAAAATAATGACAAGATTTCATCAAAATCGGAAGACTATATCTTATAGCTGCCATAGAAACAATCGTTCGAAAATTAAGTTTTCATCTGAACAACTTTTCGGTATAACTTTGCTTTATTGTTATTGAATCAACTCAGTTATACGCTGTCATTAAAAATGAGAAAAGCTTAAAATATATGGTTGATGTTTTTTGCAGAATAACGGTACGGTACATCGCTTTAGCTTAAACAGATTGCTTTATTTTTGGTTTTTCATTTCGCGTCAACTTTTTCAAGTGCTTTCCTTTTTTTTTTGTTTTGTAGGGGTTCCAGCAATTAACGCCATTTGTGTGGCATGTTTTGTCCACTTGGTTTTGGCAGTGTGCTGAACTTGGCCGTGCTCTCTTATTAATTTGGCCAATTTGAGTTGAGGAAGTGTAATGGTAACAATGGCGAATGGGAATGGCGAATGGCGAATGTCGAATGGCAAATAGCATGGCAAGAATTAATTAAATTCCAAAAACACACACACACACACACACACACTGAGCAAGAACTTGAAGCATGTTTTGTAGTATCCGATAAATGGAGGCCTTTCCCACAGCCTCCACACACGCACCCACAGCAGCCGCAGTCGCAGTCGCCGTCGCAGCCACAAGAAACAGACGCAGACGCAGCGGCGACCGTTTCCCACAGTCCATATTTGAGTGAAAGAGAGAGACAGAGAAAGGGAGACAGAGAGAGAGAGAGACTACATCAGCTGTCTCAGTTACAGCGAGTCAGAGCAATCTTTTGCTGACTGTGTCGCCAGTTTGGCTGCGAGATTGTTTACGACCAAAACCAAATACCAAAAGACAGGAAGCCATCAGAAGCCAACAGGGCTCAAAGAGTGCGGCAGTTGTTGTTGTTGTTGCTGCTGTTTTTTATGGTCGCTGTTTAGCTCTTATTTTTGATATTTTTCCTCATTTTGGTTTGCCTTTGTTTTTGACTTGCGCTCAAAATGTAAATTGGCCTTAAAAAAAAAACTTGCTTATTGTTTTTTTTTTTCATTATTTAAAATTTAATTTGGGTATTAAGTTGGCGCTGCGCGAAAATTATGTGCGAGAAATTATGCATGGCAATTAAATTATTGATTAAATTAATTTGTTGCAGACTAACTTTAAAGTTGCAAACGTTAAAGCTTTTTTATATGACTTTTAAAGTATATTTAAATTGGCTTTTGGAAAAGTAATACCTGCTAGTACTTAAAACAAAGTCTTTGGCAGTTTAAAACAAAATTAAACACACAAAATCTACTAGCAACAAGAGTATATATTTCAGAATCGGACAGCATAATGCAGACGCTAGCTTTGGGCTTCCAAAGTCAAGTGATTTAAGCAGCGCACAGAAAGCTAAAAAAAAAAGTGCTTTTAGAATTATTTTTTTTGTTGAGAAATAACAATGAACTATCGCGGATAGATTGCAATTTATTGGATTGGCGCTGCAACTTTATCTAATATGCGATTAAATTGAACGTGCCAGCCAAAGAGTCGTGTTCGCGGTCGTGATGTTGCGGCTTAACCCGCCAACGCCCAGCTAGTTAACCCAAATGCGACCAGAATCAAGCACAAGCTAAAGCAACAGCATCCCAGTCCCAATCCCAGTCCCAGTCCCAGCTTCTGCCTAAGCCACAAAGCAGGCATCCATTTCCAGCAACAGGCGCTGCTTCTTTCAATGGCTTGTAGCCACAAAATGGATTATTATGTTAATTACTGTCATGTCACGTACCGTCATAATGCTGCAGCAAGGCTTCCAGTGCCTTAAGCGGGCAAGGGGCAACGCAGAGGGGTAGCTGTTGCCATGGCAATGCAGTTGGCCATCTGCTGCTGCTGCTTCTGCTGCTGCTGCTGCTGCTGCTGCTGCTGCTGCTGCTGCAGTAATGCGCCATTCAACTGCAAATTAGCGCACACACAAAATGTGAGTTGCTGCGCTGCTGGCAGCCAGTCAGGCGGTACAACAACCCACAGCTCCCCCAAAAAACTTTTAGCCAAAAACATTTAGCCTGAATGTCGCTTAACGGTGCGTATACCTAATATACGCTTTGTGTTTGCCCGCCATTATTTGCCTGTCATAATAAATTCAAATGATATTCATTGCCAACTACGCGGGTGCACAAAATGAACGAACGAATCAACGTTGTTATATTAAAGTTGAAAGCGAGTCTGCCACAATGGTCACATTCAAATGCTGCATCTTTACAATTATGTTGCAAACAAATGTAACTCATACATATGAAATTGTGAATGTATCTGCCATATGACTGAGTATAATATGACAGCACATAGTTAGTTAGATTATTAAACTTCTTTAAAGCGTTGTTTAAACAATGCGATTCTTGCGTGCAAAAATGTCATTGTTTGAAGCGTCCATGCAAGATAATGCACAGACTAGTCTTAAAACACCATTATATCCCGCTTAAAAGTAGTAGTTCAACATTAGATTGTTAAATAAGAAATAAAAGTTTATTAGTCAGTTCGTCAAGTTTTACAACATTTGTATCAAATCTTGCATGGTTTCATGCAACCTTAGAAACGTTGCTATTCCAATGCAAGATGCACGAAACTAACTTGCGCGCAAAATAAGCCGCTTGTTAAACAATGCAAGCTGAAAATGCATGAAAAACAAACAAGATTTGCATAGTCTAAAGAGGCTTTAAAGATTTTCTAGAAATTGTGTAGCTCTGAACGTTAAGTGCTTGCTTATATATCTCATTTTTACTCCCTGTTTCTATTAAAAATGGGAATAAGGGAGTTATAAAGTACTGCAAATGTGTGTAACAGGCAGAAGGACGCATTTCCGACTCTATAAAGTATATATATTCTTGATTAGCATCAACAGCCGAGTCGATATAGCTATGTCAATCTGTCTGTCTGTTCGTCTGTCCGTATGATCGAGTCGATCTCAGAGACTATAAGAGCTAGAGACACCAAGCTTGGCATGTAGGTTCCCGTAAGCAAAAACAACAGTTTGACAGGAACTGGACAAGTTAAGTGCGCTGCTTGCTTGCGTTGCCGCTGAACTGCTTGAAGTGCAAATTGGGAGCAGGGAGTCTCGTAGTCGGGCACACTCTACTAGAACATTCTAACTTGTTATCAATAACAACTAGCTAAACATTAAAATTATTCATTGTGAAATGTTTTAAAGCTATAACCACCAAATAAGACATACATATTGCCATATAGGCTGACAAAGTATTAATTATATTATACTTTTATATTCAAGTCAATATAACTTAGTTGTGCCAAAAGCAATAAACATGGCCACATTGTTTTACATTTGACAATAAAATCGCATAACAAACAAATCAAATATCTTTAAGATTTGCGTTTTATTAATTTTAGAATTGGAATTCAAAAGAAGAACAGATAACAAAGCAGCGACAGCGACAGCGGCCGCGCAGTTCATCTCTGAGCCAGTTTTCAAGCATTTGGGCAACATTTCTGGCGCACGGCCAAGACCCAAAGCCAAACGTTATAGACGTGATTCTCTTAGCCGGTTTTTTTTTTTTAGCAGAGTTGGCGACGAGGTCAAAACGACGTCAAAATGTGACGTGCGCACATCGCACAAAGCTAAACAAGGCGCACATAATAATAATAATAATCATCATCATATGAAATAATATAGAAAAATTATGTAAATCGGCGCTCCGTAAAAGGTAAACTGACCGGACAAGAAGTTTTCTTGCGTAATGTTTGTTGTTGTAGTTGTTGCTGTTGTTGTTGCTGTTGTTGTTGCTGTTGTTGCAGCAGCTTATGAAGAGCCAAAGTCAAGATTTATTTAATTAGTTGCCCGACCGAGCACAAAACTTGACACACACCCGTCTCATAAATCGGCGACCTTTTTTGGGTATTATGAAAAATGATTGTAAATATTTTCATTCAACCTCTCGCGCCATAATTAATTTTATTCCGCCAACAAAAACTGATATTTCTGGCCATGTCCAGCTGTGGTCCAGCCTGTCCCCCTTGTCTGCAAATGACAACTACTTTGATATGTAATTAGAATTTATGGCTATGTTGCTCGAAAAGTGTCAACGAAAGAGAAAAAGTTGCCACCAACTTTTCTGTATATTGTAAAGATACAATTTGCAATATGCTAAAGGTTTTCACCAGGACAGTTGACAGTTGACAGTTGACTGCTGATAGCCAAGAGCTGCGAGTTGATAGCCAAGAGCCGACAGTTGATGGCCAGCTGGCATTTTATCTTGACTTTATTTTATTTTCATAAATTTTGACACAATAAAAGGTTGCAGTTTAAGATCTTGTAGAATTCTGAAGAGTTTACATCATATGCACCAAATGCTACAAAAACAAGAAAAAAGTGTTATCTTCGGCGTGCCGAAGATGTTTTAGAAAAACAGAATTTTCAACAGATTGTTCCTATGACAGCTATAAGATATAGTAGTCCGATTTTAATGAAATTTTGTCAATATATGTGGATATAGTCTAATTTTGGACATAGTGAGTTTGGTCGAGATATTTTGAAAGACTAAAAAAGTTCTTCATGGATAAACATATTTTTAACCGATCGTTCCTATGGCAGCTATAAGATATAGAAGTCCGATTTCGATAACATTTTTTCAACATGTGTGAAATGTGCTTAAACTTAGGCATAGTGAGTTTGATTGCGATATCCTGAGAATCAAAAAAGTTTTCCTTACAGAAACTAATTTTCAACCGATTATTCCTATCTCAGCTGTATAAAAATATAACGGTCCGATTTTGCTAAAATTCTGTAAACATGTTTAGATATTGATAAAACTTCGACTTTTTAGATATTTTGTGAAATTATTTTGAAAAACAAAATTTTCGGCCGATTGTTCCTATGGTAGCTATATGTTATAGTGTTACGATCCTGCCAGTTTCGACATATGTACTGCAACTAGCGAAAATACGCATCTATGCCAAGTTTCTTCAAGATAGCTTTAAGGTAAGGCCAGTTCACATAGAACAGCAAGAAGAATGGATAGTGGAAAAACGATATTTTGACTGGGCTGTTGATTCTGATCAAGAATATGCATACCTTGCAGGGTCGAATACGTGTCGTTTAATGCGTTACACATCTCGTGATAAAATTAGAGCACCCTTTAAAAAAAATGATCAAGACATCAGTTTACATGATTGTGCAGTAACTTAGATAAATTCCAATTTACAGCCTATCTGGTCCTTAAGTTTAACTTTGTAAAAGACTATTAATGCTTAAATTAAATGTAATTAAATCGCTTAAACTTACAAATGTATTTACATACAAACAATACATAAATGCATAACATTCTGAGTACTACATAGATTAACTGTATGTGTGTACATAGCTCTCTTGAGGCCTTTGTAATTATTTGTCGTAGTTCGCAAACATATGTATGTCACTGTAAGTATATATGGCTATATATGTATATATATATATATATATATACATATATCTTAAAACTTACATATGAAGCTCAGTTTTCTGTAGCATATGCGACATTAAAAGCGCAACAAAAATGAGATTCGCGTTGCAGGCAGATGATGATGAACCTTGATGATGATGATGTTGATCATGATGTTGATAATGATGTCGCCAAACGGAACTACGCATCTTTGAGGCAAGCGTCAAAGCGTTGCAGATGAGTGCGGCAGGCACTTAAACAACACCCACGCCAACTAGAGATATGTAATTGTGTATGTATGTGTGGCATAGAAGCAAAGGGGTTTTAGGAGGGGGGCTTACAGATGTTGGGCTTTACCGGTTACGTAAAATGCATAACGTATAAGTTGCGAGTCGCGTCGAGTCGAGTCGAGTTGGCATTGGCAAAAAACCATAGACACTATTATCAATTATTTGCTAATTGCAATTGCGCAGAGGATGGCATACAAAATGTTTAGCTATACAAAATATGAATATTCGCATGTTAAAGTTTGTTACCAAAGACTCTGTTGGCCACATTTGATGTGTTGTTACCTAATTGCACGTAAGCGGCTTACAAAACGACAAAGGCTTGACAAAGGGCCACCCACTAGTAAAAAGACGAGCCACAAATGTGCGCAATTGTTTATATTTATTTTTTGGGCTTCGATTTGCAATAACTAATAATACTTATTATAATTATAATAATAAGACTTGCGTGTTTTTAATGAATTGCATTAAAAAAATGTATGTTTGCGTGTTGAAGAAAGTGTTGAAAGTTGTTGTCTCTGTGCATTGTGTTTTGTTATAATTTGTTAACTTGGCTGTTTAATAAGCGGAAACATAGTTGTAGTTGTCTAACTGACAATGGCTTTGTTAATAATGTGTTTAAAGCTCAAAGAAACCAATTATTGACTCGCACTTGAAAAGTTTTCTAACTTGATACATATTCTTTTTTGAAAAAAAAAAGAAAAAAAAGTATATTGGGTTTGTGAAATGTCTGTTCGTCCGTCCGTCTGTCTGTATGACCGCAGTTTTTTCTACAGTTTTGAAGCTAGAGCAACCAAACTTGGTATACATGTTGATATATACCATAGGCAGGCAAAGTGAGAAGATCACCCCCCCACCCCCACCCGTTCCCCCACAAGCCGCATAAACCTATATCTTCCACAGTTTTACAGCTAGGGTAACTAAATTTAGCACAAGGGCTACTAATCACTTTCTTGATTGATCTGACTTAAACAAACTTGGCCACGCCCTGTCCCGCCCCCACAAATGAGCAAAATCTGTATCTCCCACACCCCTTTAGCTAGAATCATTAAATTTTGCAGGTTGAATTCTGTTGCCCTATAAAATAGATTGGTTAAAAATAATTTTGCCACGCCCACCTCCGCCCTTGCAATTAAGTAAAGTTTGTTTCTCCCAAACCTGTAGAACAGGCCCAACCAAATATAAATTGATGGCAAATCTTGAAAGACTTGAGCAAAAATACAATTGCCACGCCCTCTTCTGACTAAACAAAGAGGCGAAAAAAAGAGTATATCGCAGTCGGGTGCATCCGATTGCAACGTTTTTGCTTATTTTATTTTCTTTTTCTTTTTTGTCGCATGTGGCTAGTTATGATATGTGTATGTTTGGTATAGCTTAAACTGTAACCGTATCATAGGCATTATAGCAGAAGACCTTTTGCTATAATTGAGAGCATTGTTCAAGTTATTTCTTTGCTAGAATGAAATGAGTTTTTTGTTCTAATTACCTGGCCCAAGATGAGTTTTTATTTTATTTTTTTTTTTTTGTTGTTTTTGTTCTTCTATTGTTTGTCTTAATGAGGCAATTAGGAGCAGTTGATTGCTCTGAGTGACTTTGCAACCAGAAATGTTAGATAGGTATGTATATAAAACTGGGTCTTTAAAGTTACCTTTAATAGTGAAAGTTCTTGAAGCAACAGACAATTCATTTTATGCTTCGCTAACTTTTATACACATTAATGCAAAGTAATATTTTGGCCACTATTGTCTGAATGAATTCTAAAGAAATTTCAACAATTTTCTTTTGTTGATGAAGGTTTTGCTCTTTGAATATCGATTGAGTGCGCAATTTATCTAGATATTTATGTATGCTGCAATTGTATTGAAATTTGCATACTCTTTTTCTTAGATCTGCCACATTTTCTTGTGTTCTTATAAATCAGAGAAGACGTACTTAGCACAAATTGTGAAAGTTGCAAAAGTATGTAGATGCCACAGCAGATGAGCAGCAGCAACAGCAACAGCAACAGCAGCAGCAGCAGCCCTAGAAATTTTTTCTCAGCTTTCTTCTCAGTGCACAGCAAATTAAAAGAAATAAAAACGCAACCGGCAAAACAGTCAGAACATTGCCCGAGGGCTTTTCCAGGTCCAGATACAACTTCAGACTGTCTCTGATGGCGCTGCTGATTGCGGACGCACGCACTCGCCACACGCTGTGGCAAGCACGCAAAAAAGTTGCAGCGGAAAACAAGTTTTTTGTTTCTTGCTTTTAGGCAAAGTTTAATGTAACGTGCCGTAAAACGACGGCATAAGAAACTAGAGATTAGCAAAGTCGCATAGAAAGAGACAGACATAGATGGGAGAGACAGAGACAGAGAGAGTGAGACAGCGAGAGGGGAAGAGAGCGACAGATAGAGATACAGAGACTTGGAATATTGGCAGCACAATCTTTATATACTCTTCTATAAAATCTAAGTAGATTAGCATTCTTCAGGATAGTTTTCTTCAATTGGAATTACTTAAAGGGTTTCCCATGCAGAATGGGAAAATTTATCAAGAAATCTTTGCTATCTTTAGAAAATTTCTCGATACGACCCTCTTGTGAATATAGGTAAGTAATGCAGAATTTTGTGTTATGTCTTTCTTTATATTGTGTAAAAATTTCATGTTTATATCTTATAAGCTCTTCAAGTGTGAAGATAATATGAGTAATATTTTATTTTACAAATTTCAACTACTTATTTATGAGCAAAAATAAATATATCAGGACTATTCCAGTTAAATTGAATTTCCCATCAATTTTCTCAATATCACTTTTGACAAGTTTTTAATCTTACACATTTAAAAAGTTTCAATTCCACAAAATTTTGACGAAAGTGCATACCAAAATAGGACTCAGGATCTTAGCTACAAAAACATAATGGTAAAGATCGTTAAGCTTTTCTTTAAAGCAGTTCTGGCATTATTTATTAAAGCTCTTTAATATAATGATATTTTCAATTTTTATATATATGCATCAAAAAACTTTATCCTTAATAATCCTAATCATCCTTTTTGAGTTGAAGAAACAAGCGATATGCAAGGGAACTTTGTGTGTTTGTGCCAACTTGCATGACAAAGTCAATGCATCCAATGTTTTGGGATTAGAAATGGTATCATTATAGCGTGCCGTCGAGTCCAACGATCCGAGGGCAGTGGGTTAACGTGCGTGGCGCCCCTTGGCGGCAACGGCGGCAACAGCAGCATCGGCGACAGCAGCACCGCTGCATTATGGTACAATTGAAGTTTGCGCATTTCGTGATTTTGGTTCAGTTATAACTTTGATTACTTTTATTTGCAAGCAAAACGAGCTACAAGCAAAAAAAAAACAAAAAAAAAAGCCAAACGAAAAATAAATAAAAACCTCAAACCGGTTGCCATTGCCGCTGCTTTTGTGGGTGTATTACTGAACTTATTGCTATTGTTGTTGTCTCTGTGTCTCGATTATGCAATGCGTCGTGTCGCCGCTCCAAAAAACCAAAAAAAGAGAAATAGTTGTGCAAACTTACGGAGGGGGGCAAAAAGCAAATCGGCTGCTGCGCTTTGTGTTTTTGCAATGTAGTAATTTTGAAACACCCCCGCGCAGCCCGTTACCATCCACAATTCAGCATCCACAATCCAACAAAATCCAAAAAAAAGAGCACACATGCACATACTCACAATCTGTGCGCTCTAATCAGCAAACAAATTTGTTGACATGTTGGGCAAATGACTAGAACAGCAGCACACAAAGAAACAAAAACAAAAACAAACACAACACAAATCCCAAACAGAAACAGAAAACAGAAACAGAATCGAGGCAAATAAGCTGCTTTGCTTTGCTTTGCTTTGGTTTTTGCTTTGGTGCTGCGCCTACTTAACTGTTGCTCTTGTTGTTGTTTCTCTGTTAAGCAGGCCTGTTTTTTCGGTTTGTCTATTTGATAGTTGCTAGTTAGTAGGGCCTTGCGAGCATGGGGGGGGGGGGGGACTGGCAAACAATATGAAGAGCCAGAGCTCTCGCGTTTGCTGCAGTTAAGTTTCTCTGCGCTGGACCCTTTTTTGGCGCACATGAAAGTGAGACAGTTAGAGAGAGCAAGCGATAGTAAAAGAGATGGAGCGAGAGAGCAAAGAACGAGCAGCTAAAAGGTGATATAAATCGTGAGCCTGGTTGTTTGGGTTAAGAGGCGAGCTTTCATTTAGGGTGGCTGAGTGCCCAAAAAACGCTCTTTTGTGCGATTCTTGTGCAAACTAGTTGAAGTGTTGTAACAGATAAATGTACTTCACTCATTTGCTACAATTTTGATAGAAATTATTTCTATTATGATATAAGCTTTAAATTCTTAAGCTTTTATTTTTCATTTCACATTTCAGCATAATGGCTGGAAAATAAGTTTAGTTTTAGTTTTCGCGCAATTGGTGTCAACTTTATTTTCATTTTGTACATGTTTTAAATATAGATCTGGGTCGCTTTAATCTGAAATAGTTCGAATAACAGGTTTCTTTGAATTGAGCTTTATTTTTGATTATCGTTCGTTTGACTGAAATTCGTTTAACATTCATGTTTAAAATTGTCAAAATTTTCAACAATCTTAAATATGGCCAAAACGGAAAAGGCTTAAGAATGAACTAAAGGTACTTAAAACGATTAGTTCCTATATCCGGAAGGAACTAAGGAATCGGTAAGTTCTTCTAAAGAAATTATTAGTTCTTGTTATCGGAAAGGAGCTAAAGAAACGATTAGTTTCTGTATCAGAAATGGATTTACGGGCGAAAAAAATGAAAGATTATAACTTTTAATGTGAAAGGCACTGATAAGAAAGATTAAATCGTTTATCTAGAGAGGAACTACTCCTCAAAAGGAGCTGGAATCCCCAACTATAACTGCTACTTAGTATTTTTGGTGAATGATTGGCATCATCATGACTCTAACAAACATAATTAAAACAAGTAAGAACGTTGCAGTCGGATGCACCCGACTGCGATATACTCTTTTTTTCGCCTCTTTGCGGAGTCAGTGGGCGTGGCAATTGAATTTCTGCTCAAATCTTTAAAGTTTTTTTCAATTAAAATTTGGTTGGGCCTGTTCTACAGGTTTGGGAGAAACAAACATTGCTTGATTGCAAGGGCGGGGGTGGGCGTGGCAAAAATATTTTTATCCAATCTATTAAATAGGGCAACAGAATTCAACCTGCAAAATTTGGTGATTCTAGCTAAAGGGGTGGGGGAGATACAGACTTTGCCTATTTGTGGGGGCGGGGGTGGGCGTGGCCGAATTTTTTTTTGCCAGATCAATGAAGGATGTGATAAGTAGCCCTTGTGCCAAATTTGGTTACTCTAGCTATAAAACTGTGGAAGATATAGGTTTTTGCGGTTTGTGGGGGAAGGGGTGGGGGTGGGGGGGAGATCTTGACACTTTGTCTTACTATGGTATATACCAACACGTATACCAAGTTTGGTTGCTCTAGCTTCAAAACTGTGGAAAAAACCTGCGTTCATACAGACGGACAGACGGACAGACGGACAGTCGGACAGACGGACAGACGGACAGACGGACAGACAGACGGACGGACGGACATTTCACAAACCCAATATACTCTTTTTTCCTTTTTTTTCAAAAAAGTTAAAAAAAGAGTATAATTATGCATAAGCTCAGTTATATATAAAGAATATATGTATAGTATATGTAGGTATATCAACATATTCCCGTATAGTCTTAGAAGCCAATAAATGCTAGCGTTTAAATACACATTTTCTATATTTTACAAACATTTTACTTTTCTTAGTTAAAATATAAAGGGTATCTGCTTGGTCAGCACTCTCGACTAGCACATTCTTACTTGTTATAAGATGTATCAATTAACTAATTAGTTTTGGTTTTGATAACTGTAATAGTTGGAGCTTAGTCAACTTGCCTCAGACAATTGTCTGACTCAACGCAGTCAACGTGCTACACCATTATAACAATACCAATCAGACATGCCACACTACTTGCCCCACAGTCCCTACACTAAGTAGCTGTCGTACTTACAAGTCAAATGCGCTTGAAACCTTTTTGCGCACGTCAAAGCCGCTTAACTTCAGCTTGAATTCACACAGGGGGAGAGAGAGTGAGAGCGAGTAAAGGAAAGAGAGAAACACACACATCCGTTATTGACTTAACAAGCCCATTGGCATTACTCAAGCGTCAGCATAAGAACTACCACCCCACTCCCCGCGACAGCCTGCTTCTTATGCCACAATCAGCTACAAACATAATCCCAATGCACTTTTGACTTGACTCGTCTGCTGCTCCATATAAGAGACAAAGGTAGAATCTTCTGGTTTCCGTTGTTGTTGTTCTGCTTCGGCTTCTGCTTCTTCTTCGTCTTCATCTTGTTTAAAACTTTGTTGCCGGTGTTATCGCAGCACGTTGTTGTTGTCGCTTGTTGGTTGTTGGTTGTCGGTTGCCGTTGCCGTTGCCAAAGCCGATGCCTGTTGCCAATGCCGGTTGCCACTGGTAGCCCCATTTCCTTTGAGTGCATTAGAAGTCAAGTGAATAAACAGTGGCAAAAGCAGCAGCAAAAGCAGCAGCAAAAGCAGCAGCAAAAGCAGCAGCAAACGTAGCAGCAGCAGATGAGGCAACTACAACAACAAGCAGATAAAACCGTTGCTCGCATGTTGCTTGACTTTTTGGTCTTGGCCTTAAAAGCCTCAGAGTTAACTTGTTGCGCAACAGCCGTAAACGAAACGCAAAGCAGCAGCAGAGGAAAGAGATCCCGAGACCAAGACGAACCAGCTGAAGCAACTGAACTGAACATGGAGCTGCAGTTGGAGTTGGAGTTGAAGATTGAGACTGTGGCACTTGGTCGAGTGCAACGAGTTTCTTTTGATACTCTGTAACCATGCAAAATGCTTTAAAAGCGTATCATGAGGCTGTGCAAATGGAACGAAGCATCTGTTAACAGTCGGAAAATCTATACTTTAACTACTTTTCTGTAAATCGAAGCAAAAAAAACAAAATTTGGTCTCAGAAAATTAAAAATATATCTGAAAATGCGATTTTTGTTGACGGAGGTTTACTTTTTTGCATAATTAGTTAAGAAAAGTTGGCTTAAAGTTGACCAATCCCATACAAACTGAGTCCTGTTAGCGTTAACAGTGCTGTATACGTTAACAGAGTAGCAAAATGGAGATGCATGCTAATGCAAGTTAAGCTAATGACAGTGTGACCATGCGTGAATATAAAAACGAGACAGATACAGAGTTAAGGAGAGGCAAAACTTTGATCAGTTGAAGGCAAAAAGACGTCTACACTTGTTTATAGGGTATAGCCAAGTCGGGCTTTTTGGACTAGAGCATGCTTACTTGTTTTGTTTTGTTTTATTTATTTTTTTTTGGGGTTGTTGTCTTCGCTGTCAGACAGCAGCTGTTGCTGATTGTTGTTGTTGCTGCTGATTTTTGTTGTTGGCCTGTTTTTGAGCCGGCTGCCTGTTGCACTTGTTCTCGTTCTGGTTCGCTTGTGTACATATGTATGTATATACTATATGTACAATTGCATATACTATGTATGTATGTATGCTCAATGGGTTGGGTTTGCTTTGGTTTTTGCTTTGTTGCAGCTTTGTTGGTTTGCTATTGTTTATTGAAATGCAAATTTTGTACATTGACTTTGACAGAAATATACATATTTGGAATAAATATTTGTTAAGCATATGTGAAAATGCTTTGTATAGAATTTTATTGAAATGCATACAGAAAATTGCTTTAAAAAATGAAAACATTTTGTGCTCTGAGACAATATTTTCTACATTCTAAAATTGTTTGAAAATGCAGAAAACCCAACAGAAGCTATTTTAGAGCTTATTGCATTATAATCTTCAAGTGGTATTCTTTTATAATTGTTCAGTTTTCTCGTTCGTCTCAGCTTGGGTTTCAGTTTCATCATCATCATCACCATCATCATCAAAAGATTATTTAAAAATTTAAAAGTTCAATGAACTGTGGTCAGCTTTACAAAAACAACAACAACAATTACAGCTGCCTTGATCGTAATCGCAAAGTTCACAGCAGCCAAAAAATATGCCAAGACACTTAACAACCGCAAGATTCACGATCCGATCTGCCTGGGAACCTACTCAGTTAGTTATGTCCATTCTGTGCACACGTTATACTCATTTATATTCATTCATATCCATTCATGAATTCAATACCCTATCTGTTCTTGCTGTCGCTCTTTAATCAAATTAATGAAAACAAATTCACGGCGTCATGCCTTAAATTTGTTTCTTTCTTTTCCTTTTTTTTTTTTTTTTACATTTTATTTAACGATTTTTACGTAAAACACTCACAAACAACAAAATTCACTTAGTAACTGCGTGAGTTGTTGCCGCAGGTTTGCTTTTAATTATTGTTTTTACCGCCGAAATATGAAAAAAAAACAAAAACAAATTCAAAAAAATGAAACTATTTTTACATGCAGGCAAAACTTTTTAATTACATAGCTCAGTTGCCAGGGGCTCACAATGGTATGGATAAAGGGGGGGCGTGCGTGGTCGAAAATGTTGCACGATTCATGTGTGTAAACAAAAACATGGTAAAGGAAAATGATTTCAATTATCCGAATCAAAACATACAGTATAAATAGGGTTAAGTGTTTGAGTTCTTAGATTCTAGGAAATGAACTTGTATTCATTGAAGTTGCGGGCTTGTGGAAGCATTGTTACAGGATTCAAGTGTGAACAGGAATAGGAAATGAAAAAATTATATTAATTCACAGAACAAGATACAGTATAAATAGGATTAAGTGTTTTGAGTTCTTAGATTCTAGGAAATGAACTTGAAATCATTGAAACTGCGGAATTGTGAAAGGATTGTTACAGGATTCAAGTGTGCAATGAGAAAATTCTCAGGAATTCTCAGAAGAAGATACAGTATAAGTATGGTTAAGAGTCTGAGATCTTTGTTTCTAGGGAATGATTCTAGATTGTTGCACAATTGTTGAAAAACTCAAGTGTAGTTGTTCCGAAACAGAAGAAGCAGTTTAAGTAGGATTATGAGATCTCTAATTCTTAAATGATTTGATGATGATAGCACAACAGAAACTTTTTCTAAGATTTGCACAGATATTTTTCGATCCTCTGTCACTTTAAAACAGAGAAAAGCATTAACGAAATATTTAATTGAAAAAGCAACCAATGTTTTTAAATGTTAAAAAACATTTGCTACTTTAAATTACAAAGAACATGAACAAAATAATGGCACTCAGTGAATGGAAGAGCATTCGCATAAAACAACATCACTAAATGTTTGTTTTGGTACGTGCCAAATGAAAATAAAGCCCATGAGCGCACAAATTTAATAAATATTAAATGAGTTTGTCATAAGCACACATGCTCATACACACACACATACGCACACATGCACACACACACACATATAACCAAAAAAAAAGAAAACCCTTGTTCCAATTACAGGATGCCAAGGTCCTGCTACAGCTTCAGCTGCTGTCAGCGGCTACTGCTTCGCTTCGATAAGGTGTCGCAACGAAAATACCTCTAAGCCATACCCCGAAAAACCACTCACAACCGACCAAGCAAATAAACACGCACTTACAGGCTTACAAGTCCTTATGGCCACACCTCACCATTCCCCATTCCCCTTTCCCCATTACCCATTTCCCATTCCCCATGCGGCTGCCCTTTGCCAAAATGCCTTCGCATGCCCCATAGAAAGGCACATTCCGACATAAATAACATGTGACAAAATAAATGCCACTGAAGTAAAGGGCCACGAAAAGTCAAGAGTCTAAGAGGCGTGCACAGGCAACAGGCAACAGCGTTTTTGACGTGTGTCCTTGTGGCATGCAACAAATGCCAAAACAAATCGATGTTGCCGCCCAACAGCCCTCAAACCCCCCCAAAACAAATACCCAAAAAAATGTGATTATAAGCGAATAAAACTTGCCACTGGAACCACCTAAACAGCACCCTTCACTGCCACCCCCTCCCTCCACCCACCCTACAAAAAAGTCCTGCTGTCTCTCTATGTCTTGGCGTGGCAAGCCAACGTTTTGTGCGTGTCTCAAATTCCTAGTTTGTTTCTTGTCGCAAAACGGAACTTGTTGAATAAATAAGGAAATGAAAAGCAGTCAAAGGAGCAACCAAAGAACATAGAAAGCTGTCACAGACACAGGCTGATTGCTACACAGGAATTCCTGTTTCAGCTGCTGTCCAAAAAGGTGGATCCTACAACTTGTTAATGGAGTCTTTAAAGCGTGAAATGTCCGAATCGTCCGTTTGTCATAATGCTGATGTTACTGATGATGATGTTGATGTGGATGTTGATGATGATGATGATGATGTTGGCAGGTTGGGATATATAATTGGCTGAAATGGCAGGAAGTATGGCAGGTAACCTTCATGCTTGTTGCTGCCATCGTGTGTGCTTTAAGATAGTATACACATTTGTAGAACAAGGTTCAAATTTGGATACTTAACTAATATTGAATTGATTTAAACTGTTTCAAGCATATTATACAATAGTTTTCCAATTGAAATGCTACTGCTCTATAGCTTCAATTCGCACAGTCCCACGAAGATTACTCAATATTTGCACTCAGTCAAGTATGTATGTCATGAGAATAATGTAGATGATTTGTGTTTACACAACATTCACACGACTGATGCACACAATACAAGTTAAGGTATAGGTAAACAATTCAATACACAATTCTGTATTCTGTATTCTGTTTGCCCAATCTAATGGCCAGCATTCACTTCATACCTGTCAAAATAATCAAAATACACACACCTTTCTACTTGTTAGACACTGGCCGTAATTGGCAGCCCAAAACTGAGGTAGCCAAAGTATCCGAAAACGTGCAAATTGTACAATCAACTAGCTTTTCTGGTCACAGTCAAAGTTTTTACAAACTTTTGCAGAATTATTGTGGTTACTTCGTTACTGTGCCATAGTAAATAGAATATACATATATGCTCTTAAAATGGGTATTATGATTTTGTCACTTAATATGTATCGCATGAAATAAGCTATTTTTGATTAGAACAAACTAAGTTGATGAAATCATGTTCCTCTGTTTGTCTGTTTCTATGCAAACTTTTCTCTTAGTTTTCATGAAAACTTTGGTTCAGAGAATATGTAAAATGTGTTAGGCATTCAGGAGACGTCTCATTAAAAAAATATTGTATATTCGTGATCAGCATCAACAGCCGAGTCATTTCCGTCCGTCTGTCTGTCTGTTAATCTGCGAACTAGTCCCTCAGTTTTAGAGCTATCTAATGAAACTTGGCACAGATGCTTCTTTTTTCTGCAAGTAGTACATATGTCAGAATCGGCTAGATCGGAACACTATATCATATAGCTGCAATAGGAACGATCGGTTGAAAAGAAGTAACTGTATGAAAAACTGTTTTGTTTTTCAAAATAACCCCACCAAACTCACAATGTGTAAATAAAAGCACGTTCTACACATTTTGACCAAATTTTATCAAAATCGGATCACTATATCTTATAGCTGCCATAGGAACAATCTGTTGAAAAATAAGTTTTCTTATGCAAATCTTTTTTGTTTTTCAAAATAACTCAACCAAACTCACTATATCTAAATAAAAGCACGTTCTTGACATGTTGACCAAGTTTTAACAAAATCGGATCACTACTTATATCTTATAGCTGCCATAGGAACAATCCGTTGAAAAATAAGATTTCTTATGCAAATCTTTTCTGCAAGAGTAATATAATTAGTTCACATTCAATTAAGATAATAGAAATATATTTATAAGGATATTTAATGGTAAGTGATCCAAAGCAAGTAACGGTTGCTTGTTTGAATTCAATTTGTGCACCAAATTAGAAAGAAAAACTTCTGAACATTGCGTATACGCCGCAATGTACACCGTTGCGTGCCTGTTTCGGCCAGAATGTGCGTGATATCATTATTACGGCTATTATTTGTATAATGGTCAGGCTATTTTGTTTCTTGTTTTGCTCATATTTCAATAAGTTGTACTTTATATAGGTACATATACATGCTCATATTTGCTTTTGTGTGGCAGCAATGACCTTGCTACGGCTCATACTCATACTCATACTCATCCTTTTGCTCAAAGTCGACGACAGGTCGACTGTCCCCATTGCCACATTCAATGCATCAATGCCAGCCGCCTCGCACTTGTTGGCAACCCTGAAAACTAAACAGGCTTGCATTGTCCTTGCTGGGGAAATCTTTTGTTTAGGCCACTGTTGCGACTATTTTAAAAATTTATGAGTACGTGTTAGGTAGCAATGTGAATTGTGAAATGTGAAATCTGAAAAGTGCAAAACGTATTTGAAAATACTCGCATAGTGTTGCATACTTTTAGCATTGAATGTAACGCGCTGTTGCTGTCACAGTTACAGTCACCGTAAACGTGTCAGTTTCAGTTCTAGTTTTCGTTTTAGTTTCAGTGGGTTATTGTGGTGCATAATCCCTACAGTTTTTCATCTACCAACCCGCTGGCCCTATCAGTTGTTCCCAAACGCATTTGCATGCTGATTGCTTTTGCAACATGGCTATGCAACGGGAATATACAATAACTTTCGTCCTCTGACCAACAAAAAACACATGAAACTTGTAACAAGTGCTAAAAACCCCTTCGAAGTAGACAAGTTGCCATCGAAATTGGTTTTGCTATTGCTATTGCCCCCAGTGACAATAGAAAAGCGCTAAAAGCGTATAAATGTTGTGCAATTTGTTAGCCCTAAAGCTTGTCAAGTATTGAATAATAGTTGTAAAGTTCTTTATATATGAGATTGGGGTTTGGGTTTGGGTGTATTCATTATAGAAGTCACTTGCAAGTACACGTGACTGTGTTATATAAAACCAACTCAATCAGCTCAAGATGACAGCTTCGCCTTTAGCTAATGAATACAGGAAATAAGAAGCAAATAGAGTTAAAAGATGTCAACAACTTATTAATAGAATTAGAATTATTAGAATTACACTTCTGCCCATACAAACTTGACCATCCGTTTTTCATCCAGGCTTGCAAATTCATTCTTTTTCTAATATAACGCCCACACACAACTGAAATGCCAAACAAAGGATCTCCAATTGATAAAACTCACAATGCACTACTTTCAAGGCTTTACAGAGTCTTTACTATGCATAGGATTGCCCATTGACAGCATACTCGAGCTTTTATACCCTGTATCCAATTCACAAGGATAAATAGGAGCTATAAAGTATTTCAAATGTATGTAACAGCCAAAAGGAGGCATCTCCGCGCAAAACAAACTGTCAAACTGCAAATAAACATCATCCAATAACAAAGCAGTTATAACCAGTTATAGCCAGATCCTATGAACATATTGTAGTTAATACGTTAGGTCTCAGCAGGCCTTAGTGTTGTTTAGCTTAAAGGGCTTATAATTCTCAACCAGTTTAAGTAAGCCAAGGGTTAGGTAGAACTTCCAAATTCCGTTAGTTTCATCTTATTTCTACTCATCTCATTTCATCTTTTTATTTTAAGACTGACTACCTCCATTCATCAAGGTCTGGGGCAAGCTTTAGCTTTGCGTTGACTTTACACTCGTATTAAATGTTTTCAGCTTGAGTACTGTTATAAAAACGTATAAAATGATCAAAGCACTTGTGCAGGGTGTCTCCTAGTCGAGCACTCTCGTCTAGAACATTCTAACTTGCTCAAATCCTTTAAAAGCAAATCACACAAAGGGCTTGGAAAGTCAAGTTGCCATATGGCAGAGGATTACTCATGATGCAATGCAACTGAATTGAAAATGCAACTTTTGTCAAATTTGACAATTGGTTATCTATTTTAATTAATAAATACAATGCGAAAGAATTGAGGATTTAAACTTATGAGTTTTTTAAAGCAATTTGAGAATAATTTTATAGTTTTGACCCCAAGTTATGAAATTTGTTTCGCAAATAATTTAAAATTCTAACATTTGAAATGGTTTTATCCATCGTTTGCTGCTTTCGAATCTGCTCTCGTGTTTTTTGAGCAATTCTTAGATAGATGTCAATCAACAATTAAACCTTTCCTGACTCTAGCTCTAAAGTTCTCTGACCAACATTAGGCTCAATTTAAGCCATTTTCAAACTGACAAATAAGTAAAAATATACACAAGCAACCTCTAACCAAAATAAACATAGTTTACAAATGCTTATAACTTTTTAAATCGCCTCGGTTTGTTTAGCACTTTATAAAATTTCACCGTCATTATCAGCAAAATTGGTATGCAGTTATTGTTGAAGTTTCATGTTAATCTTTCAGTATGAGTTTGAGCCTGATCAGCTGATAAACAAAAAAGTTACATTGTATAGTATACCACTATATTTCCACATTTTCCGACCGAATTTGCCAAAAATCTTTTCTTAGTGCTTACTTTTGACATAAGCTTCAGTTTTGTAGTTGGTATGGTTTGGATAATGCAATGATTGACACAAGTCTTAAGTTTTTACTCGATCAGCTTACAATCCATATTGTTAATTTGACAATATTCTTTTCGAAATCTGCTGCTGAATCGTTATAAAAGAGAGCAAGTTAACGATAAAGTGGCTCTGTTTCATCAGTAAATTAAGCTAACAAATAAATATTTCTAAAAAATGAAATGATATTCAAAATGGTAAGCAAATACCTTTATAAGAGTCAGAATATGAAACAGTTGATAGTTTTTTTGATGACCAATTGTCACTAATGATAGTTTGTGAGCATTATTACAAATGAGACTTATTATTTAATTAAGCTTTCCTAAATACCCCTATGCATGCAATTTATCAGACTAATGGAAATGTCAATGCACAAATAACTCTTATGTTTTTTTGTTGTTGGCTGCAAAGAAAGAAACTCAAGTGATACGCATCTCTTTTGATTCGCATGTGGCCACTAAATAAAGCGCAGCTGTTGAGGACAAAGCACATTGCTACAAATTTGCTTTATACTGCCACATAAGCCTCTAAACAGCTTGTGTCAGACAGGATGAGGTGAAGTAGGCTAAGGCTTAGGTCAGACAACAGGCAACAGGCAAGAGACAAGAAGAGATAACCAAAGCACAATGTTGCGTCCATTGTATGGAGGTCCTTGCCCATAAATTACATTTGGTTGCTGTTGCTGTTTTTGGTTTTGGATCGAGTCTCTCTCTCTTGGCCAGGAAATACACCTTTTAGCCAAGTTGCGAACCGGAGCCTTCACAGACAGCAACAAAGAGCAACTCGCAATAAATCACAAAATTGTCGCAGCCTGTTGTTGTTTGTTTCTTGTTGTTGTTTGTTGTTGTTGGTTGTTGTTGTTGGTTGTTTGCCATTGCTTGTTGCTGTTTGCAGTTTGTTTGTGTTTTTGTTTATTCACTTTATGGCAACTGGCATTGTTGTGACAGTTGTTTTTGCTGCCGACAGATCCTTGTTGTTGCCTTCGTTGCTTCTGGCCAACGTCCTCCGCAAATCCTGTCATGCAAATTATGTTGAGCCTTTTGTCCAAATGCAATGGCCTGGCACATATTTCTTTTATTGTTGCGGCCCTCTACGCTTTATTATTTTATTTATTTATGTTTACAGCATTGCTGCTGTTGTTGTTGTTGTTGTTGGACTGAGCCTTCATCTTCATTTTTTGTTCAACTTACTTTATATGAAATATTGTGTGGGCTGCAAAAGAGAGTATGATAAAAATGTTGCCATAATATTTGGTTAGTCTTTTAACATAGAAATGCGTTGAGACGTGTTTAATCTTTGTTTGCATTTTACAAATTGCTATTGTAAATAGACAAAGTAATGTTTCAATTTGATTTGAGCTCATCAAAAGCTTCATTTATATTAGTTTGAGGAAATGTTTTTGATTTCTTCAATTTTTCAGTTTAGGTTTTGACCTGTCCAAGGTCAAAGAAGCATGCCAAATGCCACAAAAAAAGCATTTAAGGACTCAACTTGTTATAATACTTGTATTTTATATAAATATATATATAGCTTATATACTAACAATAGCTCGATTAACCCTTATTTAGTTTCATTTGATTTATATCATCCACAATTTACGACAATAAGTTTTAAATGATATTTTGTAATAACATATTTATGCAAATTATTGTTTATATTTCGTTCACAGAACTTTGTATTACGCACACGAGTGAAAGGACCAGCTGAGAAAAAAATCAAGGAAATTGCAATTGTAAGTGAAGCATTATGATAAATCTACCGTAAATTGTGCTGTCAACAATGTCAACAGCGACAAAATCTTTGTCAAATGACTTAAGGCACTTTTTGCGCTGAGTCAACGGCGTATGATTGATATGCGAAATGTAATCGACTTGCTACAAGTTGTGGCTTCCAAGAAAATTGTGTTAAATAGCGTAAAACACAACCATGAGCCACTTACAATATATATATGCCACAATCTACTCATTGCTAGATATTGCAGTTCTAGAAATATTATATATATTTACATACAAGCACACAAAACTTTATTGCTGCTGTTGGTTTTTTGGGCTAGAGCTTAACATTGTCAAAAATTTTAATTAAATATTGTACTTTGTACTATTGTCTATTGTCTTTTGTACAGAACTTCAAGCACATGCAGGCGTTCATTCATTCATTTTCTAATATAACGCCCACACACAACTGAAATGCCAAACAAAGGAACTCCAATTGATAAAACTCACAATGCACCACTTTCAAGGTTTTACAGAGTCTTTTCTATGTATAGAATTTATACCCTGTCTCCAATTCAAATAGTTAAATAGGTTTAATAAAATATTGTATTCGAGCATATAAAGTAAAGGTATATATATTATGGTTCAGCATCAACAGCCGACTTAATCTCAGAGACTGAATGAAGCTGATAAAAACAGTTATTACACATTGGGGTTAGCCATAAGGCCAAGCAATAACTGTCAAACTGCAAATCAACATCATTCATTAACAAAGCAGTTATAGTCAGTAATAAATAAATCTTATGAATACTTTAAAGTTAATATTTTAGGTCTCAGCAGGCTTTCGTGTTGTTTAGCTTAAGGGGCTTATAATTCTCAACCAGTTTAAGTAAGCCAAGGGTTAGGTAGAACTTCCAAATTCCGTTAGTTTCATCTTATTTCTACTCATCTCATTTCATCTTTTTATTTTAAGCCTGACTACCTCCATTAATCAAGGTCTGGGGCAAGCTTTAGCTTTGCGTTGACTTTACACTCGTATTAAATGTTTTCAGCTTGAGTACTGTTATAAAAACATATAAAATGATCAAAGCACTTGTGCAGGGTGTCTCGTAGTCGAGCACATTCGACTAGAGCATTCTAATTTGCTCAAATCCTTTAAAGGCAAATCACACAAAGGGCTTGGAAAGTCTAGTTGCCATATGGCAGAGGATTACTCATGATGCAATGCAACTGAATTGAAAATGCAACTTTTGTCAAATTTGACAATTGGTTATCTATTTTAATTAATAAATACAATGTAAAAGAATTGAGAACTTAAACTTATATGTTTTTTAAAGAAATTTGAGAATTCTTTTTAAGTTTTGACCCTAAGCTATGAAATTTGTTTCGCAAATAATTTAAAATTCTAACATTTGAAATGGTTTTATCCATCCTTTGCTGCTTTCGAATCTGCTCTCGTGTCTTATGAGCAATTCTTAGATAGATGTCAATCAACAATTAAACCTTTCCTGACTCTAGCTCTAAAGTTCTCTGACCAACATTAGGCTCAATTTAAGCCATTTTCAAACTGACAAACAAGTAAAAATATACACAAGCAACCTCTAACCAAAATAAACATAGTTTACAAATGCTTATAACTTTTTAAATCGCCTCGTTAGATAACTAAAAATAACATTTCGGTTTGTTTAGCACTTAATAACATTTCACTGTCAAACTTTTGTGTAGCTATTTGGCTAATTAAATAGCTTGCAACATTGCTAATGCATAAATTTTGCAACTTGCTGCCGAGCTAGTTTGCCAAATGGAATTGCCACAGACGCGAGCATTTCCAAGGTTTACCGCTTAAATGCAGGCACATATCACGCATACGCCCCGTGCAGAAACATATCACACATACGTCCCCCCCGTAGGGCGTATGTTAAGTTCTAATTCAGTTATGTTTCGTGTAAAAGGTCGTATATTGGTGTTGGTTTTAGGATCCATTCCGTTTGGAAAACGTGCTGGAAATGTCTGTTTCAATAATTAAGTTTCAATAAACCAAATTTGCAACTGTGTGTGTGTGTGTGTGTGTGTGGGTGAGAATTCGATTTGAAAAGCAAATGAAATATGCAAGTTGCAAGCAGGAGTGGAAACGTTTCATTTGCGTTTCCATCGTTTCCGATGTGCGTCACAAATTCAATTTGTGCGCAGAAAATGTTTTCAAATCATTTTATCAAAGGCAAAATGAAGCAAAAGGAAGCCAAATCGACTTTAAATATTTCTACACCACATGTTTGACTCAAGTTGCAGTTGCTGGAATTCCGGACTCACTCTAATTGTAAAAGCCGCTAGCTGTCGGCTTAAATATTTAATGGGACTGCTTGGCAACGGCATTCGAGACCGTTTGGTGGCCAAATGCCGTCCCAAAACCTGCTTCCTGCCCACTAGCTGATAAAATGGCGGCCGTGCCAACTCATTTGACGCCCGACCGGGCAAAACGTGGCCCATTTCCGCAAATGTCTTTTTGCCAAGCCGAGCGAAACGTGAGAAATAAATTTTAAATGCAAAGGAAGGCCGGAACATAGTACTGAACTGAACTGAACAGAACTGTGATGTGATGTGATGTGAGTACGTGTTATACCCCGTAGCTATATGGTATATTCATTATGTGGCGGATTACTATGCTAGATGGAAATATTGTGATAAATGTTGAAAAGTTTGTTTTAAAAGCTGTTGGCATTGAGTCGTTTATGAAATCTTGAAAGAATATAGCTAAGATATCCTTATATTTTCATTTTTGGAAACATTTTGCGATTTGAACTCACTTGCCTTTCATCGAGCATTGTAAAATCTTGCTTTTGTAAAAGTATTCAATTTACTAGAACAGCAACTAGAAAGTTAAAAGCACTGAAAGGAATTTCAAATCTGCAAAAAGGTGGCCGAAAGGAGCAACTGGAACAGGCCTATAAGAAAAACTATAGAGCATTTGTTTTCTGAACTCCATTTAATTGGTATTTTCAGTTGTCAAGCCTCAAGAGAACTTAATTCGTTATTATGTTCAGTTATATGTCTTTAAATGGATTTGATGAGAACTCAAATTTAATAGAATTAAGCTTTATGCTGCTGTCTAGTCTTTAGATATAATATGTATTTATATATGAGCTTGCTGAATCAGGTCTCTCTATAATAACTACTTAAGTAGTAGAAAGTATATAGAGTTTTTTTGTTAAATGTATGTTTAATCAACTGCTATGATTTCGTGGAACAAAATATTCATCACATTTTGAAAGTTAATGCAAGAAATTCCACAGTCGAGCATTGCAATTCGCATAATTGTTACTTGTTGAATTTGCCTGAGCTGCGTTGAAGGTAAAACGTGCGAAGGACACAAACACGGACACGGACACGGGCACACGAAGCGCTGCCGACGCCAACGACGACGACGACGACGCTGCATAAAAATCCATGACAAAATGATACAGATTGGCTGGCGCCAAGGCGTCCAAAGCAAAAGCCAAAGCCAAAGCCTCTGCTGGGCCAGAACCGAACTAGAGCCGGACAAGGCTGTTAAACGAGCCCCGGGCAAAGCTCAGAGAAAGCAATGTGACGGTGAGAAAGAGATAGCGCGAGCGAGCGAGAGAGAGAGAGAGAGAGAGAGAGAGATTTGTGTGCGTAAACGAGACAGCACGCGTGCATATTTAATTCTGTTGATTTTTTATTTGTTTCCGTGTTGCTCGCTACATGTTGTACTATTTTTATGGCTTTTTATCTGCCTGATGATTTTGCATGCTCTTTGTTGGCAAACAGCAGCAGCAGCAGAACACACATACCCACAAACCCATATTACATCCCTACAAAACCAAACACAAGCCAGCACACCTCTTTACAGTCCAGACTCCAACCCGCCAAACAACAGCCTCCCCTCCGCCAACCTCATCCACACAGCTGCCATACTAAAGTTTCACATTTCACTATTTGGCTAAGATGCGAAGGACGTCCAAGTAGCAAAAGTACAAAAGTACAAAAGTACAGAAAGTACCACATTTTCCTGGCCAACTGTCGTCTGTGCGGATAATTCAGGTATTCACACGCCTTCACAGCGTTATATACAACATCTAAGTGAGTTCCACAGCTGCTTACCATGTATTTTTGATCATATTGTGTGGTAAGAGAAACAGAAGCGAGACAAGCAGGTAGAGAGTCAGGGAGATAAAGAGACAGAGAGATAGAGCGATAGAGAGATGGAGACATAGAGAGCTAAAGCGATACAGAGAAAGGCTTAAACTCTGACAAGGTTGACATTTGCACATAGCCTGCATTGCTCTTGGCCAAACCTAATTTTGGCTGAAGGTCGTTGATTGTTGTTTAGCCATTATATATTCATAAGACTTTTGCAATCCAACTGAGTGCGACACGGATGTCAGCCTTTCAATTAGCATGCTTTTAAGGATGCTCTTGAAAAACTCTTGCTCCGAGTCAATTATCAAATTGCCCAAAAAAAAATGTTGCTTGCAAAGCAAATTTCACATTGATCTGCAACACAAATTTATGAATGTGAAAGAGACAGTGTTATAAGCAACGTTGCCACAGATAGTTCTTTTTTCTACAAATAGTACTTTTATCAGCATCGATCGGATCGTTTTACTATAACATATAGCTACCATACGAACAAACGCTCAAAAACTAACTATGAACAACTTTTCTGCAAGTGCCAAAGATAACATTTCTTTCTTGTTTTTACTCCCTGTTTCCATAAAAAATGGGAAAAAGGGAGTTATAAAGTACTGCAAATGTATGTAAAAGGCAGAAGGAGGCATTTCCGACTATATAAACTATATATATTCTTCATCAACAGCCGAGTCGATCTAGCCATATCCGTCTGTCCGTCTTTCCTTATGAAAGCGTCGATCTAACAGACTATAAGAGCTAGAGCCACCAAACTTGGCATATAGGTTCCTGTATACCATTCGCAGATCAAGTATATTTCAAATTTTGGGTACACCCATCCGCACCCCCGCAAATTGAATATAATACTGGTCCCAAAGCGACAATTTTGATGATACAGCTTTGATTTCCGGTACACATATATGTTATATCAATGTTGATCAGCTGCGTAAATTTCATTAAGATCGGATAGCAAACACTTAAGATATTTAAGAATATATTTACCCTTGTTTCAGCAGGCAGACGCAACAGTTTGACAATCACTGGACAAGTTAAGTGCGCTGCTTGGAGTGCAAGTTGTGAGCAGAGAGTCTCATTGTCGGGCACACTCGACTAGAGCATTTTTACTTGTTTGTTTTTACTTAATACTCAAATGACAACAAATATAGATTAAATCATATTATTTAATCCAAAGTTATTAATTCAATGCCCTCAGCTTCACAGCAACCACTTTTCCAGTTATTTTCATTCATTTCTCTTTTAAAAAGATTGTTTTGTTGTTATTTATTATTAACTGGCATTGGTCTGCCCTTTATAACTCAGTACATGATATTCTTAGATACACGAAATGCTGCAGGCAATTCGAAATGCAATTTCAACAGACCATTGACAACACTATAGAGTATAGAATATATATGTTGGTTCAATAGTTTCGACTGGAAAATTGTCTGTCTTTAACAGTTGACATTAGTTTCTTATATCTGAACTTAACGATTGGCTCGTTAGTTGCATTAATCAAAATGGTTTTTGAAATTTAGGTTGTTGCTTATGTTAGTAAACAAAAGTTTGACATCTATTTATAATATTCAATACTATAATGAAGCTGTACATTTGCACAACTTTATTATGCGCTTGTTATGCCCACAAGCTGGTACAGGGTATAAAATCTAATTCATGCCATGATGACATCAGATCCATCCGTGCTTGAAGCGCTTGTTCAGGGTGTTCAAGGTCGTTAAGTGTACGACATAAAAAAAAAAAAAAAAAAAAACAATAAATAAATAAATAAAGTGCCAACATTCACACAATTTTAATTTCAATGCCGTATCTATATAGTAGAGCACAATCACAATCAGTTACATTAAATAAATCAACACCCTCCTCCCGAAAAAACTGGCACAACAAGCTCATTAAAAATCAAATACCGTAAGCCAAAACACAATTCAAACAAGCGATGAGCTCGGAACTTACAATTCACAGAAGCGTGAGAAGCGAACTCTGTAAACAGGTGGGGGGGTTGATGGGCATAAAGGGGATGATGGGGCAGCTAGCAGACGTTGGTGGTGTTGTTGTTTGGCCTGAATGTGGCCAAACCACAGCGGGTTAAGTGCTTTTAATTGATGCGTGTGTAACGTCCACGCTGATCAACCAATCAATCAATGCAGCAACACCTAAAGCTGATTGATTTATTATATAGGTATATACATACATATATATATATATATGTATATACGTATTAACCAGACTGTGGCAAGCAATATGTTGTAAGCCAGCTAAATGTTTCATGACATGCACTGGATTAATACAAATAGCATATTTTTCGTGAGAGTTGGGTAAATGCTTACATAATGCATTTCAAGTAATATAATATTCTATATTTATAAATATAATTAACAAAAATGCTCTTTGACATAACAAATAGAAATATATATCATAGATATCATCGCGATTTGATATGTGGTATTGATTCTTTAACTAGATAAGCTTTGTTTATTCATTTATTCATTAAAAATGTGTAAAAGTAATAAAAAAATGTATGTACAAATGTAGCAGACATCTCCGATGCTATAATGTATATATATCTTGATAAACATCAACAGCCGAATCGATCCGTCTGTCTGTTAGTACGTCTGTCCGTCTGTATGGACGCGTTGATCTCAGACATATGCCTTTTTGTTGAACTGCTTGCAGTATGAGTAATACACTGCTTGATGAATTTATTATTGAATAAAAATATAATGTTGGGATTTACAGAGTGGTGTGCGGGTTGCCTTGTAATTTACTACAGCATATACACAATATGCTTGGAATAAGAGCTAAGATATAGTATGTATTCCGTACAATGTTTACATTGACTTTTCATTGTAATGTTGCAACAAAATTGAGATTTATAAATCTTCGTTCAACATCACTCTATTAAAAAAACTATTATAACCAGTTACACTTGTGTAAACAGATTTTATGAACCCTTTGCAATTCACTAGATTCGTTTAAAATTCAACCAATTTATTTTCTCGTCGATTCTAAAATCATTTTTAATAATAAAAAAAAAACTTATAAAAACAAATTTCCGGCGTTGAGGTGTGAACCTCGAACTGGCCGGTCTTCAGTCCAGGCTCGGTCCTCAGCTCCATTAACACTTTGATACTTATTTGAAGCAGAAGAAAACTGCGTTTTTCTTTCGGCTTCACGTGTCTAAATAAAGATATTTAGGGACCCAGCAGGCTATTCTGTTGCCTACTTTCAGGTTTGCTTTTACAGTTCATTACTTGAAATTCTCAACCAGTTAATGACAGTCACTAGATAGGATGAACTTTTTAATTTTGTTATTTAGCACAGCTCATCATGACATATCTTATGTAATTGCTTATTTTTTAACAAATTTGCCTTCGATTTTAATACGTGCTGTCGCATCAGTAGTAGCTCGTGCCTGGTGACGGTTTGTTGCCGGGCCAATAATAAATAAATATAAAGTTCAAAGAACGAAAACATTTATGCCAAATTGGTTGCATATAGTTATCGAAGATAACTGTGCGTTGATTGGGATATCACAAATCTTGTTTATTAAGCAATTGCATAAATTATGCAGACGCCTTAGTGTGTCAATAGAGTACAGGCTATAAAAATACCCAAAATTTATTATGCAAGAAATTTCAGGAGCTACGAGAATTAAGCACATATTTGAGTTAATCGGAAAAGGCACTTCAAATCAACTTGCAGACTTTGATTTTATAAAAGAAATAATAGAAAATGCCAGACTAGTTTCAATTGACTATTGAAACAAGTAAGAACGTTGCAGTCGGATGTGGAACTGTGGAAGATACAGTATTTTTTGCCAGTTGTTGGGGAGGGGGGAGTTACGACGCCTTTAAGGCTTTGTTTTTCCTAGTTCTTCTTGTGCTAATGAAAAAAGATGCTCAAGCTAGATATATTCATGAAATCAAGCTATCAGTACCGTTGCAACTATATAATTTTTACACACATACGTTGACTCTAAGGCAGTCAAAAGTGTATTACAACATTTCGGCTTGACGTATCTAAAAACAGATATTTAAGGACCCAGCAGGCTATTGTGTTGCCTACTTTCAGGTTTGCTTTTACAGTTGATTACTTGTAATTCTCAACCAGTTAATGCCAACCACTAGTTAGGATGAACTTTTTAATTTTGTTATTTAGCACAGCTCATCATGACATATCTTATGTAATTGCTTATTTTTTAACAAATTTGCCTTCGATTTTAATACGTGCTGTCGCATCAGTAGTAGCTCGTGCCTGGTGACGGTTTGTTGCCGGGCCAATAATAAATAAATATAAAGTTCAAAGAACGAAAACATTTATGCCAAATTGGTTGCATATAGTTATCGAAGATAACTGTGCGTTGATTGGGATATCACAAATATTGTTTTTTAAGCAATTGCATAAATTATGCAGACGCCTTAGTGTGTTAATAAAGTACAGGCTGTAAAAATACTCAAAATTTATTATGCAAGAAATTTCAGGAGCTACGAGAATTAAGCACATATTTGAGTTAATCGGAAAAGGCACTTCAAATCAACTTGCAGACTTTGATTTTATAAAAGAAATAATAGAAAATGCCAGACTAGTTTCAATTGACTATTGAAACAAGTAAGAACGTTGCAGTCGGATGTGGAACTGTGGAAGATACAGTATTTTTTGCCAGTTGTTGGGGAGGGGGGAGTTACGACGCCTTTAAGGCTTTGTTTTTCCTAGTTCTTCTTGTGCTAATGAAAAAAGATGCTCAAGCTAGATATATTCATGAAATCAAGCTATCAGTACCGTTGCAACTATATAATTTTTACACACATACGTTGACTCTAAGGCAGTCAAAAGTGTATTACAACATTTCGGCTTGACGTATCTAAAAACAGATATTTAAGGACCCAGCAGGCTATTGTGTTGCCTACTTTCAGGTTTGCTTTTACAGTTGATTACTTGTAATTCTCAACCAGTTAATGCCAACCACTAGTTAGGATGAACTTTTTAATTTTGTTATTTAGCACAGCTCATCATGACATATCTTATGTAATTGCTTATTTTTTAACAAATTTGCCTTCGATTTTAATACGTGCTGTCGCATCAGTAGTAGCTCGTGCCTGGTGACGGTTTGTTGCCGGGCCAATAATAAATAAATATAAAGTTCAAAGAACGAAAACATTTATGCCAAATTGGTTGCATATAGTTATCGAAGATAACTGTGCGTTGATTGGGATATCACAAATATTGTTTTTTAAGCAATTGCATAAATTATGCAGACGCCTTAGTGTGTTAATAAAGTACAGGCTGTAAAAATACTCAAAATTTATTATGCAAGAAATTTCAGGAGCTACGAGAATTAAGCACATATTTGAGTTAATCGGAAAAGGCATTTCAAATCAATTTACATTTCAATAATATAAACTGCCAGACTAGTTTCAATTGACTATTGAAACAAGTAAGAACGTTGCAGTCGGATGTTCCCGCCGGCGATATACTCTTTTTTTCGCCTCTTTGCGGAGTCGGAAGTGGGCGTGGCAATTGTATTTTTGCACAAATCTTTCAAGTTTAGTCATTAATTTGGTTGGTCCAGTAAAACTGGTGTGGGAGCTACACACTTTCATCAGATATCAAATATGGTTGCTCTAGCTGTTAAACTGTGGAAGTTACAGTTTTTTTCGCCAGTTGATGGGGAGGGGGGAGTTACAAAAAAAAAGTAGAACCGCGTCATCGGCGGAGCTTGAACCTCGGAGCTGTCGTACACCAGGCAACACTTTTCCCCGACGCCATTCAGGCTTTGAAAATAAGTCGTTTAAACAAATATTTAAAGCAGAAGGAAAATGTTATAGTTTATAGTTTTTATACACACACATTGACATTAAGGTAGTCAAAAGTGTATTACAACATTTCGGCTTGACGTATCTAAAAATAGATATTTAAGGACCCAGCAGGCTATTGTGTTGCCTACTTTCAGGTTTGCTTTTACAGTTGATTACTTGTAATTCTCAACCAGTTAATGCCAGTCCCTAGATAGGATGAACTTTTTAATTTTGTTATTTAGTACAACTCAGCCTGACATATCTTATTTAATTGCTTATTTTTTAACGATTAAAAATAAGATTTAAAAAAAAAGAAGAGATTGTTGCTCCTTGATTTGCAGAGTGGCTCGAGCCTGGTGACGATTTGTTGCCGGGCCAATAATAAATAAATATAAAGTTCAAAGAACGAAAGACAACTGCGATTTGATTGGGATAATCACAAATATCACAGACGCCTTAGTGTGAGTCTGGCTTATTATTTTCAGAGTTGGGTGTTGGGCTAACTTGACTAGAGCATTCTTACTTGTTAATAGAGTACACGCTGTTAAAATGCCCATGTTTTTTAGTTTAAATTGACTAAAACTATTGAAACAAATAAGAACGTTGCAGTCGGATTCTCCAGATTACGATATACTATTTTTTGTGTATCTTTGCGGAGTCGGAGGTGTGGCGCTTAACACTTTGTCTATCTATAGTAATATACCTATTTGTATACCAAGTTTGGTTGCTCTACATTTTTGATGTAAAATTTAGTGGCTATTGCTATTAAGGAAACGACCTTGAACTGAAAACACGTGTGTCTAGCCAACTTACTGATATGCAACAAAGCTTTATTTTACATTTTCAACTAAAAAAAAAGATTGAAATATTTCTTGTAAGCTGCTCAGCTTACAAACAATCTTTCTTCGTCGCACTTGGATAGTTTGAAAATTCCATATTCATTAGTTAAGTCGCATTAGCTGATTTTGTGGCTCGAGTGCACCGCTGATTGAGTGCATGCTTAAAGGCTTTGTGTAAGAAGCTAAGTAAAATAGTATTGGCATTAAGTAGCCTTGACCTTAAGCCACACAAATGCGCATTGAGCCCACTGATCTGGCAACTTAGTTGGCCGGCTTATTAGGTTGGCAGCAAACCACAGCTTAAATTGCATTTGGAGACTACCCACATGGCAGCAACAGTTGACTATCTTCTGCTCATCCTTATCCTCTCATCGTCATCGTCATCGTCATCCTCAGCATCATCATTGCCTTCGTCTGTTAATCAAAATGCCATTTTCAGTCAGTATTTCTATGCCCACTTCTACAGTTCGCTTGCGGCCATTTCGAACAGCGAAATTAACTTGAAAATTGTTATAACATTTTTGTGGTTCTCTTGACTCTCAAAACAAATCGGCTTAAAAACGCGCCAAAAGAATTCGCTTTCATGTCGGCAACACGCTTTTTCTTTCATTACATTGCACTTCTTTTGTTTTCTTTTCTTTCTTATTTATTTGGTAAAATTCTAAAAAAAAAAAAAACAAAAAAAGAATTTACTTGACCGCAACAAAACGCCAAATTGAAACCAAGCTGTTTTCTCCACTTATATTTACCCATATACACTCTCATGCCCAAGTACTTACAATCGACTATATACAAGTGCTGTGTGTACTTAATCAGCTGAAAGCGTAGCCAAGTTTGCACACAAATGCGGCTGCTTGCCTGATCACGTATACGCCGTGTATGACTGGCACAAATGATTTGCAGTGCGACTGTGTTGCGGAAAATTCAGGAATTGCGAACAAAATGATATATGTTGAGCTATTTCCAAAGCATTTCTTACTAATCCGTTGCATTTACGGATTGCTGTGGATCTACACAGACAAGCTGTGATAAATGAGGTAATCCAAAGAAGAAAAAAAAAAAAACTGTTTCCCGGTATAACTAAACGTGTGCTGGCATAATGCTAGACAAAATGTACTAGACTTTAAGAGTGAAGAGCTTTAAAAATTCTTTGTTTATTTCACAGCTCTAATGCACTGTTTAGCTGCAAGTTTCTTTCAGTAAATTGAAACTCTGCCAGCTTTAGCAACATATGCCACCCTAAAGAATTTTGTAGCATACCAGTTTATTTTGACGCCTTCATCAGCCGGTAAAACCACAAGGCAAATTATAAAAAAAAAAAAAAACAAAAACAAAAATACATACAGCAGCCACCAGCAGCAAAAAAAACCTTTCGACAACTTTTGTGAAAATTTTTGCCATATTATGTTTACAATGCTTTTTTGTTAGCTTAAATATTTACGCTTACTTTTCAGTGTTTGTTGTTGGCTGTTGCTTGTTGTTCTTATTGTTGTTGTTGTTGCAATGTGTACGGAACAATGGAAATGCAGTTGCTAAAGCTAACGCTGACTCTGGCTCTGGCTCTGGCTGGTCATATATCAAGCAGCTTGGCTTTTAGACGCTTAAATTTGTTGCCATTTAGCTGAAATTGCAGGCGTTTTTTAAACTTAAGCGTGTGTGGGCGTGTCAACTGAGCAAGGAGTGGCCAAACCAGGTGAACTACTGCTGTGACTGTCCAGCTGCTACACATTGCCAATACATATATACATATATACCAAAGATATACCATATATTGCTGTCAAGCTGTGCTTTGTTGTTTTACCTTACTCCATTTCCAACTCCATCTCTATTTTCAGGCTTTCCCTTGGCTTATTGCTTTGCCTGCTTGATACTGTCTGCCTTTCTAGATAGATAGCCACGTACATTTCATATTACATCGATTGACTTTTGATGTGTACTATATATGGACTATATGGAAGCTAGCTACTAGCTAACTAAGTAGTTTCATGCCAGCTGCAGTGTTATGTGTTACCCCCAATGGCACACAAACCAATTTAACGCCCCATTTAAGTAATTTTGTAGGCCGCTCACGTAAATACTTTGATCACTTTTGTAATTGTATTGTTATGTGCTGAGCTATCAAATATTCATGGTCAATTAGGACCTCAGAGCCTAAACAACACAAGCTTATCAAAATTTCGTTGCTTAGTTTTACCAAGCAGACATATATTTCGATTTCCATTTCCATTTTAGCTTTTTAATAAGTGCTAAATATTGTTTTCTTGCAATCAAAATTATTCGCATTTAATATTTTCGATTGAAAAAATTAGCTGAACTGCATTATTATGTAATTTTATATATATATATTTGCCCCGACTGATATATTAATTGGAAATTCATGCATATTCCTGTCTTTGAAAATGTCTGACTTAAGCTCTTCCAATCAGTTTTAAATCTTTAAAACAATATTTCGTTGCCTGCTTCATAGATATTGATCAATCTGTCCAGAATTGGAAATTGCATAGAAATCATCTTACCTTAAAATGCCTTTCGAACATTTTTGATGGACATTATTGCCGTTACAATGTCTAGGCAAAATAGTTTAAAAAAGTCTCAAATTCAAAAATGTTTTAAAAAGTCTAGCATTATTACCCTAACTAGAAACAATTTTGAACATTAGACGACCATTGTCCCAAGAACTGTGTTTGCTGAAGTCTGTCAAAGTCTCGCAAATGTATATGGTACTTAAATGTCGAACAATGTTCAAACTCAAAAGTTTGTATACTTAGCCAGCCAACTTCAATACCTAATGCTGTTGTATAGTGTTATAATTTGTATGCTTGCCGTACTTTTACTTTATATAACCAATAACCATGGACGTACAGTGTTCCGTGCTTTGGCTAGTCAGTCTGTTAGCTAATTAGATTGTGATTGTCTATTAAGTATGCAATGTTCGAGACCAATTTGACGCTCCTTGCAGTGCATTGTTTCGCAGGATAACAGAAAACAGAAAACAGAAAACAGGCAATAGACAACAGACAACAAATGACTGATTTCATTAGCTGGCCCATAATTGCATCATAAAAGCTGAGTACTGTTATTTTAGTGATATGACGGACTTCTTATGCAATTGAATTGTGGCACAAACAATGACAGCAGACAAGTAGCTGAAGCGCGACTGTGGCTAGGAATATAAACAGGACTAAGCCTTGTGTAGCACACTTCAGTTGTGGACACAGATTGAACAGTATTTCCATGCCAAATGACACTTGTGGCATCAACCCTCTCTCTCTCTCTAATTTTGTATTGCCCACTTTGAGGCAAGCAGGGCCAATTTGCCTCAACGCATGTATGTTGAATCTACTCAGATTGAGCTGCTCGTCACGTAATGCTCCATTTGCCTGACAGCAGGTAAACTGATGCTCAATCAGACGTTGGACAACTTCTTGGCATGAGGGCAAATTATATGCTGTAGTGTTGTTTGTTGTTGTTGCACGTGCGACAAGCTGTGGCAAGGATATGACTTGGTTTCCTTCACTTTGGAATGCCATGCCTTGCTGCTTGTGATTCCATTTGTTGTCTTGATAAGCTTTTTGTTAAGCGCTCAGCTCACCACTCTTTACTTGATAGCAGCAAATAACGTTTGCGTATTTTTAACATTTAACTAAGCTGCTGACAAGGCATCTGAAAAGCTTGTATGCAAAACAGAATAACAAGTGTGGCTTTATATAAGTTTTTGATTACAATATCTGCCTTAAAGTGCATTTTGTATTTTGTAATAAAATATAATAAATATAATATAGTAAAATCTTTGTCTAGGCGTATCTTTTAGCTGTCTGGCACAACATAAGACAGATAAAACATTTATTTAAAGCTGCTGAGAACCATTTTTCTTTGATTAGAGCAGGTGTGTCCAAGAACAGAATGGTATTTCAAAAGCACTTAAGTCATTCCGCATAATTTCTCAATTTTTAAACTCAATTTTTTTCAAAAATTTAAAAAAAAAAGTGTATAATAAGATTGTTTATTGTTTGTCTGTCTGTCTGTCCGGCCGTATGAATGCAAGTTTTCTCCACAGCTTTGAAGCTGATGCAAACAAAACTTGGTGAACATGTTACCTTAGGCAGACAAAATATCAAGATCTTCCCCAACAAGTGGTCCAAATTTGTATCTTCCATGCCTCTTTAGCTAGAATCACCAAATTTCGCAGGGTCTCCTAAAAATTCAGTTCCACAAATAGGGTGTAAAAATAATACACATTTCCTCCTTGTTAAAAGTGTGCTCATATTCAAAATATGCATTAAACAATTGGATAAAATTAACTTTTGGATAAAATATTGCAAAACTTCCTTAAACCACCTAGTGCAATGAAAAGTTTAAAGTTTCATAAAAAAAAAACCATATACCAATTATAAATATGTTAATGCATTTAAAACGACCACTTATATTAAGCTGTCGTTGTTATATGGAACATTTGAAGCATATTTTAATAATAATGCAAATGCAAATGCAAATGCAAATAGTTAATCTGTTTATACATCATTTTAAAGTTTTACGAATGCCAGACATGTCAAATGTCGTGCTTCTGGTCAATCCTCAGGTCCCATTGCTTTTATTATATGCATTATTTATGAGCATTGGGATAGCTGTGCTGCTCAAAATGTTATTTATTTTAATTAATGATGTGCATTTGCATGTGCGTTTGCTTTTCTATGTTTTGTTTTTCTATGTTTTGCTATGTGCTTTGCCATCCATTCTGGGCGACTGGCTGAATGATAGTCTGCTTTTAGGCGCAACCCTGATACGGATAACCGCATTGGGATTTATGCGTTAAACGTGATTTTTACACAGTTTTTACTTTTTGCCTTAAACCAACAGCAAATACGCATAAACTGGCACAGCCGACAAAAAGCCAGTCAGCTATTGTTCTACTACCACTACCTTTTTGTTTCTCCCTCTCTCTCTCTGTCTTTTTACCACACTCTCTCTTTCTCTGTCGCTTTTTTCCAGTTGACAAAACACGTACATGGCACTGCCCAGGGACATGGCAATGAGCATTTAACTCCGACTGCTCGCTTGCTTACCTTGACCACCAAAAATAAAAAAAAAAACATGAAAGGCCACGTTTAAATGCTGTTAAATGTCATTTTCCTTTTTTTTTTATCTTATTTCTTTTTATGAGGTGTACTTGTCATACATTATGGTCAAACTGTTGCTATAGGCTCATGAATCATATATGAGATATCCTGTAATTTCAGATATCCTTATTTCTGGTCTTATTCTATAACATTTGAAGAAAACATTCTAAACTGTAGGCATACATATAAAAATATGTTTATTTAAGAAGAAGAACATCGAGTCTTGCACTATTTTTCATGCATTTTCATCTTGCATCGTCTAAGCAAGCGTCTTATCTTGTTTTGTGAATCTTGCGCAGAAATAGAAACGTGTTTATTGAATGCATGAGACTATGCAAGTTTTGCTATGAGTGTTGTAAAACTTGACGAATTGGTGTTGGAAAACATGCTAAATTGAAGGTTAAAGCTGCAAATTTGTGTCGCAAATGCTTTTTTCTAAAGAACTATTCTAAATATTCTTAATTTTGCTTTAGCGTTTGTTGATTTGATTTGATATTTGTATATCACAGTCTTATATCGAAATAGTGTCTCCGTCCGAACACCGCCTATAAAAATGTATGAGAAACAGCTTGAAAATTTTAATAAAGTCAGTTTCGTCAGTTAGTCAAGTTTCAAGCAGCTTCTTAGAACATTCATTGAAATTGTATACAAAGCAACACTTGAAGTTAACTAAATTAAATGCCATTGTCTACATAAATTCCCAGGCCTTTGTCCGAGTGAAATTTCAGAAGTGGCTCCGAGTGGATTTCTATTATTAGTTGGCCAGGTGCTTTAGTTATACTTCAGCTATGTCTTAGGGGATAGACGGAGTGGTGTAGGGGCTTAGGATGGTGGTGGGTTATGCAAAGCATAAGGAGCTCTTAACTTTTATTGGTGGAACGTGACCGTAATAAGCCGCTTCACACGCAAAATATATGTGCGAGTGGCAATACAAAGCTGCATTAAATATTTACTCAATCAATAACATACAAATATTTTTGTTGAGTGTAGGTAAAGGGGGGGTTTCAATTACCTGCGTGTGTATAAGATCCCATACCAAGTCTTGCATGCACATACAAACTTCATATTACATATTTTTTGCAAACTTAACTTTACTTTGTTTACTTTATATTCATATATATACATATTTTGTTTTGTACTCGGCAGCAGATTCTTTTCAAGCTGAAGCTCTTATCATATTTTTTTTTTTTGGCTTAGACGCGCATTGGCCCCCAGAGCGACCGGAATTTTGAATAATTTATTAGATCTCTGACAAACACTTTTCATCCAAATTCTGCTTTGCCATATATAGTAGACGCTTCTTTGTGCGTATGTATTGTACATACCATATATATATATATATGTATATATATATACCATATACAATACGTACTTTTTTATGTTTGTATAGGAGTGTGTCTGTTGTTTGTTTGTTTGTTTGTTTCTCGCTAAAATTATGCGTAAGTAGCTAAGCTTAATTTGATTTGGACTGTACTCCTGCCACCTCACATTTGCCACTGCCACATTGAATCTTATTCTAGTATCATTCGCAGTGTTTACCTGTGGTATCAGCAATACTTTTATTTGTTCAAAACTAATCGGTTTAAACAGAACTAAGTCTTTTTTTTGAGTTTTGATGTGATCTAAATGCTGCTGAAGACGTAGTTAGGCTGTTTTAAAAGTTGTTTTCAACGGTTGAAAGACTGTGATCCAAAAATACTTGAAAATTTCGAAAAATACATAAGCTATGAAGCAACACTCATATCGAAAAGTAATTTAACTTTATGAGTTGTACAGGTTGCAGAGGTGTAAAAACTTATTAAACAATTATGACGTTTTTGATTATTCGATCGAAAACAAAAGAAGTGCATTGATTTCTGTTCCTATTTACGAGAAATTTTCATTCCCAATCGTTTTTCTAAAGAAATAGCAATTTTGATTCCTTTTAAAGATCGAATACTTCTCATTCTACTGCTTCAATAAGACAATTATTAATTTTTTAAAAAAATTCCTATTAATATTCGGAATAAATGCAAATACGAATGTTTAGATCGAAATCGAAATTGGGAACAGGCCCTAATAGCAAGTCAATTTAGCTTCAAAACTTCTCCACTTAAAACAACACTAACACCTAATTTCCCAACAGATTCCAGCTAAGTAATTACAAAGCATCTGCATCTAATGCTTAAAGTCACAGTGTAGACAGGACGAAGATACAAATATTTTAAAGTGATATTGTGTTGTCTATTCATGACTATAAAACAGTGTGAGTGCTATTCATTTTATTCAGATTCAGTTCACTTGCAGAGTATTCGAGCAAGTCCCAATTGAGAGCAGAAGCAAATGCAAAGCTGAGTGAGAACAATGCACATGAGTTATTGTCATTAGGAACACCAAAGTGGCCAACAGGCCACAGGAGATGCCGGCAATGGGACAGAGACAGGGACAGGTGATGGGACAGGGACAGGTGCTGGGACAGACACAGAGACAGAGACAGACAGAGGGAGCAGAGCAGAGGGACAACAGAAGCTGCTCATTTTGTGCGCTTTTGAGCGGAGATGCCAAAGTGGCACTTGTTGTTGTTGTTCTTGTTGTTAGCTGTTATTGTTCTTGTGTATTTTTGGGGAGTGGTCTATCTTGTTATGCAACGGTGTCCAGCAAGGTGTTTAATTATATAATTAGGTTCGGTGTGCATAATTTAATTAAAATGGCCAATGGCTCGCTCTTGTGGCTCGCTCTTGTTGTTGCTGTTGCTGTGTGCTGTTGTTGCTGTTGTTGCTGTTTTTGCTGTCTGCTGTGTGTCGTTGTCGTTGGGTATTCGCATTGTTATTAAAATTTCATTAAAATGCTATCAAAAGCAATAGCATGCTGAGCCACTAACGCCGTTGTCTGCCAAACTGTTAACGCTAAATTGATTGCCCGGCCACTTGGCAACGACTTTAATTCATTCACACACACATACATACGCTAACTTACACACACACACACACACACACACACACACACACACACACACACACACACACACACACACACACACACACACACACACACACACACACACACACACACACACACACACACACACACACACACACACACACACACACACGCACACACACATTAATCAAATTCTGGGATAATAGGGCACAAACGTTGGCAACGCGAGTGCACAGTTATTTAACTTTTATACCCTTTCACTTCATTAAATCCACACACAATGGCCACACACACACAGCACACACACACACACTCGCATTTATTCTTGAAACGTGAAACAGTCCGAACTACGGAATTATTTAATTAATGTCAAGCATTAAATGTGATTACCACAAGCATATGCAACTGCCATTGAAGCTGAGCCCTGTTCAGGTTACAGTTATATAATTACAGCTTGTGATTGTATGGAAGCTAGCATCAAATGATAACTATCTATTAGTATCTGGTTGTATCAAAAGGACCACAAATATATGCTAAATTTAGTATGCATTACTTTGTTTTTAAGCTTAATTAAAACAAGCAGCAAAGCCAGAACAAAGAGTCAACTAACAAAAAATTGAAATAAATTTAACAAATATATATTAAGTTAGTTTTTGTGTTTAGCTTATAAATCAAACAAGCTGTTAATGGAAATTCTAGGAAATAAGCGCGTATAAACTTTATTTTCAGATAGTAACTTGGGTTAAATTGAACATATACCAATAAAATATTGAAAAGATTATCAAGCTTGGACATTGTCTTGACTTGACTCCAACCTTGACAAGCTTTCTCTTACTTAAATATTGAACAACTTTTTATGAATTCAATATTCTTAGTACTAGCTATACTGCCCTCTGAGACTTTAAGCCAAGTTTAATGTTGTTATATATAATTTATTTGGCACTAAAATTGCAAAAACATTCAAGCTATGTTTAGACAACAATGGCAAAAGCAACAAAAGGCCAAGAAAAAGGCACAACAAACATTTTTAACATTTTCATTAAAAATAACTTAAAGCTTTAATTTGTGCAATTCATCAGCAAAAAGAAAGCTGAATTGCTGATACACAGAGAAACGCTAAGAGACTAAGACAGATGCCAAGTTAAAAGTTAGAGGAAGAACGGCTTAAGAACTTCCGTTTCCACTGGCAAACAACCAACAATAATGACAGCAAAAAATGCAAGAGTGTCTAAAGAAGCCAGGGGCAAGGCAACTGGAATGCAGTTGAAGTGGGGAACATGCAATTGAAAACAATTAACAAATATGCCAGACCAAAGACCAGAAACACGCACGACTGCGGCTGCCTGGGACTTCTACTTGGACTTCTACTTGGACTTGGACTGGGTTTGGGATTGGAATTGCAATTGGTATCTGCCTGTTCCTTAGTCTCTACATGTATGTTATGTATGTATGTCTGTCTGTACGTCTGTCTGTATGTCTGTTTGTCTGTTTGTCTCTCTGTTTGTCTGTATCTCTGGCTGTCTCATCAAATGAAAATTGCTGCCAATGCCTGCGCCTGAGCAGCGATCATCATCCAACGTCAACGTCTGCTACAATTCGCAACTCATTCATCATTTTTAATACTCTGTATCCATAAAATGTTTCAATTGGGTATAATACAGTTTCTTTTGAGTATATCTTTTATGTTATAAAGCATAGTTATTTGTGTTTAACAACAGAACAAACGCGTTGTTCTAAGAGACTTTTAAAATGTTAGTTATTGGGCATGTAAATAGTCATGAAATTAGTTCGATTATCAATTAAATAAAATTTTAATCGATGCTACAATACATGTGACAAAATTATTTTTTTTTAAAAAAGAGTCTTTTAATATTTAGGCAAACACGTAAATTAATGATCAATTTTATTATAATAAAAGAGGGTTTACTTGATCAGAATTGATAGTCTATCAAAATATTCGATGCATTCCAAATTGGAAGTAGTCAAAATTGATCAAATTGGACCATAAAAATAAGTGCAAATATAAAACAGAAAAATATCGATGAGAAACTCAAAAAGTATCGGCTCATCTTGTAGTAAAAAGCTCGATAAATCGATTATCTTTTACTTTTTTTTTAGTATTACATGGCATTATAAAACCATTTTCTGTAAAGTGCATTGCTTTCAAAATGAAAACATCTCAGTAATTCGAAAATATATTCCCAGAAATGAGAAGCAATACCTTCAAGTATTTGTTTTTGAACCGATTACAGATCATTTCATAGTCGAGCATTTTGAGTATAGCATTGTTTCATTTTAATTATGACAATGGCCTCCATCTAGAGCTCTATATGATGGGTAAGCCTGGGAAATGTTTGCACGAAAAATGTGCGGCTGAAAGAAAAGCTTGAGAAAATAATGCAGCTCACGTGCCTATTAGCTGTTAATGGCATTGCTAATAGATGAGTAGCCTCAGGGCCAAGCTAAAGGATTATATGGCAATTCCGATTTATAAACTGACAGCCAGGTTGCTCAAGTGCCTTCAATTACGGCTAAATAACATTTAATGTGTTGCCCTAATTAAGCAGCCAGCCATTGAAATTGGCCAAATTATGTTTTACCACTCCTATAGAACTTTGTAAATCGAAACTTTGAATCAATCTTTTTTCGTCGAGGTGTGCTTTACATGTATTACATTTCACTATAAAGTTGTTATTATGTTCTCAACAAAAACGAAATTGGAATTAATGTTGCATTCCTTTTTTTATGGTTTTTTATCGATTATAAATTTTGTTTTTCGTTTAAATCCGACTCTACATTTGCAATCCTTACAACTTTTATGATAGAAAATTGTTTTCAACTTTACTTTGTTTTCAATATTCTTAGTTATTTTTTCAAACTTTTCTTGAAACATTGCATACTTTAAGTATCCTCGCATACAATTTATTCACAGTTATATTTAAACTCATTACATCATCGTCAAATTTATATAGAAAGAGAGACAGACAGCTTGACTAATCTTTTTATCAGGCGGACACAAAAGTAATAAAGTCATAAGTAAACGCAATGCGTGACGCCAACAGAAACTGTAGCTTTATAAAATCATAATGAGGATTCTTATCAGGCCCCCTTACCCCCCTTAACTGAAACTAGTCATAAGCAGGCCCGCACCTCAGCAATTTGCGGACTATAATGTTTTTGTGTAACCAATTACAAACATTTACAACTATGAATGCTCAAGTTAAGCGTAGCAGACAGTAAAATACCCTGTAAATAGTTCTGAAGTCCATTTCACACACAACAGTTTTGAAGTCAATCGGAAATTTGTAATGATATATAGCTGCTTATAGCTTTTGGATACCTAAATTCTATGGGATGGACATTAATTCACTTGATTCATATCAAAGTTATACCTAATCTTGATAGCGTTTAAAACGCCAACCATTTTATCTATTACTTATGTCTATAGGGTATAATTAGCAGGAAAACTGCTGCGTTATGAGTGACAGTGCTGCCAACTTAGCCTATTTTGGACATATTTGACTCCTTTTTTACTCCCTGTTCCCATTAAAAATGGGAAAAAGGGAGTTATAAAGTATTGCAAATGTGTGTAACAGACAGAAGGAGGCATTTCCGACTATATAAACTATATATATTCTTGATCAGGATCAACAGCCGAGACGAACTAGCCATGTCCGTCTGACTGTCCGTCTGTCTGTCTGTCCGTCTGTCTGTCTGTCCGTCTGTATGAACGCGACGATCTCAGAGACTATAAGAGCTAGAGACACCAAACTTGGCATGCAGGTTCCTTTTTGATTTTTAAAATATGAGCTATGGAATAAGACTTATTTTTGATTTTTATAATAAAACTTAAGCTATAACTTTTATATCTGATCTATTTAATATAAGTTACAAAATAATGCTCATTAGTAATTTATATTTTAAAAATTAATCAATAATAATAATTCTTATTGCAATTTTTATTCTAAAGGTTGTAATCCTGCTATTTATTATTTATCAAGCAGTTCCTGTCAGGTCATCTTTCCTTTTCTTAAGGTTTCATATTCTGTGTATAAGACTAGTTTATAATCAGTTTGATTGAACTATTTATCAAACTGAACAATCAAACTATATCCTTGATTGTAGTTCATTTAGTTTGTTCCTTTCTTTTTCCATTCTTTAGTCAATCCATCCGGTTTTTGTAATTGACATGGGCATCTCTGATGTGCGACAACGAAACTAATTAAATCAAAACGCATTTTAATTTGTAATTACATTATAGTTGCTTAAAGCGACGCAGTGAAAGGCAATGGTATACATTAAATTCGCTGAATAGCAAATTAATGAGAATTTAATGTAACCCAGCATTAATTTTTGTTTTTTGTTTTTTTTTTTTGTTTTTAAATTATGCTGCAATGTAATTTGCATGACAGCTGGGCAAATGCGGCGTATACTTATTTTTGTGGCATTTAAATGCGTCATTCGAGTTATTCAGCTTACAACATGGCCGAAATGCTTACAACGTTCATTTTGCTGCGTTGTGAGACACATCCTGCCTGATTGCTGTGTGCTGGCTTATGGTGTGTCCTGTGTCCTGTGCCTGTTGCCTATGGGCGGCATGTGGGCGTGTCGCTTTGCTGGTTTGCGGCATGTAGCCTGGACAAATGTGTCGGCTCAGAGTCAGAGCACGTATGCAAACATGCGACCAGGCAATACTTCACATTCACTGGCTGGACAAAGAGATGCTCAGGCTGAAATCACAGACTGTTATTTGAGAGTGCTTCAAGTCACAACTTATGTGAATTATATACATATATATATATGTACATTTATAACTCTTGTAAATATATTTAAATCACACTTTTTAATAAGTTTATTAAATTTGGACACAGTTCTACTTTCATTCGGCTTCGAATTTGTAAACTGAAGTCAAACTTAAAATTAAAAACGAATGTAGTTTTTAATTCACATTCGAATTGGATTCAGGTTTAATATCAAAAACATGTAACAGAGAAAACCATATTCTTGTCTTCAAGCTCTCATTCAAACTGAATAATTGAATTTTTTAAAAATTTTCAAATAGAAGAGCTTTAAAACATCAAATGTTACTAATCAGGCTTGTTTTGTGAAAGTAATTTTCTCTCCAATGTTTCAGTTTTCACTTTTGGTAGGATTTGGCGGTTTGAATTCACTTTCATGTGGTCATGAATTGAATGAACTTATAGATATAGAATCAAATTCGACTGTTCAACAGAAATAAGCCAATTTTGAAGATTTAAGGGAATTTCAATTCCGCAAAATGTTGCCAAAAGTGAAAAGTGGAACAGGTCTGTATGTCTTACAATAATAAGGAATGACGATTTGAAATATGGAACTCCCAAGCTTATAGCAGAAGTAACTGACAAATCTGGAATAAAGTATATTATGTTATATATACCTGGTTGCACATCAATCAAGATGGTCAATCATACGAACTAAGCACTTGTGTTACACTTATCCACGTGTATCCCAGCTTACAGTGTATCAGAGCCAACGGTGTGTTTAATAATTGAATAAGCCCGCGGCATGGCCAAGTAAATATTTGCCATTAATAAAACATTTGCGACTTTTTTGTGCATTTTCAGCAAACGCATCGGGCAGTAAGGACCTGTGGACATCAATCAAGCTGCGGTGGGCGCTCATGTTGACCGTCTAGCGGATTGCAGAAGCAAAAGCCCCACAACCCACAATCCCTAACCCAATCCCCATACCAATACCAATACCAATCCCAATCCCAAGCCCAATTCCAACCAAATGTATGCAGGACGCGCCACACAGTTCGCCAAGACCATCAGCAGCATGGCATGCAGCATACAGAAGCAACCATCGCAGCCAGCACCAAATACAACAACAACAACAATGGGCATGAGTGGCATGATGTCGGGTGTTGGGAGTATCGCTGGTGCTGGTGCTGGTGTTGGTGGTGGTGGATCCAGTGGTGCGGGCACAGTACCCTCCACGCCAAAGGCCGCAAAAGCACAGCCACGTGGCTCGCTGCCAACGGATGTGAATCAACCGCCGCTGGAATTTCAATGGCCGCCTCCGGTGCCGGTCTCCAGTCACACTAGCAACTTGCGTTTGAATATGATGAATCAGGATCCGAAAGATTTGCACACGGCACGCGCCATAATTGAGGAGCTGCGTTCCAAAGTGCGCTTTCAAACGGAGCATATCATGAAATGGCGTAAAGCGTACGCTATGCAGGTGGGTTCAACATTTGCTTATATTTAAATATACAGTTTTATCCTTGCAGAGATTATAAAAGCCGAGTCGTAGTAGCCATGTTCGTCTGTCCATCTGTCTGACTGCCTATGTGAACTTAACTCTCAGTTAAGCAATATTGATGAAAATTGGTGCAGATGCTTATTTCTGCTGCAAGCTGTGCATATATTAGAATAGGCCGGATCGGACCACTATATCTTATAGCTGCCATAGGAACGATCGGTTGAAAAATGAGTTTTTGTATGAACAACTTTTTTGTTTTTGAAGATAACTCAACCAAATTGACTTAACCAAAGTTTAAAGACAGATTATACATGATGACAAGATTTCATCGAAACCGGATTTCTATATCTGATAGCTGCCATAGAAACAATCGGTTGAAAATAAGTTTCTGTATGAAAAACTTTTGTGTTCTTCAAAATGTCTCGACCAAACGCACTATATCTAAGTTAAAGCACGTTCTACACATATTGCCCAAATTTTATCAAAATCGGATCACTATATCTTATAGCTGCCATAGAAACAATCCGTAGAAACATAAGTTTTCTTATGCAAATCTTTTCTGCAAGAGTATATATCTTCGGCACGCCGAAGATAACATATTTTCTTGTTTATAAATAAAATCTACATATCTCTCTCTCTATCTTTCCCTACCTGCTCCCAATAGGTGCAGCAACACTATCGCTATCAAAAGGAAAAATCAGATCAGATGAACTCGCTCACCTCGCAGCTGCTGCTGCTGGAATCGCGCCTGAAGCGCAAACAGAAGCAAATTGGCAGCTTGCTTAACCATCGCGAGGTGACCATACAGCGTCAACAGAAGATTATAGACACGTTGTGCACACGTCTAGTGGATCACGGCCTGGAGAGCATTGAGGCAAGCTATGCAAATGAGCTGGACTCGTTGAATGACTCCGATTCGGCGGTGGTGCTGGAGGACATTGATTCGGACAGCAATATGACGCTGGGCACACGTCGCAAGAATAGTGGTGGATTGGGCGGTGTGCTGGGCAGCGATGGTATTACCATAGTGCGCTCCATATCCGATGCCATAGAGACGAATCTGAATAAATATGGGGCAGCCAGGCGTAATAATTGCTTTCTGCGGCGACCGGATATACTAGAGACTGTGTATTCGGTAGAGGAGGATCCGGAACCCACACCAGATGTGGCTGAGAAGCGTGATAAGTTCAAGAATCGTTCGGATAAGGCGCTCAGCTCCAGCTCCACTGAAGGCCAGATTGATGCAGTTACTCCCGCGTCGGGCACATTCAACGTGCCGGAGAAAGCCAAAGATTCGTCAATAGCTGCTACCATGGCCGTGCCACGTCGCCAACTGGGTGCACTGAAACGCTCACCAAGCCATGATGCACCCTGCACCACGCTTAGCGTCAAAGTGCCACAGCTGCAGCATCCGCCACCTGGCGATCAGCTCAATGGTAAATCGCAGGTAACCACCTACAATCGTGTTATGTCGAATCATCGCTCCGTGACAAAGCCCAAGGATGTCAAGTACAAGCGCATCAACAAGGCCAAGTCCAAAAGCCTCGAGGAGCTGCGTGGACGTCTTAAGAATCTCGTAGAGCGACCTGGCCTCGATGCTGGCTACACTGCCGGCATGATGCCACAAACGGCTCAATCGTATGCGTGACACACGCCTCTGCCAGCTGCAGAGGCAGAGGATGTGAATGAGTATGAGCTGCCAGTGATGTCTGCGCCGCCAGCTGCCCAGACATCCTTTTCCGCAGGACATACTCCAGAGCAGCTGACGCCGCAGCGGCACAGCTTTCCCAAACGCTCCTTAACCTTGCCACGCATTCTTGTGCCGCAATCGCTTTTGGGCGCGGGACAGGGACAATCTGGCAGCGGAGGCGGCGTTGGAGCTGGAGGTGGCAGTGGCAGTGGCAGCACTGGGCGTGGCAGTTTCTAGCAATTAAAGAAATTTTTCATACGCAATTGTGATAAAAAGTAAAAAGTTGTTCTCCTTCACTTTCTCTCTCTCTGTATCTCTGTTTTGCACACGCTTTGCTCGTACTTTCTCTCTTTTGTAACATTTGTTTCCTTAGTTGTTTTCCTGCGCTCAGTTGAAAAACTTTGCATTTAATTTAATATTTAGTTTAGTTTTAGTTGTATGTTTAATGTTTAAAAAAAAAAAAGGAACTGCATTTTGACTTAACTATTAATCTTAATTTCACATGAATAAATACATTACAAACAAACAAACACACAAAAATATGCTGTTTATAATTTATATATGATTTCTTTGACAAAAAGCGTATGAAAAATTTCAAATAAATACCTTTGTTCAACTTGGAGTTTTGAAAGTTATAACTTCAAGTTCGAGTTGCGTTTTGAGGGCAATATGCCAGGCCGACAAGTTCAATTTTGAGATTGGAGATTGGAGATTGGAGGTGGGTATTTAAAAAGTGTATTGAAAAGATGTTTGGGTGAAATATTAATGTAGGCTAGAAAATTTACAAATACTTGCTTCTAATTAGTAGCTATAACTAAGTACATACATAATTATATATTAAATTCCTTATAGGTTTAAAAAGTAGTGTATATTATTAGACTAAGTCACAGCTGTTCAAGCCTTTTCATGTTTTGATTAATGCTTTTTTTTAAATTAATTTTAAATTGATAATTTCATTACAGTACTCGTTAAAATATTACTTTCTACTTTTAACTAACGACATGGATAACACTTTTTTTTCCCCTTACAGTAGAACTATATTAGTTATAAGCTCTACTACATGGACTGTCTTCTAGATAACAGAATTTAAGCGCAAGAAAGCTGTATTTGTATTGTCAACTTACTTGGTAGCAAATATAAACATATATATATATATTTTCTTACTTCAATTTGCAGCTAACTATTTTTACAAGTTCAACAAAAAACCTAATGGAACACTTGTAAAATTAATTATAACAATTTAGCGTTAATTATTTTAAGCATATCTTAAGTAAAACTAAGAGTTACATTTTCGTTGAATTTTAAAAATTATTTCTGAAATTGTTATAAACTGTGGAGCCCAGTGCTCCATAAAGTTAAAACGTCAAATGTACCTTGAAGCGATTCAAATTATAGTAGAAAGAACTATATATAGAAATATATATATATATATATATACATTAATACTTATATATTATATGTATATGTTATGTGGTAGATTTAAGAAATATATATCATATTTTGTGTGTATGTAAACAGCCTTAAATATATTATATATCTATAACAATGGCTGCATCAATTCTCAAAACTACTAAAACAAAACTCAAAGTACAATGCTCAAGCGGCGTCAATATTACTTCAATATAAACAGGTATACCTAATCAAGTTTCAAAACAAAAATACCTAAAGTACCTAAACGTTGTCGTTAATGTTGTAAATGTGTAATTACTTACACATATGACATACATTCTTACGGTACCTACGAAAAAAACCCACTGCAAAACTGTTTCATTTTCAAAAGTATTTTTCATACATATACAATATAATACTACATACATGAAAATCTTAAGATACGTAATACAAATGTCAGTTGTATTTATATCGGGTTAAGATTCAATCATTTCCCTCGTCAATTTTGCACTCTAATTCAAATAAATGTTGTCAATACGAGTTCCACAAAACATTTTGAATGTATTTGAAGTACTCAATTATAAAGCGTGTTATTCTGAATATCAATTAGTATATGTCCAAGTATTATAAATGTTAAATACAAAAGGATTAATATATATATATATATATATATATAATATGTTAAAAACTAGTTGTAATAAATATTGTAAGTTTCACAATTAGCAATTCAAATGCCAAAGAACTTATGTAGACCTCATTATAAGAAGTCTCAATATGATACATATAGCATATTATTCCACAGAGTTATTTTTCGCATTTTCATGTGATTTCTGAATGCCTTTCAAAAACTAGCATACTGGACTTCATAGTTGTTCATATACTTATATATATAATAATGTATAATGAAAACTCAATTCAATTCTATATTGCTGAAGAATTAGCCGACAAAAAACTAATTCAAATTTGTTACTTTTCTCAATTCAAATTTTAAAGAATCTATTTTTAAGATTTGTGAAAACGATATGTTGGTACAAAATATTCTCCATTTCTGTGCTAACTAATAAAATTAAATGCAACTATTGAATATAATGTAATAATAATTGTATAACTTATAAATTTAGCACGTCATTCGACTTGTAATTGTTTAATCAGCTTATTTGATAAGATATTTAAATATAATATAATCACGTGTACTTGTATATTGTATGTTCAAAATTAAGGCAAACGGTTGCGCTTTATTCTTACTAGTTAGCATTATTAAACAGATAGAAATTACTTTTGAAATTTTGCTCATTTTACAAGTTAACAACAACAAAATAATAATGTAAAATATTTTCGATTTCTTGCTTTGCTGAAGTGCTTAATAAAAGCTTAACTTAACTTAACTTATACACGACTTATATTCATTTTGAGTCATCCACAAGGTATACCTATATATATATGTATATATACGGATGTAAGTCGAAAACAAAATCTAGTTTCAATCCCTCTGCGATCGTGAACGGCAGCATGTCAAGAACATCGGAAACATCATCTCTGTGGCTTTCTCTGCTTATCAGCAGTGTTCTTATCAGTGCGGTGAGCTCAAAGTCAATTTGAAGCAAATATTTACATATATATAGCTAATACTAATTACTTTCAGAATGTAGGCGATACTAGCCAGTTGAGTGCTAGTCGCATTGTCTCTTCAACTGTGCAGAGCATTGAGCTGATCTACAATCAAATGTTGCAGTCCAGCATGAACAGTTTTCAAGAAAAGCTGCAACATGTGAACGATAGCAATGCAATCGATAAACAATACTTTGATGGATTGGATAATATTGTGGGTACTGAGGATTACTATAGCATAGCATACTTTATATTTGCCATGGTCAACAGTCCATTGTTCAATCAGCAAAAAGCCGACATGTTGCTGCTTGAAGTGTTGCCAAGCGAGAAACTTAACATACGCACTTTTTTTACGAAAGTTAAAAATGTTTTGGACAATTATTTAACAATCACTCAGCAAGTTAAATTGGAGCTAATGAGGAATGTAACACTTTGGCAAAATGATACTCAGAATTCTGTGGTGTTGGCCTTCTTGGATTTTCCACAAAATTTGCAAAATCAAGTTCCAGAACTTCAGCTAATGGATTACACAAAGCAGGCTAAAGTTCTAGTAGAGAGCATTGCTCGAGGACTTCATTAATCTTAATATATTATAATTTTTTGCTTTATTATTAAGCCTATATTTTAATCTATGCTATCGATAGCGAAATACAGAAAAAATTAATTAAATTGATATCCAACGACAAACGGCTTTGTCACTTTGGAATTATCTGAAACTATATCAAAATATAATCACGCTTGTTCCAAATACCAATTCCCTTTGAAATTTTCGAAAACGAAATTAGTTGCTGTTCTACATTCCGCAAAACGTAAAACACTTTTAAAATTTTTGTCTACTAAATGAAAAGTATTTGCCAGATTATACAGAAAATTAAAAAAAACAAGATAGAAATGCTATCTTCCCGTTCTCGATCATGGAAATACCCGTCGCCTTTAAACAGACAGACAGACGGACAGACGCACATGGCTATTTCGACTTGGCTGTTGATTCTGTTCAAGAATATATACACTTTTTGAGGTCGTTGACATCTTCTTCAATGCGTTACACATTTCGTGACAAAGCAGTGCATTACTTGTACTTTAAGCAGTTCAGCGGCAACAAGAGCAAGCAGCGCATCTGCAAAGTTGCTGCGTCTGTCTACTTACATAAACGCGGAGGGGGAAATAGGTTTTTCAAAAACGTTGGTGCTTATTATCGGATCGGATGCTTGGGTGTAACAGTCAGTAAAAATGGGAAAATGTATCTCAAACAGTTTTTACAATGCTCAAAATTGTGGGAATCAAAGCAAGCCACTCTATCATAACATATATTTACAATTTAAAGTTTTTTCAAGTCGTTTGCTTAGAATTCCCAAACGGTTTTAGCAAACACTGAGTCTAGTGCTTACTTAAATTCTTGCTAAGGCATATCTTATTTTGCAATTCTTATTTATGTTGCATGTTGCATATATATAATATATATGTATAAAAACTGCATCAAACCAGTTAGCCATTCACTCCGCTTCATGCCGCAGCAAACATGCAATCATCTGGGCAATTGCACAACAGTTGTTGTCGCCGTGGCATCTGCTAAGGCGGATATATTCGATTCAGCCATCTAAGTTTATTCTTATTTTTATATTCATAAATTCGCAATATAACATCGAATCCATCATCGATAATGTTGATACGGAATTCACTTAAATACAATAAACTGTTGCACCAGCACACATTTCAAATTTAAAGCTGTTCTCGGCTCAGCATATACTAGATGACATCTAATTAGACCTATTGCTATCAAAACTCGGGTTCGAATTTAGTTTCGAAAATGAGTAAACGTTTGGAAATCAGAACAGTTAATCGTTAATCGCATGGAATTCAATCGTTTTTACGAATTCAAAACTTACGCAACTCGGAATAGTCCTGAATATTCAGATGAAGACTCTGTGTATCTTGATTAATCATCTACAGTTAAACTAGCTCTTATCAAAACAATAAATGTCATAAAATACTATCAGACTCAAGATCTTTGGCACACTGTACAGTTATTTAGTTGATGCACCTGCTTTTATAAACTATTTAACCAAACGATCGTGTGAAACGTTCATGATCACGTATCTATATATTTTAAATGATTAGTTGTCGCTCAGCGTAATATATGTATTTAGTTCTATTTGAAAACAATTTGTTTTACCCTTATCAGAGATATTAGCTCTATTGCTCCACCAGTTTATAGGCCTCTGCATACACCTGCCTTAGCATGCTATTGTACTGTTGTAGCACTCCCCTCACTGCCCGCATTGTGGGCATCAGCAGCTTCTCTTCGTTAACCTGGCCCACGTACCTAATCTCTAAGGCCTCCAGCTGAGCATAGAGATCGCTGTAGTTGCGCCTAAGAGATCGCAAATGACGTTGCACGTATCGTTGGCTGCAATGGGTGCCAATTGGTCGACATTGGTCCACAAATGTTACAAAGTCGAGACAGAATTGTTCGAAGGACTGTGCCCACAAATTGACATCCTCATTGAATTGATTCGCTTTTAGTTGCTGCTCATCTTGTTGTTCCTGTCTAAGAAGCTTCCGCAATGCATTTAAACTTTCCCGACTGGGTAGAGCAGCAGTCATCTAAAGTTGCGAAATGATTATACGATCTAATAAGCATTCCATGCAACATACGCCCAATAGCAGAAGTATGATGAATATGCGTTCATACAACATTTGAATAGAACGTTGTTAACACGCCAAGCGAACTCAATACACTGATTATAGAGTAGAGCAGGTCATACAAATCCCACAATTATTTAAATATAATACATATTAGCAGCCTGAGTCGTACTTTATTATTTTGGTTGACCAAAGGTCACTCCAAAAGCTTGCATGCATGTACATGCACAATTCGCATATAAAAGGCAATCACATCAGGAAGGGGAACTCAGTTCAATCAACATCATGTGGCGTTTGGTGTTTGTTCTTTCAACTCTGCAGTTAGCGGTAAGGTGACATTTCTAAGATATCTAAGATATTATCAAGAGTGGATCGTCGGATAAGCCATATATTTTTAAAAAGCAAACATCAATTAAAACAAGAATGATACACTTGCAGAAAAGTTGATCACATGATAACTTAAATTTTGACCGATTGTTCCTATGTGAGCTTTAAGATATAGTTGTTCGATTTGGATCAATTTTGCTCAGCATAACAAGTATTGACCTGACCACAGAATAGGTTCATTTGGTTAAGATAACTTCAGAAACAAAAATGATTTTCATAGAAAAACTAATTTCCAACCGATTATTCTATGGCAGCTATAAGATGTAGTCGTCCGATTTGGATAATTTTGTCAAAATGCTAAAACATTGCTAAAACTCAGAATTGATAAGTTTGGTCGAGATAACTTGAAAAACACACAGTTTCGGTCGATCTTTCCTATGGCAGGTATATGTTATAGTGGTCCGATCCGACCGATTTCAACATAGGTACTACCTGCAGAAAAAAGAATCATCTGTGCCAAGTTTCATCAAAAAAGCTTTAAAGAAAGGTCAGTTCACATAGAACAGTTAAATGGATGGATAGTCGGCTGTTGATGCTGATCAGCAATATATGCTTCCTGCAACTAATTAAACATTTTAATACCGTCTGCAAGGGTATTAATTAAAACATGTTCACTCGCTCAGATCACAGAGCTATCATCAATCAAGAACAGCCCAACACTAGATCCTTTCTAAACTACCTTTTTGTTTACCTAAAAATATACATTACCTTGGCTTATACACAACTATCTTAAATCATTTTTATACAGCTGTCCAGTCCTATACCACCATGTGAACAAATTAAAGGTTTTATATTTAAAGAGCTCAAAACATTAAGCAAAGAGGCAATTTCGGAGGCTGCTGAGCTTCTACAAAGCGTTCTCGACAATGCCGAGCTATTGACGACAACTGATGCTGATAGACAAAAGTTGGAAGAGCTTGCTACATTTGTAGATAGCATAAGGGATACGGATGATTCGGAAGAATTGTCTGATTTGCTCGGAGAGCTTGAGGATCTGCTACTTATAGATGACGTTAGCCGTGAGATAGATGAGGAGGAGGATGAGCTGTTTAATAAGCTTTTGCGACAGCTCGGATTTGATGCATTCGAGCGCACTCTGGAGAAAAAGCTAGCCGCAACTTTGAAACAAATTGATCATCACTTTGAGTCCTTTCTGAAGAGGCAGAAAGACAAAAATCCGGATATGGCTGCATGGTATAAAGAATTTAAATATGAGAAAGATATCGAAATTAAATTAGAATTACTCACCGAGCTCTTGCAAAACATGGATTGTTATTAATTTTTTTGTCCTTTAACACAGATTTCAATATTCCATTTCAAGAGTTTAGTAATAAAGAGAAATAATTAGCAATTTGATGTTTTATTCAAGACATACGCAAGTCAATTAAATGTTTGCTTTGATTCTTATATTGAATTTGAACCTTTTTGAAATGTTAATAAATGCGCAACATACTATTTCAATGGTGACACACAAGGTGACAATAACACGGTCAACAACCAATTTGCAATCGGCGACGTAGAAATCTATAAAAAATAATCAGTGTATGTTTCAATATACAGTCAAAACAAAATAAGCCTTTTAATTGCAGTTCCGGGTATTTTTTGTTGTTTTCAAAACTTTCGATTTGAAATACCATAGCCCAGTCGAGAGTCATACACACTCTGCTCAATTTGCGGTGGACCATTACCATCTGAGGTATAGCTATACGATTCTGAGCGATGGTAATTGTTTGACGAGCCACCACCAAAATTATTGGGTTGAAGGCCACTACCGAAGCCAGAAAAGCCACTCGAAGGTCCAATGGCAGTTGGAATAAATGGTGCCTGAAATAGTTGAGAGAGCCATATGTAAGCATACAGATAATAACATTAACATAGGATTGATCTGGTTCACATACCGATTGACTCATTAAAGGCGTTGATCCAAAGCTGGAAGAACCGAAGCTTGAACCAGTATTGCTAACACGATGAAAGCCTGTGGGACTGTAGAGATTGCCAAACGGACCCCTAATGACACGTTCCTCAGGCTGTTGAAAAGTACTTATATAATATATAAAAAATGTATGTTGTTTTGAACATACCGTGCGGAAACTACTGGAAAATGAGTCACGTTGAGGGCCACTAAACCGATTAGAGAATGAATCTTCATCCGGTGCGGAACTATCTTCTAAAAATTGCGTTCTTTTTGAAGGTGAAAAGCCAGGCACAGGACGAGCACGACTTGAGGATTGCTGTACAAAGTAAATATTTAAGATTTAAAACAGGCATATTGATATTTCTGAGCTTACCTCATAAAAAGAGTTATTATCGTAACTATTATCCTGCCATGTTGTATTCTCTTTTTTATTTGAATTGCTGTCCAGGGGCTTGAACATATTCGAAGGAATATTACGTGTATCACGCCCAACTCGTAGCTATAAAAAAATGTTACAATAATAACTATTTTTGCTTATAGAAATCATACCATATTGCTTACCTTGCTCAACGAAGCACTGTGACAGAGCTATACAAATTTAAGGTGTGTATATATTATTTGAAAGACAAAGCAAGCCTTTCTACTTACCACAACTCCAATAAACAAGCAACTCAGAGCGTAAACATGGCACAAATGAGACGACATTTTGAGTAGCTCTGTCGTATTGCGTATAACGTCTTGATCTCTAGACAGCTTCTAACACAATGATGATCAAACAAAATTGCTACGTTAATTAAACTGACGAGAAGCGTCTAACTTGTTTGACTGGAAACGAGCGAAATGATTGTATTAATGCTCGGGGTTATCAGCAATGCAGGCGGGAAACGCCATAAACACGACTGGGGAATCAATGAAGTAATATATTTAACTAAGTAATATATAAGTACGCACGTATATTTCTCATCTTTATATGCATTCTTTTTGATTTACACGACTTATTTTAATTGAATTGAGTAGCATTCAGAATTATTATATAGTATGTATTTAGCGTCCATAGCCATTAGGTGAACCGTAGCCGCCTGCGGCACCCGGTCCCCGCGCGTTTGGATAGCTATTCAGCAATGGACGACGTTGGACTATATAAGCTGGCGGGTAAGCAAAGCTGGGTTGCTTACGCAGCTCTGGTGTGTCCTCAGTGGACTTGTCCATGCTCTTAGCAACCTCATTTAACTTGGACTTGGATTCAACGCCATCGCCGTCGGTGCCAGAGTTGTGTTCTTGAGGATGTCCGTAGAGCAGATGAGGTGCAAAACTTGGAATCTGTGCTGGGAGCACATGATGGGGATGACTTCTTTCGTATGGATAGTAGGGTGGTCGGAAGATCGGATAAGATGCATACGGATAGTCAGCGTAGTTAGTTTCGGTGAACATAGGCTTAGGAGCGCTTTTCGTAATTGGCTTAGGTTCAAGATTAAGTGGGTTTGATTCCTTGGGTTCAGGGTTAAGTGGGTTGGATTCCTTAGGTTCAGGGCTTAGTGGGTTGGATTCCTTAGGTTCAGGATTAAGTGGGTTGGATTCCTTAGGTTCAGTATTAAGCGGATTGTATCCTTTGTCTTCAGAATTAAGTGGGTTGTACCCGCCAGGTCCAGAACTAATTGGGTTGTATCCGTTAGGTCCAAAATTACGTGGGTTGTATCCGCTAGGTCCAAAATTAAGTGGGCTGTATCCCCTAGGTCCATGGTAGACGATAGCTTCAGCATTGAGTGGGTTGTATCCGCCAGGTCCAGGATTTAGTGGGTTGGATTCCTGAGGTTCAGGATTGGGTGGGCTGGGTTTTTTAGGTTCAGGATTAAGCGGGTTGTATCCTTTGTGTTCAGAACTTAGTGGGTTGTATCCCCTAGGGCCAGAATTAAGTGGGTTGTATCCGCCAGGTCCAGAATTAAATGGGTTGTATCCGTTAGGTTCAGGATTCAGTGGGTGGTATCCGCTAGGTCCTGGATTAAGTGGGTTGTATCCCCTAGGTCCATGGTAGCCGATAGCTTCAGCATTAAGTGGGTTGTATCCCCTGGCATTGGGATACCACGGATAAGGATAGGGCAATGGGTATGGATGATGAAAATGTGGTGTCTGGGATAACTTTGGTGGTATCGGTGGTGTTTTTGTAGTTTTTGTTGTAGATGGTGTGCTCTCCGGTAGAGTTGTGCTTTCTGCCGGGGGTGGTGTAGTTTCTGCCGGGGGTGGTGTAGTTTCTGACGAGGGTGGTGTAGTATCTGCCAGAGGTGGTGTAGTTTCTGCCGGTGGTTGTGTGGTTTCAGGCAGTCCCAACCCATTGTTAATCAGTGCTCCACCATCATTTAGTCCTCCCGGCCCATTGACGGGACGATCGGTTGCTTTATTTTCGGGCACATCAGGCTGAATTCTAGTTGTTTCAGGCTGCATTGTGGTTAATTTCGTTGATGGCAGCTGCATATCGTCCATGGTTTCTTCGTCGCTGTAGACGGAGGCATCAGTAGCTTCCGCTAGGCTTAGAGTAGAGCCGAGTGCCAGAAGCAGGCTAAACAACAATAGCTGAATATGCATCTTTAATAATCTCAACTGGAACTTGCAATGGCTCAGTGCAAACTGTTGGTTAGAATTGAGCAAGCTTTGATTTTTATAGTCGCTGGCATCGCCCACAAGTATTGGAAATATGCATGCTAACAATTAGAGATTATTATAGTCTATAATTAATCGTAGCAACACGTCACTCGCGATCGCACTTTGTTGTAGTAAGACGTAAAACCCGACCAAAGGCAATATGTCAGATTGTGCATTGCTATATTGGAGTTTCCCCCAGTTGCGTTCAGAAGTATATCAAATCAAAAAAAAAATAAACAAAAAGATTTTGTCATCATTGCATTTGCATTGGTCATAAAACCTGGCAACTGTTGCAATCAATTTCGTATGGAACTGAGTATTGATGCAACCACTATAAAAGTGGCATTACCCGGCCGGGATTGCTTGTTAATAGGCAATCTTAGACGTTGACATGGAAGGAATCAAGCTGGTAAGCTTTCAGTATAATGTGGTAACAAAGGATATTCATTTACTAATTCTGATCATGATATCGGTCTCTACAGCTGCCGTTGATATTGATGCTAATTGCTTTTGTGGAAGTAATTCAAGCTCAAGGTGAACCAGGCGCTAGCTTGGCCACAGAACCAGGCGCTAGCTTGCCCACAGAAGAACCAGAACCAGGCGCGAGCATACCCACAGAAGAACCAGAACCAGGCGCGAGCATACCCACAGAAGAACCAGAACCAGGCGCTAGCATACCCACAGATGCAACAGGCGATCGTGAAACTCCCGAAGAAGGAGACACTGCCGAAGAAGGCGCACCTTCCCAAGAACCAGACGAAAATACGACAGAAATGGAAATGACTACGACAGATATGTCTATGACTACAACAGAATGGGTTACCAGTTCAAATGAAACTTCAGTAGAAGATACAACAGATACAACAGATACAACAGATACAACAGATACAGAAGATACAACAGATACAGAAGATACAACAGATACAGAAGATACAACAGATATGGAAGCCCTCATAACTTACACACCGTCGGACGAAGTTACAGATGGTGACAGTGAAGGTAATGGCGGTGTCACCGGCGGTGGTGAAGGCGAAGTTACTGAAGGTGTTGACGGAGGTGGTGAAGGCGAAGTTACTGGCGGTAGTGAAGGCGGTGTTACTGGTCCGGTGACGTATCCCACTGCTGACCGCAAGCCTGGCGTAAGGCATATCAAAGCGCACGATGGTTTCCATAGTCTAAAGAATGAGCATTACTGGGCACACTGGAATGACGCATTTACCAAAGGAAAGAAATCAGATAGCAATTACAATTAATAAAGACACCCTTTATGCATACATATATACTGAGCTAGCCCTAAAGCAAAAACATGTAGAAATATTTATATTTAAATATATGTTAATGGTGTGAAATGGTGATATCATCACATCACGTGAGAACGACTGGGCCGATTTGGCTTCATTTTGTTTTCAGAAGATGGTTTTTATTTTAAGTTCTGGCTAAGCTTTCCGAAAAATGTGCTTGCGCCTCAACAGATGTACCCACTGTTAACGTGTTCAGCACTGTTAACGACAACATTGGCACAACTTCAATTGGATTTTTATTAAATTTTCCGTCATAAAATTTTGCCTCCGGTTTTGTAATCGTAGAATTTTTTCCGCATTTTTTGAGACCTAAATCAGATTTTTTGGCTCGCTCTTTATGTGGGGTAGCTCTATCGAAACATTACCCTCACGCAAAGTGACTACTGTTGTCGTTTACAGTGCTGTTAACGTTAACAGTGAGTACATCTGAAACAAAAATGTAAATGTGATGATAGCATCATTTTACACCATTAATAAATATGGAATATATGGAATTTATTCTATGTCAGGAGAAAAAAACGAAAATTATGAAAAAATTGTACTTCTATCTTCAAAATATTGAAAACTTTCCATATCTTTTTGGAACTTCCAAGAGTGTTTTGTACCATATATAGTAATACTGTACATTTTTTTAACGAATGTTTCTCTATGCTTTTCTCCAAGTGTATTACAGCGACTACAACGTGCATTTGTTGATTAGACGCTTTAAGCCAAAACAAATGCTATTTACGACCCAAGGCATAAGGCAAATGCCTGTTGCTAGTCATATACTCATACTTATAATTTAAGTTGTGCTCTTAGCAGTGGGAACATGACGTTTCGTAGTAATTGTTGGGTGAGAAGTAAATAAGAGCTATATCCAGAACTATTTGATGGCCTATTATCTGTTGCAGCTGTTGATCCTGATATATCTATCGCTGCTTACATTGTCGCTGGGAAGAGCCAAACATTATGTTGTACGTGCTCACGATGGCTTTCATGACATCAATAGGGAACCACGTTACAGGAATTGGAATGCACGCCAGGGGCATCATAGGAAGCAAAATTAATTAATTTTCAGAAATATTATATAATATTTAGGACACGCAAATTTCGAATAATCAACTTGATAAACAATAGCTATCGATCGGTTCTATGGCATCCGCCTGACAAAAACTGGATTCTGCATTCATTTTTTTTGTGCTATACAAATTTCTAGACAAAATGCGAATACCCTCAGCAAGGGTATAACAAGGTCAGCTGCGGAATGCACATCGCACGCGATCTTCATGCTACATTATAGTTATTGCTAAATGATTGCAACACAATTGTTTCAATATACAATGACTGTTAAATGTTACTATAAACTTCTCTATTTTAATTTACAGCTTATAAATAATTAATGGCTTCTCAATGAAGAACTTTACTTTCTCTCTAAATTACAATATAAATGTACATACATACATATGCATACACCCTTTCAGAGGGTTAACTAATTTCATCAATTAAGATGACACAGTTGTTTTCTTTCTATGCAATGTGTACATACATTTGTCAGATCCGCCTGAATCGTATCAGTATATCATAGGTTCCAAAATTGCATTCAACTCAGGCGACCGCTGAAATACATTTAAAGCATTTTGCAATGTCAGAACAAGAATGATATATGCATATCCAATGCAATACAGTTATTTATACAAAGCTGTTATATAAGACCGATTGTTCTTATGAAGACATAAGATATAGTCGTCCGATTTGGATCAACAAACTATACACAATATAATAAAACTTGCAACTATTGAGTTTGGGTAATATATCACTGTGGACAGATCACGCTAGTGACGAAGCATTGATTACTCTACATATCGTTAGAAAGTTATTTAAGAGCTATTAGGCTTATCATTTGGTTTTCTAAAACACTCAGCAAAATGCTATTCTATAAGAAATTCCACAAGTTTTGTCATTCAACATAAATCTAGCGAAATTTGTTTGTTCAAGATATTGTATATTTAGTGTAAATAATCCTCATACTACTACAACCTTACATCAGGCCTTAACGAGTATTCCTACTATGGTAGGAGCTTGTGACAACAAAAAAACAAAGTGCTATGATCTGCCCCCGCCAATGCCATCACCGCAATTCAGTAAAAGCCCACATCTTTGACAGTTTCTTACATTTAGATTTTTTAGAAAATTAGCAGGATGTCTTGTGTTGATTTGTGATTTAAGATACGTTGGATTAAAAACAAACAAACAAATGCCACGCCCATCTCCGCCCCTGCAAACGTGTCTACCTCACATGCATAGCTGGATCCACCAAATGTAAAAAGAATTTATTTTTAAGCTATGTAAGAATGCTCTAGTAGAGGGTGCCCGACTACTAGAATCCCTGCTCCCAACTTGCACTTCAAGCAGTTCAGCGGCAACGCAAGCAAGCAGCGCACTTAACTTGTGCAGTGGCTGTCAAACTGTTGCTTCTGCCTGATGAGACAGGCGAAAATATATTCTTCATTAACTTTGGTGTCTGTTATCCGATCTTAATGAAATTTACGAAGTTGATTAATATTGATATAACATAAATGTGGACCAAAAATCAAAGTTGTATCTTCAAAATGGTGGATTTAGGAGTGCGTATTGTAGTGTTATGTTCAATTTGCGGGGGTTCGGGGGGGTGTACCCAAAATTTGAAATATACTTGATCATACATGCCATGTTTGGTGCCTCTAGCTCTTATAGTCCCCGAGCTCGCGTTCATCAAACGGACAAACGGACTATATCGACTCGACTGTTGATGCTGATCAAGAACATACATATATAGTTAATGAAATATCTTCGTCTGCCTGTTACATACATTTGCAGTATTTTATAGCTCCATTTTTTCCATTTTTAATGAGAACATGGAGTGAAAAACAACATTAAGAATCGTGTTGTTCTCTATTCTCTCGCTCTTTCTTTCTCACTATTTCTTTCTCTTTCATTTTTGTGTTCACCTAAACGCCTTTCGCATGTTGCTTCGCTATACATAAAAAAAATTTTGCAGTGTACCGAATGCTAAATTAGTTTTATAATTTAGAATACTTCATATATATAATAAAAATATACATCGTCACAGAATTTGGCATCAGTTATGTTGGGGCTCAGAAATGCATCGTCACTAGACTTTTAGCAAATGAACAGGTATTTTTATTTGATCTAGTACTACTCGACGATTGATGCTGATCAAGAATGTATATGCTCTATGAAGACGTTGATGCCTTCTTCAGTGCGTGACAAATTTATAGTAATCTAAGCAAGAAATTGCGACTTGTATTTGTTTAAGCCTATTGTAGCCTGTTAACTAGATTATTTTTTGGTCCCGTAACAAACATGCATTAGTCGTGTCAAATGGATTATAAGACGTTACGATAAATATGTATCGAAAGTGTCAACTTATATCTGGTTTATGCTCTTAATTATAGCTTCAACTTCAAGCGGATCTTAAACGTTGACAACTTTACATGCTGACTAATTTATTGCTCCTGATCTTGTGCCTGATCTGTGTGCATATCAATGTCACAGTTCTTGGACGACATGCAAATCAACATCACAGTCCCAGTGATCGGAAACGTCACGTGCGTCCGCATTACATGCACCGACCACCGTACGAGGGCTTCGATTGGTACAAGAATAATGTCAAGTGAATGCTTCAATCAATATTTGGATAACTACGGAATCATGGCAGCTTACAGCCATCAGCTGAAGAGTGGGCTTATAGAGGATGCGGATGTTCAATTGGTCAGTACGTGGAATGGGCTAAGTTACAATCAAGTTTCACATAAATTTGTTTAAATATATTGTATATTAAACTGCCAAAAAGGAAAAAAAAAATTAGTGCAAGAGTCTTGAGTTTTGGCAGCTGCCATAACTTTAATTTATGTTGTTTCTTGTTGTTTGGTAACGCCTCTAACTTTTTACTTAATTACTGATCACACACAACTACAACGTGGACTTGGAATTGCTAATTGTTGCATAGTTGCCGCTTTAGTTCTTCCACTTGTTGTTCTCATAGTCCCACTTGGAGGTCAAACCGGTAACGGGATTAATCTCCAAATCGATGATACGCTTCAGCTGTGCCTTCTGGTGCTCCTCATCGAAGGTAATGGGCAGCTCATCGTAGACTATAAAAATGACAATTTGCACCATATCGTTTACTGTCAAGTCCAACTAAACACTTACCAAACAGATTCATCAGCACGGCAATCCAAATGGCACCGGCGCAGAAGAGCAGGCTAATGCCAGCATGCATCTTCCATTCGCCAGTGGGTGCCTGGACCTCGGCAATGGTCTGACAGAAGCTGGCACGATACAGTGCCTTAATCTCCTGGGGACTTAGTTTCTTCCAGTCACCTTGCTCCTTGGTGCGCAACGCATTGATCTCATTGTTGGGCTCACGGAAACGCACAGCGGGCATGGGATAGTCAGCACGATCTGCGTATGAAGCAGTGCCGTTCCAGCCATAGCCAACGATCTCGCGTTTGCCAATCTTGTCCAGCGTGTGAATGGAGGCAACGCTGCCGACCTGAGCATTGCGCGGCAACTGAGCGGCCAGCTGACGGCGCAGGGCGTTGTTGATAAGTCTGAGAGCCATAGTTTCAGATCTGCAAGCGATAAAGTTAACATTAGTATCATATGCGATATAACATGCATTAAAAAGATTATAGGAGGGGGCGGTGGAGACAGCGGCAGGAACTTGTGACGCATTAAAGGTTATGTAACATCTGCGCAGGCTTCGTGCGCCAACAAATCATTCGTTTAATAATTATATAGCATCTGCTGCAGTTACAGCTAGTTATTTATTATCATTTAATTCATTTTCTCCGCCTACAACGCATAATTTAAACATTTTTCATTGCTTGCGTGAGACGCTGCGCTGCAGCCGCAGCTGTTGTGTAATCAAACAAAATCTTTTTCAGTTATGCATTTTTCAGTTGCTCATTTCATTTAAGAGACAGTTACTGCTGATTTCAGCTTGATAACGTAATTTATTTCAAATCGTTATTATGCAAATAATTCACAGTAAAAAAACAGAAATTAACCTTTAATTTAAAGCACTAACCACAATTCTGAATTCGTTTGGACACGGGCTGGTTCTTGTAGAGTCGCTCGGAATTAGTTCAATCTAATGGCTCACTTAATTGAACGAACGAACTAGTTCCCTGTTATCGTTCACCTAGTTCGTCTTTGCCAAACATATGTTTTTTGCCATTCACATCGAATCATTCACAATTAAAATAATTAACAGCAAGTATTGCTGTTAATTTAACAGCTGATGGATCTCTGTTAAATCCAAGCTGTAATCGATTAATGATATACAAAACACTGGTTTTTAAATTAAATTGAAAGTATTTTATTTAAAAAAAACTCTGGGTAATGTTTCTATTTAACTATCCCTGCGAAACAGCAATCAAAAAATCTGGTTTTGGGCTCAAAAAATGCGGAAAAATTCTAGCATTTCAAAACCGGCATCGGATGCTGACTTTTATGACGGAAAATATAATAAAAATCCAATTTAAGTTGTGCCAATGTTGTCGTTAACAGGGCTGTAAGCGTTAACAGTAAGTTAAGTTTGTTAAGTTGGCGGCACTTCGAACAATTTTAGCAAGAAATCGGTGAAACCATTTAAACAAAAAATCGCGCGATATTTTGTTTAAATTGTGTCACCGATTTCTTGCTAAAATTGTGCGCAGCGCCTCCAAAATAAACAATCCCCGCTACTCTGTTAACTCAAAAAGGCAGCGATATGCATTATCGATAGGCCAGCGCGTGGCGCGTTTATCGGCAAAACTAAAAATAGCTTTTTTTACACATTTTTCCGCAAAAATATTCTGAGCATAGTTTTGAGATCCTAGAATTATTCCGTATTTTTAGAGCCCAAAACCAAGAGTTTGGGTGCTTTCTTTCGATTTCACTTGGGGTAGCTGTAACGAAACATTACCCAATTACCACACATGAAATCGGAAAAATGCCTTAAAACAACGTGCGCCAAGTTAGCATCGGTGATTTTTTGGACTTAGCGCCGATTTGCTCCCGTGATTTTTGCACTGTTTGTAAATAATAATAAAAATTGATGCAAAGACAAAATGAAAACATTTTAAATGCAGT